>CM018693.1:57673467-58087587 GCA_009363875.1 Mikania micrantha
AATCATGCAAATTTAATTTAAAATTTTAATTATTGATTTGTCAATTTAATCTATTTTCTTTAATTATGTAAAATATTTTTACGTGTGTTTTCTGTTTCTTTGAATTATAATTAGCACATAATAGCACATTGTTTTTTTAATTAGCACATAATAGCACGTTATTTTTATAATAATCACATAATAGCACATTAGGTTTTTATAATTAGCACATAGTAGCACGGTTATTTTTTATAATTAGCAAATCTTAAACATGTCTTGAGTATGTTAATAAAATATAAATACACATAATAGCACATTATATTGTATTGAGCAATAGGTGACATCAAAAAATTTGATTGTTCACATTCCACGATTAATTTTTGAAGATTGATTACGTCCATTATTTTCGCTAATTGAAGGATACAATTTAATGTAGGATCTTTCAAGGATATGAATTTTGGTCATCAAACCTCTTAAATTAACATACTAAAAAGTCTAATATACCCTTGTATGTGATTTAAAGTCGGTGTATATTTTACGATTATGTCTTCCCTTTTTTAGACCTTTGATTAATCAAATGGATGTTCATGATTGTTTCTCACACTTTTTACGAAATTATCTTTTTGTACATGATTCTTACTCTACATATACATATACATATACATATACATATGGTTTGTATAATGTGAAAATCTGATTTTAGAGAGAAAACCCTTAAATCCTATCTGGGCCGTCCATTTGAAATCTTAAAAATAAACATGTGATCTGGAAAACCCACATTAAAATTGATTTGTTTATTCGAAACCTAATTTTTTATTCAAGTTTAATGTAAGTGCACTACTAGAAAATGAGTCTTTTCCTACGAAAATTCGCGACGCAATTATTTGTGTCGCAAATACCTACGCAATCCCAACGAAAAGTAAAACCTAAATTTTCTGACACATTTCCATTTGAAATCTTAAAAATAAACATGTGATCTGGAAAACCCACATTAAAATTGATTTGTTTATTCGAAACCTAATTTTTTATTCAAGTTTAATGTAAGTGCACTACTAGAAAATGAGTCTTTTCCTACGAAAATTCGCGACGCAATTATTTGTGTCGCAAATACCTACGCAATCCCAACGAAAAGTAAAACCTAAATTTTCTGACACATTTTGCTACAAAATAGTGACAAAAGCAAAAAATGCTTAGTCTTTTTCACAAATGTGTCGCAAATTCCAACGTGTTTCCGACACAAAGACACTAATCATAAATTGTTTCACAAATGCGTCACAAATCCCTATTTTTTTCTTCTATTAAAATATTAATCATAATATATTGATAATAATATTAACAAAAGAATATTTATAAAAGAAAAACTGTCATATTTTCAACGCATTTCCGACACAAACTTCGAATATTTAAATTTTTATTTTTAAAAATGTATTTCCGACGCATTTTCGAAAATAGCTTATTTTAAATAAATTTGTATTTATTTGAAAATGTAATTTTAAAATGTGTCGCAAATGTTATGGAAGAGTGGCGTAAGAAGTCTACGAGTGGAAAGGACAACCGTAGCAAGACTGATGGAAGTGGCAAAACATCCGGTCACACAGGCGGTTCGATAGGATATGATGAGCGTCGTCTCAGATTGGTAAGCTATTCACACGCACACGCGCACGCTCTCTCTCTCATACACACACATATTATAAATTGTTTCTTATATAGTAGGCGAATCATAGTATAAATTTTGGTAAAATGTTGAACATTTTATTTATCCAAGGGGGTTATTTTCTTGTCAACCTAGTGGTTTAGGAGTTGACCCGTTTAGTATTGTCAATAGCTATAATTACATGTTTGGTTTCAATTCAAGTGATAATTGAAATGAACAACCACATTGTTGAGAAGCCCCGTGCCCCTCGGTTGGCTAACATCATACCCATAGTCCTTAAAACATATTTACATTACTATAGCAGCGGAATTTAAGGCGATTACATAAAATGTTATACAAACCTAAACAAACATTAATACATAACTCATATCTCTATTAGGTTTATAACATAGCCAGTCTATGCCAGGGGTAGTTTTCAACATATGCCATGAGCCCTCCTGGTCTCCTTCCTCAACTATTCAACCTGATATGCATGTAAAACAAGTCAGCTTTATGCTGGTGAGTTCTAAGTTCATTTCTTAGAAAATCCATATCCATTCATGTCATCATATAGCATAATCCAAATACATAACATACCTGTTCTCATATCATAATTTCATCATATACATATCATCATAACATAATTACATAATATACATATCATCATATCATCATTCATACAGTGAAGGAACTTCACCGTCAACTGCTGACCCTGAAGTCAAACAGGCTTGTGCAGCACAAGGCTCTTAGACTATCAACCCGAAGTCGATAACTTACACATGCATAAGATTCCATAAACTGGCGACACACAGTCGGCAGGCCTGTTTTTACGCAGGACTTCTTAATCATCATAAGCAAAAGCGGCTCCTTTCACCGCTGTGCTCAAGTTTTGCTCAACCGTAGTTGACAAAACCACAGTTCCTCCTCGACCTCGGTCGAGTGTCTTATTCCTCGACCTCGGTCGAGTGTCTTATGTTCCTCCTCGACCTCAGCCGAGTGTCTTATGTTCCTCCTCGACCTCAGTCGTGTGTCTTACATTTCCTCCTCGACCTCAGACGAGTGTCTTATATAAAAAAATAATCATTTCTTTCTCAACCGCAGTTGAGACTTAAAAACATTCGTCATATCTCAGCTGAGATTCGTAAAATCATTTACTTCTCAATCATCATTGAGACTTAACGTATTCATTACATCTCAGCTGAAATTCTTAAAATCATTTACTTCTCAACCATAGTTGAGACTTAAAACATTTCTTTATCTGAAAACATACTTTTCCTGAAAACATGCTTTACCTGACCATAATCAGGTTAAAATCACTTTCATACAATAACTTTACACATACATACTGTCATTTTCATAAAATAACTTTATAACATGAATATCAGCCCAAAGCATTTAAAACAGTTAAACAGGGTTCATAGAACTCACTTGATATCTTACGTTAGCAAGATTCCTCGTGAACTGGTACTAATGGTGTAATTCTGCATTAGTTTACACTTAATAAGTTATTTATGTTTTAACCTACTGATTAGATCTTTCTAAACGTTCAATGTCAAAGACATTGCCTTAAAAGTCATCAAATAGTTAATGTTGTTGATTATAATGCTAAAACAGTTCCTAAACAGATTAATGGCTTAGAAATGATCAATCCTTATCATTGATTACCCAGATATCATGAAATATCACAATGTAGTCTTAGGATAGGTTTAATAACCATGTTTAACATACTAATTTGACTGTTATCATAAACATCAGATAATCGTTCCAATGAGTATGTTAATGATTGTGATTAGTTTGAAACACTTAGATTTAACCTTTGTATTTCAAAGATTAACCAAGCTAATCACCTACATTGTCATAATCAAATGGATTAAACCATTATAATCATAGTTGTGATTTCATGCAATTCGGGCATTACAACGGATCAAAACAAGGATTTAACCGTTAGAACATCGTGTTCTTCATTTCTAATCAATCCTAGCCATCATCTAGGCAATAATCAACAATCCTAACTATGCCATTACGTTCAAAATCAAGATCTAATCAATCAAAATCAAACTAGAAGGTTAGAACGAATCATTACCTAACCTGACGGATTTCTGCGGCTAAAACGACGATCAGGACTTGTAAACACGTTCCCTGGCGCGATCCGTGGACTCTGGCAGCTTCAAAATGGTGATTTGATGCTGAAAAATTCGTCTGGTAGTGTTCTTGAGCAAGTATGTTCGAGTTGATATAATTTTTTTTTCTTTTCTGCGTAAAACTGATGAAGTAGTCATCTTTCTCCACCGCCTCACCCGTCGCGTACCGCGACGAGGGGCCAAAAAGAGCTTCGCGTACCGCGAAGAAATCCGGAGGATTTTAGATATTTTAGGTTCGTCGCATACCGCGAAGGATCGTCAAATCTCCGTCGCGTACCGCGACGAGTCCAGAAGTTCAATACTTTGAAAATTTTCTTCGTTTCGCGATTCCGGACAATCCGTAACTCCGTTTCACGCACGGTTTTCGCCTACGTTCATCATTTCTCGTGTACTATCAATCTGTAGTAATTACCATTTTCAATTCAACGTAGATTTTATACACGATCAAATGTGCTAATTATTTGGTTGTTACAAATCTACCCTCCTTACAATAGGTTTCGTCCTCGAAACCTGTTACGTTTCAAACAAATGTGGATAGAGTTGTTTCATCTCTTCTTCAGTCTCCCATGTCGCCTCAGATCCCTTTCGGTGTTTCCATTGAACCTTAACTTGCCTAATCGTCTTGTTACGTAATTGTTTTTCTTTCGTGTCAACTATTGCAACTGGTTCTTCTATGTAGTTTAGCTTCTCATCAACTTCAATGTCAATTAACGGCACATATGTTACATCATCTGTTAGACATTTTCTCAAATGTGAAACGTGAAATGTCGGATGAATTCCACTCAATTCATCTGGCATTTCCAATCGATAGGCTACCTTACTAACCCGTGCCATTACTCGAAAAGGTCCAATAAATCTCGGACTCAGTTTTCCCCTTTTCCTGAATCGAATAACTCCTTTCCATGGTGAAACTTTTAACAATACCTGATCACCTGCTTCAAACTCTATTGGTCTCCGTCTTTTGTCGGCATAGGACTTTTGTCGATCCTGTGCAGCTTTCATTCGCGCTTTAACTAGTTGAAGCTTTTCTGTCAAATCTAATACAGCAGCTTTGCTTCCTACTTCTTTCTGTCCTACTCCTCCCCAACACATGGGTGTCCTACAACGCCGTCCGTACAGTGCCTCATATGGTGGCATTTCAATACTAGCATGGTAGCTGTTATTGTACGAGAATTCCACCAATGGTAAGTGATCATCCCAGCTACCACCAAAATCAATAATACAAGCTCTGAGCATATCTTCTAGAGTTTGGATAGTCCTTTCAGACTGTCCATCTGTTTGAGGATGATAGGCAGTGCTGATATTGAGTCTTGTGCCCATTGATTCATAAAACTGTTTCCAGAATCTTGAAACAAATCGTGTGTCACGATCAGATACTATAGAAACTGGAACTCCATGTCTGGTAATTATTTCTTTCACAAATAATTCAGACAGTTTCTCAGAAGTATAAGTCTCACGTATAGGCAAGAAATGAGCACTTTTCGTTAACCGGTCTACAATCACCCAAATAGCATCCTGACGTTTTGCCGTAAGAGGCAACTTAGTAATAAAATCCATGGTGATGTGTTCCCACTTCTACTCCGGGACTTCTAAAGGTTGTACATAACCATAGGGTTTCTGATGTTCAGCTTTTACTTGCGCACATGTCAAACATTTATTTACGTACTGCATTACATTAAACTTCATACCTGGCCACCAATAGTCTTTTCGAAGGTCTTGATACATTTTCGTTGCACCAGGATGAATAGAGTAACGTGACTTATGTGCTTCATCTAGAATCCTTGACCTGATGTCCCCATTTCGTGGAACCCACATTCGACCAAATCGAATCTTAACACCAAATTCATTTTCTTCTAAATTCTTAACTTGACCGAAGATTCTTTCGAATCCAACATTTCCTTCCTTTAATCCTTCCCTCTGTGCATCCTTGAGTTCATTTAGAAAATCAGGTGTTATTACCAAACTGTAAGACTTAACTTGTATAGCAGAGTGTTCTGTCTTGCGACTTAGTGCATCAGCCACCACGTTGGCCTTTCCCGGGTGATACAAGATCTCACAGTCATAATCTTTGAGTAGCTCAAGCCATCTTCTTTGTCTCATATTCAAGTCTTTTTGTTCAAAGAAGTATTTTAAGCTTTTATGATCTGTGTAGATTGTACATTTAACTCCATATAGATAGTGCCTCCAAATTTTTAGAGCAAATACCACAGCAGCCAATTCTAAATCATGTTTTGGATAATTAGCCTCGTGGGTTTTCAATTGTCTTGAGGCATATGCTATTACCTTTCCCCTTTGCATAAGTACACAACCCAAACCCAGATAAGATGCATCCGAGTTCACAACCATATCTTCATTACCATCCGGCAATGCTAAAATAGGAGCTTCAGTTAATCTCTTCTTCAATTCTTCAAAAGCTTGGACCTGATTTGGACCCCAATCATATTTTTTTTCTTTCCTAGTCAATTTCGTCAGTGGTGTAGCAATCCTGGAGAAATCCTGGATGAATCTTCTGTAATAACCCGCTAATCCAAGAAAGCTACGAACTTCCGTTGGTGTTTTCGGAGGATTCCATTTCATTACTGCTTCTACTTTAGTTGGGTCTACCATTATGCCTTCTGGACTAATAACATGACCTAGGAACTGCACTTCTCGTAACCAAAAGGAACATTTAGAGAACTTAGCATAAAGCTTTTCTCTTCTTAGTATTTCAAGTACTTCTCGTATGTGACAAGCATGATCACCTTCACTCTTTGAGTATATTAAGATGTCGTCAATAAACACAATCACCGATCGGTCTAACATAGGTCTGCACACCCGATTCATCAAATCCATAAACGCCGCAGGAGCATTTGTTAATCCGAAAGACATCACAAGAAACTCATAATGTCCATAACGTGTGCGGAAAGCTGTCTTCAGAATATCTTGTTCTCTCACCTTTAGTTGATGATATCCTGATCTGAGATCGATTTTAGAAAACCAACTTGCCCCTTGCAATTGGTCAAATAAATCGTCAATTCTTGGTAACGGATACTTATTCTTTATTGTGAGCTTATTCAATTTTCTATAATCAATACACATTCTCATACTTCCGTCCTTTTTCTTTACAAACAACACTGGTGCACCCCAAGAGGACACACTTGGTCGTATAAAACCTTTGTCTAGAAGGTCTTGTAGTTGGGTCATTAATTCTTTCATCTCTGTTGGAGCCAGACGGTACGGTGCCTTGGCGACAGGTTGAGCTCCTGGCACAACATCAATTTGGAATTCGATTTCCCGATCAGGTGGAATTCCCGGCAAATCCTCAGGAAATACATCAGGAAAATTACACACCACGGGTACGTCTTCCAATTCTTTTACCTTAGATTCTTTATCAATAACATAGGCCAGATAAGCCCCACACCCTCGCCTCATAAATTCACTTGCCTTAATCATTGAAATGACTTTAGGCACGTTAAACACTTTATCCCCGTAAACCGTTACTGAACTCCCATTAAGAGCCGTTAAGAAAATCATATTTCGTCGACAGACAATGTTAGCCTCATGTTTGGCCAACCAATCCATACCCAAAACTACATCGAAACCTCCTAACGTAATCACAAACAACTTAACAGGGAATCTATGACCTTCTATATCAATGTAACAATCATCATCAATGGCCTCCGTTACTCTAGTGTATTTACCAAGAGCAGTTTCTATGTTAAAGGCATTTTCTATCTTTTTAACATTAGTACGCAGTTTATCACAAAAAGTAATAGCCACAAAGCTCATACTTGCACCGGAATCAAATAGCACTAAAGCAGGGATGTCATTAATCAAGAATGTACCTGTCACCACATCCGGGTCTTTGGCTGCCTGATCTTTAGTCATAGTAAAGGCACGAGCTTTTGCCTTTTGCTTTTCACCTCCCTTGCTACTTTCAGGTTTGCTGGTTTCAGTAGGCATTATCTTTTGTTTAAAACAATTCCTGCTCATATGACCGATTCCACCACAATTATAACATTTTGGCATACTAGGACAATTATTCGAGAAATGTCCAGTTTTTCCACAACGGTAGCACAAAGTAGTCCCCATCCGACATTCTCCCCCATGTTTCCTTCCACACTTAGGGCATGTTTCAACTCCTTCCATTTTAAACCTTTTTATAGGGGGCCCTGGTCTGTCATTTCGGTTTCTTTTAAATCTAGATGACCACTTTTGCTTAGGTACTTCCTTTATTGGTTCTGCTTCCAACACATCATCCCAGACAATACCGCTAATTTCTACAGTCGATTCAAAAGTTCTGGGAGCATGCGCCTTCACATGTGTTCGGACTCTAGGTGGTAGTCCTTCCACATATAACTTCATCCTACGTTCCTCCGTGTTTACCAAATGAGGAACCAGTCTTGACATTTCATTAAATTTTGACGTATATTGCCGATGAGTCATACGTCCAGCTTTCAAAATCAGGAATTCTCGCTCGATTTTATCAATTTCATTCTTCGGACAGAAGTGTTTCGTAACTAATTCCTTTAAGTCTTCCCATTTTAAACCTTCCACATCAGTAGTGGTCTTCGACTGCTTGACCGTGTTCCACCAGTGTAAAGCTTCTTTAGTAAATGAATGAGCTGCAAATTTCACAGCTTGGTCTTCCCGGCATTCACTGATATCGATAACCGCCTCCATAGCCGAAACCCAATGGCAGGTAGCCACCGCATCTTTCTTACCATCAAAGGGTGGAGGATTGTACCCTTTAAAAGCTTTATAATCACATCCTTTGGGTTTCTTTGTATCGGAACCCTTACCTTTATCATTGATAATCAATACCTCATCTTCATCGTGCTCTATGTTAGAGCTGTTAGCTCTCTCTCCTTCCTCAGTAGCTCTTTCTTTAGTAGTTTCCTTTTCGGCTTTGGTTCTATCTGAAGGTAATAGATCTTTTAAAATTTTACGAACTTCATTAGATATTGCCTTTACCACCACCGGTTCAAGCCTAATTTCTTCCTCTTCATTTTCTTCTTCAGTGTTGACTTCAGGTTCCGCATTATTCACTGGTACTTCCTCAGCTTGCTTCTTGTTTTTAGGTGGTCGGCCTCGACCTCTAACATGTTCACCTTCTTTCTTTTCTCCTGCCATTTTAGTTTTCTATACATATTGCAAACAACCATGTGTCAATCAAGGTAATAATTCAGGACATAATAAGCATTGTAAATTGTTAATGACGTTGATCAAGTGTAATTAACTATTTACCTCACTTATAGGTTCTAAACATTCCCAATCATGAACACATTATCATTCGCAACATCATATTACTTTAATCTATATCTTAAACATAACAAAGCTCTAAGGTCATATGCTCATGGCATCAAACTACCCTTGACTGGCATTCTTATCATTCTGTCCCATTTTCAGTCTAAGTCCAGCCATTAGGGATGACCGGATCTCTCAAACTATGGCTCTGATACCAACTTGAGAGGCCCCGAGCCCCTCGGTTGGCTAACATCATACCCATAGTCCTTAAAGCATATTTACATTACTATAGCAGCGGAATTTAAGGCGATTACATAAAATATTATACAAACCTAAACAAACATTAATACATAACTCATATCTCTATTAGGTTTATAACATAGCCAGTCTATGCCAGGGGTAGTTTTCAACATATGCCATGAGCCCTCCTGATCTCCTTCCTCAACTATTCAACCTGATATGCATGTAAAACAAGTCAGCTTTATGCTGGTGAGTTCTAAGTTTATTTCTTAGAAAATCCATATCCATTCATGTCATCATATAGCATAATCCAAATACATAACATACCTGTTCTCATATCATAATTTCATCATATACATATCATCATAACATAATTACATAATATACATATCATCATATCATCATTCATACAGTGAAGGAACTTCACCGTCAACTGCTGACCCTGAAGTCAAACAGGCTTGTGCAGCACAAGGCTCTTAGACTATCAACCCGAAGTCGATAACTTACACATGCATAAGATTCCATCAACTGGCGACACACAGTCGGCAGACCTGTTTTTACGCAGGACTTCTTAATCATCATAAGCAAAAGCGGCTCCTTTCACCGCTGTGCTCAAGTTTTGCTCAACCGTAGTTGACAAAACCACAGTTCCTCCTCGATCTCGGTCGAGTGTCTTATGTTCCTCCTCGACCTCAGCCGAGTGTCTTATGTTCCTCCTCGACCTCAGTCGTGTGTCTTACATTTCCTCCTCGACCTCAGACGAGTGTCTTATATAAAAAAATAATCATTTCTTTCTCAACCGCAGTTGAGACTTAAAAACATTCGTCATATCTCAGCTGAGATTCATAAAATCATTTACTTCTCAATCATCATTGAGACTTAACGTATTCATTACATCTCAGCTGAAATTCTTAAAATCATTTACTTCTGAACCATAGTTGAGACTTAAAACATTTCTTTATCTGAAAACATACTTTTCCTGAAAACATGCTTTACCTGACCATAATCAGGTTAAAATCACTTTCATACAATAACTTTACACATACATACTGTCATTTTCATAAAATAACTTTATAACATGCATATCAGCCCAAAGCATTTAAAACAGTTAAACAGGGCTCATAGAACTCACTTGATATCTTACGGTAGCAAGATTCCTCGTGAACTGGTACTAATGGTGTAATTCTGCATTAGTTTACACTTAATAAGTTATTTATGTTTTAACCTACTGATTAGATCTTTCTGAACGTTCAATGTCAAAGACATTGCCTTAAAAGTCATCAAATAGTTAATGTTGTTGATTATAATGCTAAACCAGTTCCTAAACAGATTAATGGCTTAGAAATGATCAATCCTTATCATTGATTACTCAGATATCATGAAATATCACAATGTAGTCTTAGGATAGGTTTAATAACCATGTTTAACATACTAATTTGACTGTTATCATAAACATCAGATAATCGTTCCAATGAGTATGTTAATGATTGTGATTAGTTTGAAACACTTAGATTTAACCTTTGTATTTCAAAGATTGACCAAGCTAATCACCTACATTGTCATAATCAAATGGATTAAACCATTATAATCATAGTTGTGATTTCATGCAATTCGGGCATTACAACGGATCAAAACAAGGATTTAACCGTTAGAACATCGTGTTCTTCATTTCTAATCAATCCTAGCCATCATCTAGGCAATAATCAACAATCCTAACTATGCCATTACGTTCAAAATCAAGATCTAATCAATCAAAATCAAACTAGAAGGTTAGAACGAATCATTACCTAACCTGACGGATTTCTGCGGCTAAAACGACGATCAGGACTTGTAAACACGTTCCCTGGCGCGATCCGTGGACTTTGGCAGCTTCAAAATGGTGATTTGATGCTGAAAAATTCGTCTGGTGGTGTTCTTGAGCAAGTATGTTCGAGTTGATATAAAATTTTTTTTTTCTTTTATGCGTAAAACTGATGAAGTAGTCATCTTTCTCCACCGCCTCACCCGTCGCGTACCGCGACGAGGGGCCAAAAAGAGCTTCGCGTACCGCGAAGAAATCCGGAGGATTTTAGATATTTTAGGTTCGTCGCGTACCGCGAAGGATCCTCAAATCTCCGTCGCGTACCGCGACGAGTCCAGAAGTTCAATACTTTGAAAATTTTCTTCGTTTCGCGATTCCGGACAATCCGTAACTCCGTTTCGCGCACGGTTTTCGCATACGTTCATCATTTCTCGTGTACTATCAATCTGTAGTAATTACCATTTTCAATTCAACGTAGATTTTATACACGATCAAATGTGCTAATTATTTGGTTGTTACAATTGTTTAGAATCATATTATTTGTTTAGTCTTTTTACATAATTCTTGGTTTGAACAGATGATTTGGAATCATATTCTTAACTTTTTTTTTACATAATTTGTGATATGAAATCTCATTCATTAACCAAACATATTTTTATGTAGAGAGTAAAGTTGGGTAAAGAACCTACTTTCTTGGAACTCTTTCTTGATACACATCTTAATATTAGGTGTAAAAAAGATTTTGGAATGGAGAACTTAATGTCAAAACTTTGGACGGGTTGCAGTTTTGCACAGAGCGAGCAAAAGAAGCTTACGTAAGTTTTATTTTTTATTTTAAATTATTGTATTAACATTTTGGAGCTAATATTTGTGTTGTGTTGATAAATTATAGGCGGAATATTTGGAAGAGATGACAAAAGAGTATGGGTTAAACTTCACGCAAGATGCATGATGCTTGTATTTGGAAACGCTTGCATGGAAATGGCGGTCCAAAACAGGTATTTGGAATAGGATCTTCCGATTTAACTTTCGGGATAACCGGGACACCATCCTCTTCTTATGGGAGTACACCATCATTTGTTGACCACCAAGCACAACAAAAAGTAATATTATTGTTAATATTATTATTGATGTTGTTTTTGTTATTACTGTTATTATTGTTAACTAAATTTTGTGTATGTTTTAACCAATATGTAGTTGCAAGATTTGGAAGCTTGATTGGAAATCGAGCGAAAAGCAAGGGAAGAATTAGAAGAACAAATGAGAAAAATGAATAAATTCATGAAAAAGTTTTCTCCTCCTGGTAATTAGTGATAGTTGGAAACTCTATTAGACTTTGTTAGATTTCTTTAGAATTATGTTAGTTTTGTAGCATACACTTTGCAAATTTGGTTTTAGCATATGTTGGTTTGGATAATAGGTTGGAATTATGCTATTTTGAATTTGGTTTGTAAAACAGGTTCTGGGTATTTTTTTGATTTATTCAGCAAGAAAAAATATGATTTAAAAAACAGAAAAATTGTGTCACAAATGGGTCGCTAATCTTCTAACATGTTTGTCACAAATGTGTCACAACATTTAAAAAACAGAAAAATAACTTCTGTCACAAATATGTCGCAAATAAATGGGTCGGAAATGCGTCGCAACACATTTCGTAGGAAATGCGTCGTAAAATTGAAAAAACGTATACGATTTTTTCGGAAATGTGTCGTAAAATAAAAAAACCGTTTACGGTTTTGTCGGAAATGTGTCATAAAATTAAAACTGTTGTATACTTATTTTTTAATTGTTGGTTGATATGTATAAAAAGTAAGCGTCGTAAATGCGTAGGTAGTTTCTACATTGGTTGCTGATGAGAAAGAATTGGTTAGCAATTTTTTCTAATATTTTTGTAACATATTTGTGAGGATTTTGTATAATGTTTTGTTATTATGAAAAATTGTACAGAGTTCATGATGAAATATTTGATTTTGCTATATAACTTATGCTTTTGCAAATGATGTATAATACACGTTTTCACGAGTGTATCGTGATAATCTGCCGCAACGCGTGACATGATTAAACCTAATTTAAGAATAAATTGCATCATCTCAGCAGTCGTATATATTTGGAATGTATATTTGTGATTTGTATTTCACCTTTTCTAGATCCGTAAGTTTAGTTCGTAAGTTTAGCCTTTCCATTTTGTAAATATTCTATATTAACTCTTATATCCTTAATTTTGAATATTCAAAATTTACAACAATTATTTGCAATCGTGATAGACAAATCCATATCTAGAACATGAATCAAAATGTTCCCAGACGATTTCAATAATCTTTAAAACAGTGATATTAACAAAATACAACAATGTAATCATGGATATCATGAACAATTGTACTACTTGGTATGTTGGATATCTGTTAAAAAAAATAAATCAATACATGTTCTTGCGGGGATAATAAGGGCTAGAAGAAAATGTCCTTTAATTTATTCGTAGTTTATGTCGGTAACCTATGTCGGTAACCTGTGGTGGACTGATCTAGCATGTGATGGTAAACATTGATGGAGCTTGTAAAAAAACTCTGTGGGGGCCGAAGGATTTTAGGAAGAAAACGGAGGAGGCTGGATTCAATACCTATAAAATTTTCGAACGAGATGCCACTAAATCGACCCTTCTGAGTGGAAAAACGGAAATTTTTCGACGAAAAATACTAAATTGACCTTTCTGTTCGGAAAAACGGGGAGGGCCAGGACACCCTTCAAAAGGTTCGTCCATGACGGTAAAGGTACCTCCACATTTCGAACCTGGGTTCATAAAGGAAACCTAAAAGTGGGAAAATATTCACCTCCTTGTCCACCTGTCATCATGTAGATCTTTGATCGATTTTCACTAGTTGCGCCTGAAGTGCTCGAACACTCAAACACCTGAAACACACCAAGCGCTCCATTTTCGAAGAGCATTAAAACACCTAGGTATCATTCGTACGAAAAACCATAAAAAAGAAGAAATCATACATTTATTTTCTATTATTCGTATTGTCTGCTGAAAATGTTCACATTACCATAACTGGACTTGTACATATTATTAGAGTAAATTACCGATATGGTCCCTATGGTTTGTTAATATTTCACTTTTGGTCCCTAGGTTTCATAAATTACTCATATGATCCCAAACTTTTGACATTTGTAACATATATAGTCCTTACTCCTTAGGCCACCAAATTAATCTCATATAATTGACTAAATTACCCTCATATAAGGACTATATGTGTTATAAATGTCAAAAGTTTAGGACCATATGGGTAATTTATGAAGCTAAGGGACCAAAAGTAAAATACTAACAAACCACAGGGACCATATCGGTAATTTACTCTAACTTTTAATTATCGTTCAATTTCCACACGTTTATCATATCCTACACTGAACATGCCACAAGTAACAGTTCATCTGATTCAGTTCCAAATCCATTTAATCTGTAATACTTCTTCAAACCAAAGGGCTTTGGGTTTGTTTCACACCAAGTTCCCGCTTGATTCACATGTGAAATTTAGAGTGTTAGGGAAGAACATTTATTTCAATTTGTCTGTAGATGTTACAATCTTTGACAAGGATATATAAAAGTTTTATAAATTAATGGCAACTCATGAAAATAAAGAAATGATCAGCTTGATTACTATTGACTTCATCTCATGATATTATACTCTCCAGGTGGAGGAATTAGTGAAATGAAAGAGATTACGTAAATAAATTTACTTCTTTTAGACATTCACTTTAACTTCCTTTTAACTCACTACAAGAAAATGGATATATAGAGACGACATAAGGTCATTCCAATATGTCAAACTATAACGATGATGTTTGGTTGTTGTAGAGCTCAAGAGTTATTGTGATTTTTTAGTCTACAGCGGCGACTTGTCTTAGCTATAACTTTTCTTTCTGTGACGGCAGTTATAGTGACGATTCTTTTGCCCTGTACATATGGTGGCGATAATTTAGGAAAAAAATGTCGTCGCTATAACCTATAGGGACAGTCATCTATACCAACGATATTTTAGGTCTATTTCTTAGTAATGACTTTATAATATATCGTATACACACACACGCAAACACACACATATAAATAGAATTAACTCCGACATGAACAAGCCAAATTTTTGATTTTTTTGTTTTCATGATCTTTATAATACATATACGAGAATATGTAATTTTATGTGTTTATGCAAATTTATCAACGTTTGGGATCTTACATCAGTGTAAATGGTCGCTACGGTAAATAAATATTTACGGTGTATTGCAAACTTATACTTGCTTTAAATCCAAACGGTAATGAATTTGCCAAAACACATAAAATAACATAGTCATAGACACATATTATAAAAATCATGAAAACGAAAAAAACAAAGATTTTGCTTGATCTTGTCGGAGTTAATCGGGTTTACTTGATTAAGGTGGGTTAACAACCGATCCTTACCTATATACGTGATTATATTGTGAAGTATGAAAACCTTAAAAAGTCGTAAACATCCATATACAAATTTTTTAATCGGTATATCGATCACATACTATGCATACATAATAACATGCCAACATAGTTAGTAAATAACCCTAATTATATTATATAAATCACTATACTTTCTAGGGTAAAGTAATGGGTTAAATGCTGATATATTAGTTAAATTTTTGTACCAAATTTTCGAATTTTGCAAACTGTTTGGGCAATAATGTCTAAAGTTAGAAATAATATAAATAATCTAATCAAAATTAATATGGTTATTAGTGATGGTGGTAGGGTTACTAGTGGTCGGGAGTGGTTAATGCTTCTAGAGTTTGTGAAAAAGGCTAAGCTTGATTGAAGATGTCCTTGTGTTGAATTCACTTTTCTTGTATCAAATCTTACAATGACATTAAATATTCTATCTCAATCCCACACAAAGAATATGTGTAATAAAATAATATCCAGCTATATAATTGCAAGATTACATATACCTAATCTGATTGATAAGAATTTGGGTCCTACATCGATGTATCGTATCGTTTGTTGCATAGCATGAGTTATGTCAAACATCGGTTGTATGTGTGTATATATATATATTTTATCATGTTTATGATGTTCTTAATGAGAACAAAGTTCTTCACCAAACCATAGGGTTAACAAGCTATTATCTTTAAAATTAATTTCAAAAAGACAGTTCATTTTGGGCAAATTTAAGGACTTTTATGTGCACACATAAATTTAGGGATCGTTTCCTGTATTTTATTTATGTTGATTTACTAGCTTATTTTTTTTTCTTCCAAAAATAAATTTACACATATAGGGTTGGATTTGTCTAAAAGGTAGTGCTCATGGTAAAAACGATAAAAATGATTTTTTTATCCATCCATAAATCGGCTCAAATAAACTTATTTTGAAGTCATTGAAACTGACTTGTCAAATTTTACAATATTAATTTGAAGGGTTTAACTCCTAGGTTATCAAATTTGTGTTTTTTAAACCATTGTGTTTTCCTGTTCATTCACATTATGTCTTTTGGCTCATAATTATTATGTCATTACTACTCGTCAATGAGCTACAAGGTTTAGATTTTTTGTCAGCTATAGGATTTAACTTTTAGAGTTTATGTTTCCAATTTCCTATATTTTCATTCTCGTTAATGTGTTTTATGTTTAACTTTGGGGTTTGCGTTTTAAGTTTAACTTTAAAGGTTTAGTTTTTTAGTAGATAACTTTAAAATTTAGCTTTATGATCTAGGATTTATGGTGAATGATTAAAAGAACCGTAACCAATGTTGCGAACCAATGCCCGCTCGAATGAGTTTAGGAGTACTTCGTTTCAACCAGTTTAAGAGTTGCTAAAAGCTCTTGTCAAACTTTTTACCATAAATGAGCCTTTTACAATAAATCTTTACCATATGTGTGTGTGTTTTAAACAATTAATTTAAGTCATATATGCATTTAAATAATTAGTATTACAACAATGGAAATTGTTTGATGGAGTAGGTTCCTGTCTCATTGAGCATTGATTTGATGTTGAAATAAATGATAGAAACAAAAACCAAATGCCAAAGATAATCACCGAAAACATGGAACATGTTATTGACCAATATAAAGTTCCGACCTTTAAATTGAACCAATATAGGTCAAATCAAACATAGAGAATTGCTCAAGTGTAACCAAACATAATGACATATTAACAAAACACCAAATCATAAATCATTTTTAAAGACGATACAACTATACACCTTACTTTATGGTCTTATGCCTTATTTGATGGAAATAATGACACGTATGGTCTTCATTCCATATTTTGTGTCATTGAAAAACCTTAAAAGGATCATGTTAATTATCTATTAACATGTGAAACATACATGGTGTGAAATTTCTAACATTGAATTAATGGGTATGGTTTTAGTTTAAACTAGTTGGCTTGCAAACATGTTTTAGCTAAATGAATTGTTTTTATACTCATGTGAAAGGTTCATGAGTTGAAATATCAATTTAGCGTTTAAACTCAATATTTTCTTTCTTCTTATAATTAAAATGTAATTTATGCACAATTATAGAGTATGTGTATTTGCTTTAAAGTGTTCATATGTAAATTATAATAAATTAAATTAATTTTAGTAAATATGTTTTCTTTGTGTCAATCCATGTAAATTTGTATTATATTTTTGTTCATGTGTGACTGATGATTCTTGGATTATTGTCATATATATTATGGGTTTGTGTCAAGTTTTACCGACTAAACCATGATAAAAAAAATGATGATCGATATTCAACTATATGTAAGTTCAACTATATTCTATATCACTTTCCATCATGTCCGGCAAAATGGTTGGGTTGGGTTGGGTTGGGTAGTAGGTTAAGATGGGTGCGGGTCAGGATGAGTTTTAAGCAAAATTAGTTTGGGTTTAAATGAGTTGTTTTTAAAAATATCAACTTATTTGAAGTTAAAATGAGTTGTAATTAAACAAATAGTTTATTTTAGTAATTTTTCATGATTTTCCACAGCAAATATATTACTAATCAATCTTACCAATTTGAATTAATTATACTCGATCACATATATTTAAAGTTACCCATCTTGACCCGAATTGTGTTAAGGTGTTACACATCTCAACACATTCAATATCATATTGCTACCTATTTCAACCCAGACTACACTTATTGTTACCCATATCTACCCATTTATCTTACTATGGGTCAATATTGTCGGGTCTACTCTCCATGATGATGGGCAGGTGTATCATTCATATGTGAGATATCGTTGAAGGATGAAAAGATTTCACTAATTTATGTCAGGTCATTGTGTAGCCAAATCTAAAGGGCTTGTGGAAGTGATGAATATGATAACAAAGTAACTAAAACCACACAAGAAATGTAAACGATAATCAATGAAAAAGAAGAATCAATTAGGTTTGATTCCCCTTCAATGTTACAATTGATTTTAAAATATGGATTCTCAAAAGATCACTACGTCAAATATAGAAATTTTGTCGGCTCCCGCCGATGACGAAACCGAGAGAATGTGACAAATCATATGTCAGAACATGTTGTTTGAAAATGAAATGCTAAATGTTTTCATTTATCATACGTTCAATATGAGAAGTCTATGTATACCCAAATGTCAACCAAACAAAAGCCAAATAAATCAAACGTAACATTGTAAAGAATAATAAAGGCTGATGCGCACCAAACTTCAATTTGTCTAAGTATAAGAGACTACACAGACAAACAGCCTTCGGAAGGAAGGAGTTACTCTTCGGAAGCAATGTTGCTTCCGAAGGGTAACTAACTCCTACTGAAGGCTGTACAAGACAAACACTTCGGAAGATTGATACTTAGAGACAAAGCTTCAAAGCTTACGAAGACATAAAGCTTCTGAAGAACTAAAAGCTTCCGAAGACCAACAGCTTCCGAAGAATCTCCTTTGCACCAAAGACAAAGACAAAGACTTCCGAGGTTTATCCTCTGTCAAGGACTGTAGCTAAAGTACTTTTATAGTACAAATGGAACTGACACAAGACATGCTGGTCTGATTAAATACAAAAAGAACATACCGATAGTCAGACAACACCTTACCTCTCTTCCTCAGCATTAAATGCAAAAGATCATCTGAAGCTTGAAGATCAATTACATTAAATGCGTTTTGTATTTAGCTAGTCTTTGTAAAGTCAATGTCTATATTTGTAATGATTGTAATTAAGTGTCTTAGCCTGTTAAGACACTCCTTATACCAGAATAAGCTTTACTTTATGTATTGTCTAGTATACCCAACCTGTATTCCTACGTGTATACGGTTGTAGCCTTAGCTATATAACCTCTCATTGTAAACCGATGTGGGTGTGCTTGTCTGTTTTACACTTGTAATACTTTGAGAGAAATATATCTTTGAGCTTGAATTTACTCTTGTGTTCTTAGTGTTATTCAAAGATTATTTGTTCACCATTTGAGAGTTTGTGAGATCCTTCTAACAGACATTCCGCATCTGTTAGATTGTATTGGTGAAATACTCGTGAAGTGTTGTTAGGTTCAACAACCCGATCCAACAAGTGGTATCAGAGCTTTGGCTCTTGAACTTAAGTGACTAACCATCATTAAGTTACCAGTTCTTCTAGAAATCTCACTACTTCAAAACTCATATTCTGTCTGTTTGCTCAAATGGCTACACTCAACAAACACGATACAGAAAATGGTACTCTCAACAAGCCACCAATGTTCACTCCTGAAGACTACGACACATGGAAAGTCAGGATGGAGGGATTCATCAGGAATCAGGACTTCAAACTCTGGGATGGGTAACAGTTAAACACAATGCGAGTCAAGACGAGTAACACAAAAAATATGTAAATGCAATGGATTCAAACATTTAAAAATGATTAATAACATATTTGATGATAAAATCACTAAAAATTATCCAAATGGACTATTTGTTTACTTATAACACATCTTAAGTTAAACTAAATTGATTTTTTTAAGAACAAAACATTTAGACCCGAACTAATTTTGCTTAAAACCCGTTCCGACCCGCACACATCCGGGCCCGAACCCGTTCTCACCCGTTACCCAACCTAACCCGACTCAACCTGTCCATTTTGCCAGACATAGTTGTATAGTTAAGTCACAAATAATAATATTTGAGCCCATCATACAAAGATTTAACGTAAATACATGATTTTTCCACCAAACCTACCAAAATGAATAAATAAGCTAATGAAACGGATATATTCATGCAAGTGTCTCTTCATAACATATGTTAATTTTAGCAAGCAAACCAAACAAGCAAGGGTGACATCGACAACCCAAATACTACTATCAATATCTTTTCACTTTTGACACTATATACCCTTGTATAATTAGAAGGTTATATATTTGACTAAAACATAACTTTGACTTAATTACAAACTTGACTCATTAACTTCCTCAACCTTGGTTAAACAATTAAGGCTAACAAATTTATCACACGTTAACACATGTTAGAGAGGGAATTATCCAACCATAGCAAACCTGTTAGGAAGAAAAAACTAACGACTAAAAACTTAAGCAACTTCGTTATTAAATATAAAATTAATTGATCAGTGTTGGATGACTTATTAGTTGTTTAATCACGTAAGTTGAAAACTATGGTGGCCATTTCTTTTTAGATATTTTTAAGTTCATTTACTTTTATTTTATTTGTTTCATGTTAAATTACTTATTCACTTAAACATATATTTGTCCTATGATTATAGAAAATGCTTTAACCCATGAGTCAAAACACAACTTTTCAAGCATTGTGGGGATGCCTACAATACAACAGATAAAGATGAGCTTGAGGATGAGTTAATAAGCATATATAAGAGCAAATTCATCATTAGAGTTTAGGCTATTGTAATTAGCATCATTTTCAAACATGTTACTCTAGCAAACATAAGATAGAGTGAAAATGATTGGTTGAGCAATTTGTGATGAAGAATAAGGTGCAATAGAAGGTGGTTAGGCTTGGTTGAGCATTTGGGAGTTTCACAAAGCTATTAAGAAGAATATAAATAAATCTTAATATATACGAAATGTCATGGCCAATTTAGCAAATGCATTAGCATCGAGTTTGAACTTTGGGAAATTCTCCCCATAGTAGTTTTTAGGATCCTTATTCTTTCTAAACTCTTGAGCTAGCTATGACCATTCGGTTGTGTGGACTAAACTTTACATATATCCAATTATGATGATTGGATATGAGAATAACATAATTGTAAACAACAATAAATATAAAAATCAATTGTGACAAGTGATTGTAATCTTACACTGATTTTCCCATGTTGTAACACCATGAAACTCTTTTTCAACTTTCCGTTATCCTATTCTTGAAACTATTCAAAATTCTAGTGTATATACACAACTTAATTTTATATACAATCCCTTTAATAGATGAAATCTTGCTTAGAAATGTCATAGCATAGACGCATAGTAACAATCTTATGGAGCAAGTTTGGCAAAATAGTTGGGTTGTGTTCACTACTAGAAAACATGTCAATTGCCACGACAATTTGCCACCAAAATAAATGGTAGCAAATATTGTGACCAATTTCTCACCAAATATAAATTAATAGTTTTTGCTATTAAATGGTAGCAAAGTGGTGGGGAATTTTACGAGTATTAATTCTCGATTGTAAAAACATAATTTCTTAAATTTACCCACTGTTTTAGTGGTGGCAAAATTAAAAAAAAGTTAAGCGTCAAACTTATTAGTTCCCCCAAATATTTTAACCCTAAACGCCGAAAGTGTGTCTCGTGTCCCTCTCGGCCGGCGACCACAGAACTACGATTCCCTCTCAGGCTGCGACTTCGGAAACCGGCGTTCCTTTCCTCTCCGCCGGCGACTTCAAAAATTGCTCTTCGTTTCCTCTCCGCCGGCGACTTCAGAAATTGCACTTAGTTTCCTCTCCGCCGGCGACATCAAAAACTGCCTCCCTTCCCTCTCTGTCGGCTACGATACAAAATCCACATAGGTACAAAATTTGAGGAGGTCATAGCATTCAGAGAACATTTCAAATCAACAACGATTAGGTAACGATTTCATGTTTTATCTACGACTACGTTTAATTTTTTTCGCTTTGATTAGTAGAAACGGTACCTGTGTACGTGCATTTTGAATATACTTAATTAGCAACTAAATGAAGATTTAGAGAAGTGGTATCATACGTAGGTAGAAGCTAGTTTTGCTTATGCCGACAATCACTAAATCGTGCCTAAGACTGAGGATTGTTCAACATAATTTGTGCAGATATTTAAACAGGAAACCAAAATAGCTGCAAAATATTAATAGTTTATACTTTAAAGGAAACAAGATAAATGAACATAAAGGATGTTTTATACACCGTAAGAATTTAAGTTTTTAGCTAAAAGTAAAGATTTACACAAACTATTTATGGTGAAATTAAGCATGATGAAGCCTTTTTTTACTATTTGGAGGGCTAATTAGGCACCACCTTCTATTACCTTTAACAGAAGTTATTAAGGAGCTTCTTTAAGTCTTTTGACCATCTTATCAATTTACAAATTATGTGAAATGCCAGAAAGAAAATTATAACTTTGATGTAAGTTAAAGCAGCCTTAACTCTATGTTCGAGTCAAATTCCTTTAAAAATATTGTTTAACTGATAAATCCTCAAGTAAACCGAATCAACATTTTGAGTTTTATCATTGTTTGTAGCCTCTTTGTTTAGTTCCAAAAGGTAGAATTTTTGAACATGAGATTTTATCATACCAGCTAATTAAAGGCTCTAATCTCCGATTGCTATTGCAACCCAAACACCACCTGGTCCCCTGCCATATGCAAGTGTCTCAAAATACTTGTAACTAACATAATGGCATACAGAGGCTCATTAACAAAATGGTATAGATAACCAAGTATAAAGTAATAACTTAGTCACTACTTTTAGCTAAATGACCCAAAAATGTCAAGATGCTTTATAGTGAGAGTATAATTCGATGAGATTTATGTTGTTGGAAGCTGTAATTCACCATGCATATAAAAACCAGCAAAACACCAAAATAATCTTGCATTAGAATTACAAATAAATGAATTAATAAAAGTTTATGTTACAACAAAGTGGTAACATTCTACAAAAAAAAATTACTAAATTATATAATCTAGTGTGAAATAATAGATTAATAAACAGTATGTCTGGCAAAATGAGCGGGTCGAGTCGGGTTGGGTAACGGGTCAGAACGAGTTCTTGTTAGGATGGGTGCGGGTCAGAATGAGTTTTAAGTAAAATCAGTTCGGGTCTAAATAGATTGTTCATAAAAACATCAATTTAGTTTAAGTTAAAATGTGTTATAAGTAAACAAATTTTCCGTTCATACGACTGATTCGAATATCAAATCATAATTGATTGCTGTTTGTCATTCGTGCGTTTTTGACATTGATCACATTGTTATTCGTTTCCATTGTTTTGAACTGTGAGACCCTTTTGATCTTGCTGTCAAGACTGGTGATAAAATTTCTTGATGAATGATTGAATCTTCTTCATATGACTAATCGCACCAGTGGGTTCAAATTAAATTTCATAATCTATGAAAAGAATATTTTCTAATGAGGAAACTGGTTGTTTTTAAATCTATCATATATCTTTTAATCCCTATAGACTCATTGCAATCTTGATGACATTGAATGGCTAATAAGAATATCAGAATGCAGATTTCCGAAAATTGTTTTACCTGAATTTGCATACACCCTTTCACCAGTTAGTCTGGAACCCATAATCACCAGACATCGTTAGTAGTTTTAGGATGTAACATTGTTATTTCCCTACAGGTTATAAAATGGCTGATAAGAAGATATTCATCCCCTTGTTTGCGACAAGCCGACAATGGCACCCACTACTACAAAACTAGGCAATTGCCACCAAAATTTATCACTAAAAGAAATGGTAGCAAATCTTGCTACTGTTTTCCCACCAAATGCAAACTTAAACTACTTACTACCAAAAGGTAGCTAAGTGGTGAGAAATTTTACCATCTTTTATCTTTGGTAGCAAAATCGTAGGTAAATAACTAAATGATAATTTGCCACCATAAGAACGAATCTTATCTATTCGTTGTTAAGTGGTTTATCAACTGATTTCGTTAGAAATTCTCAAATGCTATAAAAATTGCAGATACATTTCTAGGGCCAACCGTGCAATAAGCTTGCTTCAAATAAAGTTAAGCATCGAGAAGGAAGACCGCGTGATCATTGATAGTAAGAATGCTCATACACTCTAATACACTTTATAAATCTATGCATATACTCAGATACACTCTAAATTAGTGGTCCTTTGCATTAGCATGTTGTATCATACTACTTAGTGATATATTTACATTGACTCACATTACCAGGCCATTTATTGAAAGAAAAGTGATATAGTAATGGCGTGGTATACTGATCGGAAGTGGATGTATGAAAAGATTGATAGTGATGGATTTCTTAATTCTAAATATTGTGACAATGTGGACTTCTTTTTGGACTTCGCATTTTCAAATGATGTAGTTGTTGATACAAGGTTGAATATGCATGGTGAGACAATACGTGAGATAAAATGTCCTTGTTATAAATGTCAAAATATAAGTTATAGAGATAGAGCCACTGTTCAAAAACATTTATATAAGGAAGGTTTCATGCTACGTTATGAAACATGGAGTGAGCATGGTGAAACTTCTATGTGTGAGGTTGGACAATCTTCTAATACAATGGAAGTTGACGATAATGATAACGGTTACAAACAAATGGTGTTAGATAACATGCATGCTCACGGTTACACTTTAAATACTTTGGAAGGAGAAACACCTAATCTAGAAGCAAAAAGATTCTATGACATGTTACAAGCTGCTGATGAACCTTTGTGGGAGGGGGAGAAAGCTACAAGTTGTTCGAAGTTACAAGCTGCCACGAGCTTCTTGACATGGAAATCACTTTTCAACGTGTCTACTACAGCTTACAACTATAACATTTCTATGGTTAATGCATTGCTTCCTGAAGAGAATAAGCTTTCGAAAAACTTTTATGATACCAAGAAAAGTTTAGAAAAGTTAAGTCTTCCTTATGAAAGAATTGATGTTTGCAAGAATCATTGCATGCTATTTTATAAGCAAGACAAAACATTGACACAATGTAAATACTGTAAGGAATCTCGGTATAAAAGTGGCCGGAATAAGGTACCTAATTTGGTGATGTCATACATGCCAATTGGTCCTAGACTTAAGA
Source organism: Mikania micrantha (assembly GCA_009363875.1). NCBI lineage: Eukaryota > Viridiplantae > Streptophyta > Magnoliopsida > Asterales > Asteraceae > Mikania > Mikania micrantha. The sequence continues at coordinate 57,698,694 of CM018693.1, forward strand.
GGTTATATATGTCTTCAAAAACAGCCAAAGATATGACATGGCACCATGACCATAAAACAACAGAGGGTAGCATGGCACATCCAAGTGATGGCATGGCGTGGAAGCATTTTGACTCGGAGAATCCCGACTTTGCAAAAGAGATTCGAAATGTCCGTCTTGGGTTATGCACCGACGGTTTCAATCCCAATAACTCCAACTCAGTTCCATACTCACTATGGCCTGTGTTTCTTACAATATATAACTTACCACCTTGGATGTGTATGAAAGACTCGTTTATTGAAGTGTGTTTGATTATTCCTGGTGGAAAAAGTCCAGGTCAAAACATCGATGTCTTTTTACGACCACTAATAGATGAGTTAAAAGATTTGTACGAGGAAGGCATTGAAGTTTATGATGCTTATCGTAAAGAAAATTTTATTATGCGAGCTATTCTTTTGTGGACAGTTAGTGATTTTCCTGCCTATGCAATGTTGTCAGGCTGGAGCACGCATGGCCGTTTAGCTTGCCCATATTGTATGGGAGACACTCAAGCTTTTCGGCTACAAGATGGAGGAAAGTCATGTTGGTTTGACTGCCATCGAAGATTTCTACCATCGTCACATCCTTTTCGTAACGATAGAAATGGATTTCTAAGTTCAACAAGATCGTTATTGGGACCTCCGCCTGAGTTAACTGGTTGGGAAATATTTGAACAAGTCTCTAGTATCCCTGTTGTCTATGAAGGTGTAACATCTAACCCAAAGCATAAAGATCCAGAATTTGGAAAAACCCATAACTGGGTAAAGAAAAGCATTTTTTGGGAGCTTGAATATTGGCCTATGTTGTTAATCCGACACAACCTTGATGTAATGCATATTGAAAAGAATGTTTTTGAGAATCTATTTCAAGGTTGTTCGAGGTAGTAGTCAAGGTGTTGGTCAAGGTAGTGATCGAGGGGTTGTGCGAGGTGGTAGTCAAGGTGTTGGTCAAGGCAGTTATCGAAGGGTTATGCGAGGTGGTGGTCAAGGTGGTGACCGAGGGTTTAGGCGAGGTAATAGCCTTAGTGTTGGTCAAAGTAGTGATCGAGGGGTTGTTCGAGGCAGTTATCAACATGCTAGTCAAGGTAGTGATCAAGGGGTTGGGCAAGGTAGTAGTCAAGGGGTTGGGCAAGGTAGTAGTCAAGGGGTTGGGCAAGGTAGCAGTCATGGTATTGGACGACGTAGTGGTGTTGATAGTAATGATACCGTGTTGCCATCTTTCATCGAGGGTAATGGTGATGACGAGTCTACTTTTCATGGTGCTCATACTGGGAGGGGACACGCCTCCCAAGTTCAAGTTCCCGAACCAATAAACCGTGAGTGGATTTGGATTGAAGACGGGGAGTAAGTATATAAAAATTAATATTAATTATTTATGTATATAAAAGATGTTACTAATATGTTTTTGCTCTTGTTTTGTAGATTTAGTAATCAGGAGAAGTCTACCAGGATTATTGGAGTGATATTAAAGGCTATGTGGAATGGTCCATGGGATAGTTGGAGAGACATTCCTAATGAGGACAAAACACGGTTGTTTGAGCGATTTCAGGTATGTGCTCTTTTACAATTTTTCATACAACTTATTGAAAAATTTTACATGTTTACTAAAAAATAATATTTAATAGGGTTATTTTCAATGGGAGGAAAAATGGAATGTACCCATTTATAGGCATTGGGAGAAGTGTATTGCTGGTAAATTTCCTGATTTCTTAAGAAGGGTACGAAACGAAGCTAAAGAAACAACAAGAAAACAAGGCTTGCTAGTTGGGGATGATATGCTAGTTCTTATTGACTATAAACCTCCATGGATAAGAACTGAGATTTGGAAAAAAATGATTGACATTTGGAATACACCTGAATGGAAAGCAAAATCTCAAAGGAACACTGATATTAAAAGTAAATCAATTGGGGGCAAACATACACTTGGATCTCAAAGTTATATGACTGCAAAAAGAAAAGCGGTAAAAATGTTAATCATCCTTTATATATATACACATACATATCAACATTATCATTTTTTTATTAATATTAAATTCTATTTATATTAGGCAAAGATGCTCGGACGTGAACTGCAACCTCATGAGATGTGGAAGCAGTCACATTGCAGAAAAGGAAGCAGGCCGTTGGATAAAGATCTGAGTTCTAGTAGTTCGCATGTTTCAGATGTTGATTCTGAAGAGAACATCGAAGAAGAGAATCTTGTATGGGTTGACGAGAGGGCAAAAGAGACTTGGGTAAGTTGACTTTGTTAATAAATCCATACAACATGTTATAATAGGTTATTGAAGCAACATATTAAGGCAATGGAATTTTGAATAATGTAATTATGTATTTATTTTAATAGGTTAAATATGATGGATATCTTGTGGAGAAGTATGGGGATGAACGTAGCAATCATCCTAAATTTGATGAAGTTTTGTGGTCACGAGCTGCCGGTGGTAAGAATAAAAGAAAAGTGTATGGATTAAGTTGTGTTGATGACTCGAACACACATGGTAGACAGAACCCTGAGGTATGTTAATTTTAACAATAAATTAGAGTTTGATTCCATATGAAACATTGATTGGGTGTTATTATTTAGTTAGTTTTGTAACTTAAGTAGTCAAATTAGATCCGAACCAATGTCATTACCAACATCACCCTCACAAAATGAACTTGACCCATTATGAATTTTATTTGTAAGTTAATCTGAACTTGACCCATCATAAATTTTAATTGGTTTTGTAGAATGAAAAATTGAATGAGATTATCAAGGAAATTCTGAAGGAAAAAGAAGAAGAAAAAGAAAGATTAAATGGAATTATTGCGGAGTTGGAGGCTGAAAAGGAAAAACACAAGGAAGAGAAAGAAGCTATGATGAATCGGATGTCAAAAATTGAAGATATGTTGAGAACATTGGTCCGGAAATAGACTATAAAACACTTTTAGTTTAATTGTTTAGACTTTTATTATGTTTGGATTCTTTTTATTATGTTTGATGTGTAATTAGTTTCTATAACTTGAGATTTTATGTTTAGATTTTTGTTATGTTTGGTTATTTGAAATTTAAGTAAATCTATGTTTAGATTTTTTGTTTGGTTATTTGAATTCAATGTGGGAATGAAATGATCACAGCAGGTTGTTAAATATGTATGGTTTTGGTGACAAAATGGTGGTAACTATGTTGGTGTAAAAATATATGGTGGCAAAATGGTTGTAAAAAAACCATAAAAATGGTGGCAAAATGGTAGGTATAACCACAATATGGTAGCAAAATGGTAGCAACAAATATGGTCACAATATGGTAGCAAAATGGTATATGGTGGGAAAATGGTAGCAATCAATATGGTAGCAAAATGGTAGCAACAAATATGGTCACAATATCATTGCAATATTTTTGACCTTGTTTTTGGTCACAACAATTGGTAGCAAAAAATAATGTGGTAGCAAAACAGTAGCAATAGGTCATTTGCCACCAAGGTTTTTCTCACCATCTTTATGGTAGCAAATTGGTCTCAAAATGGCAATTGCCACCATTTTGCTACCATAATTCTGGTAGCAAATACCTTGTTATGTAGTAGTGGTTGGGAATGAGTTGTATGAGTTTAGGTTAGGATGAATGCGGATCACGGCAGGTTTTAAGCAAACTCAATTTGGATATAAATGAGTTGTAAAAAGCATCTATATAATTGAAAGCCAAAATGTGTAAGTAACTAAGCAAATAATTCATTTTGATAATCTTTAATGATTTTCTTATCAAATATATTATTAGCCATTCTTGTCTATTTAAATTCATTCTATTCATAGTTTTTGAGTTACCCATCTGGACCTATATTGTGATAAGGTTTTGTTTATCATCACTCATTATATGTTTTGATGCTACCCATTTTAACTTAAAATACAATAATTATTTATTCAATCCTACCCATTTTTCTTATTTGGATAGTGATTGTCCAGCCTATTATTAGAATGTGTTTGCGGATCAAGATAGTCATAGCCTAATCCAAAGATCAGAAATTCCATTCTTAAAGAAAACTTAGTTTGATGACTCGAGTATGCTGTCTAAGAGTCAGAAAAACACATAAAGTTGAAGAACTTGCATGGTTGTAGAAGTCGCTAGGCGCTAGTCGAGCGGCGAGGTACCGCCTAGGATTAATCGGCGCTAGGCAGATTGGAATTTTGATATGTAATTTTACAAATATATATTATATACATACATCAATATCAATAATTTAATATAATACTTCAAATAATTTAAAAATAAGCTTAAACATACTAATTCAAGTACTTTAAAGTTCAAACCTAAATACCGAGTTCAAAGTTTAGGGATTGATTTCGATGTTAAGTGGCTGAATTCGGTGTTTTAGAGACATATTAAGGATTTTGGGTTGAAAATGTCTAAATAATCATAGAATTTGTTCCTTTTTTCCAGAAAAAAGTCAAAAAACTAAAAATCTGACTAGGCCGACTAGGCCGACTAAGCCAAAGTCGAGACAGTAAAGGGGTGCCTAGCTCCGAGGCGGCTGCCTAGGTCGATTTTTACAACAGTGGGTAAAAGTGTAAAACTTGAAAGTTCATGATCCATAAAAGCAAGTGATCAAGCTTATGACATTGATTTAATTTCTAAATTGAAAAACAAAAAAATAATAATCACTCCAAAGAAACACAAGGGGCTAAAAGGGTGATGTAGAAGTGTTACACTACATGTGAGCAACAAGGGCACATTACATGACAATTTAATTTTAAGGGGAGGCAAAAGTAACACCATATGCATAATAGTATGATATAAAAGTTGTCATATGTCTTTTATGATATGATAGAATCAAGGATATACATAAAGTAAAGTGAGAACAAGTTAGGGGTGTGTATGGGTCGCTTTTTTGCTTAGTCAAAACTCAAAAGTGAAATTTCGGTTTTTGGGTTTCTAAACCTGTTTGGGTTCGGTTTATTTAGTTTTTATCCTTCTGAAATCCATTTGGGTTCGGTTTAGATTTTGGTTTTTTTAGTTTTTCGATATAGACCTAAAGTTTATAGGCTTATTAAAAACGATTCAAATTATTGTATTTGTACTACAATATTTGAACTATAACATTACTTAACATTTAAAATTATATGTAAAAATCTTTAAATTCGGTAAAAAACATTGGTTCTTTTGGTATCATATGTCTAAAAGAATAATAATATATATATATTTTATTTTTGTTTAATGCATTTAATTAATTGGAAACTCTATTCCATGTTAGATGACTTTTGGTATCAAGAACCAAGAAAAATTAAATATACGGTTTATAAATTATTGCATTTTTAGAAAACATTTACCAAACCTGTTGGTATATATTATGGTTTAGTTATTACAGTTGGATTTCGGCTTTTCATATTCGGTTCGGTTTGTTTGGTTTCATGTAAGCCTCTAGGACAAGCATGTAAAGAATCAACTTTTTCTTATTGATCATGAAAAGTTCATGCTTGAGTTCGAGTTTGTCTCATTTAGGCTTTATTCCTTAAGCGTAAACTCAACTCATTTATTATTTTTTCATTATTAATTTTTTTAATTATTTTAATAAATGGAGAATTATAAAATAAAAATTCGAGTAACAAATGAAGCTTGGGTATGGTCTCATATATGAATCAAGTTTTACCAAAAAAAATAAAAAATAAAAATAGAAATTCGAGTTTAGACTCAAGCTTACTTTAACCTTGGCTCAATTTGATCTTTTACTAAGAATGCTAAATGGGTCCTTAAATTCATATACCGTCCCCATCTTTATATACAATATACTTAAGTCAAATCAATCACATCATAATCAAATGACTTTTACTCATACAAATGTTTAAACATTTTTTAATATTAAAAAATACAAAAGGTATTGTTATTCGTATACTAGTGTACCAATATCCTTACCCTTCTAAATACTCAAAAGTCAATCGCAAACTAAATAACCATAGGATCCATATGTTTTTTTTAGGGTCCTTATAATCACACACCTAAATCTATATTCTTACACCCATCTATACGTGTTGTACAGAACCTTACGACACCTATGACAACCTATACGGCACATAGAGATCTCTACACCACGTACAACAACTGTCAGTCCTGACATTCTTGGCAATGGTTAGAAGTCACACGACACGTACAGTTCTATACACCACGTATAATACCTCGTACAAAAGGTGCTAACAGTTCTGAGCAATGATTGGATGTTGTACGACATGTAGAGCCCTATACGAAGCATACATAGGACAATTATATAATCGTTCAGTCTGGCTCTGACTAGTTGAAAAAGTGATACGCTACATTTAGACATCTACGTAGCATATAGAGGACAATGATTTGATATAAAGTCTTGTGGTATAACTAAAGAATATAAGATACGTGGCGTAGAGCTCTGTACTGTGACACCTAATTTCTTATAACAAAACGTTTTACGTACTTGCGGAATTTACAAAAGAGGTCCCGGATTTTTCAAGTTTAAAACTTCACAAAACGTTTTTTTAGTTTAACACCTCATTATGTTTTACCGTATTATTCACCATATTACAAAACATATCACAAATATTTAGAACATCTTCCCCAAATTCCAAACCTTTCTTAAACTTTTACAAAAAAAAACTTGGTTCGATCCACCAACTCCTCTGATCGTCACATTCATAGCCGAGCTTATTTCTGATCTATAAACACCACCAAAATCCAAGAGTTAGTCCAAAAGGACTAATTGAGATAACCCTGCACACCTTTCGGATCAAAATCCGACAAGGACACAAAATTTGGGTTTAAAAAACACTGGCCGAAGTATTTTACTCCAACCGGCGTATGATAGCCCCTAACCCCAGTGTATGCAGAAGGGTTCGGCGTAACATACTCCACGACCGGCGTAAAATACTCCCAGGCCTAGCAATTTTCCCATTTTCTAATTTCAAATGATCTCCAATCATTTCAGTTCGCTTCCGATCATTTCTTTACCCAAAATCCCCTCCACGACAATAATAATATTATATGTTCAAGTCTCATACCTATCTTGGTGACTTACAACATGTAATTACCAGATAATTTCTTAATGGTTCGTTTCACCCAAACCAATTCTTTTTCATTAATTTATTTCCGCACTAGTGCGGATAATCCCCAATGCCACTTAATAGTGGGCTTACATCAACTTCCACAAGAGTGTGGATCGTCACCCTTTGCCATATGAATATGTGCTTGCTTATCCTTCCACGTCACAATAACGCTACCAACTTGTGGTCTTACATCGTATTCCACACCAATGTGGATCAGCATCCAATTAAGATATTAGTTGGGACACCCCATAAAATCCAGGTCGGCTACAACTTTTAAACTTAATATTATTTCATATTGTTTCTTAAGTGACACTTAATTTAAATTAATTTAGTGTGACACTTAGCACCTGAGTCCAAGGACAAACAATTCAAAATGGTAATTCAAGGTACAACTGTAAGTTTTGAATGCACACACATGAGGTTGAGTCACGAATGTTGGTGAACTAACATGCTAAAGAATTTAGAATGGAAATTAAACTCGAAAGTGAACACATGGTGGAAATGATCTTAATGTTTAAGTAAAAACAATAACGAACCAAACCCAAACTAAAATCACAATTCAAACAAGTAATACTGGACTAGAACCCATCACGGTACGTGAAGGAATTCGTCTAGAACCGTCACGATACGCGACGGAGAATTTCAGCAGTTGCGTTAACTAGTCAATATGGTACGCGACGATGGTTAGTATTCCCTTGGCGGTACGCAACGCGTCCAGGAACCATGACTAGGCTATTTTGTCTTTTGCGGTATGCCAAGAAGCCAGGAGAGCCTACTTGGCGCCACGCAAAGGCTCCAAACCCCAAAAATCTTATAAATACCAATCCATTCCTTCACACCTCACTCTTTTTGCCAACACCTGAATCTTTAGTTTCCCACTCTGGAAGCTTATACCAAGCTTGTTCTTGAACCACATTGGAGCCTTGAAGCTAGAGAGAGGTGTTAGAAGAGCTCTCTACCACCATCACTTTGTTGTACCAACTATGGAACCTTCATTAGCCATCCCTAGAATGTTGTAACCTTTGTCTAACTTAGTCGCAGCTCCACAAGACCTTTGTGGTAGTTTTAATGGTTAATCATGCTTAAAAACCCACATGCAAACACCTGCACACACATGCAACTCCAAGAACAACATATGCACTAATTTGTGAGTTTATGAACTTGTGTTTCAAGTCTTGATAACAGATTTGTGATGTTATAATGTTATAGAAATGATTTTTGGTGTCATTTGGTGAACATTTGTGATAATTCCCAAATATAGAAACTTTATGTTGAAAGGGCATCCAGTGCATGTAGATTTTAGTCATGTTTAGGTGTTATGATAATGTTAATGGTCATAGTAACACATTAGGTTAGTTTGATTTTTATTAAAATAAGTTTTATGCTAACTGGGAATTTTGTGAAATTAAAGCTATTGAACATGCTTTATGATGAAATATGATAGGATGTGCTACACTATGATGATATAGGAATACTTATATGATTAGTTTCATGAAAACATGATGATATAGCCCAATTACTAAATATGGTAACTTTGGTTAACTAAAAATAGGTTACAAGCATGCTTGATGATATATTACGTGTTGACATGAACATATAAGGAAACTAGCATGCGTAGATTGATAAAAGGCGATTTTTGATGCAAACTTGCCAAATATAGAAACATGCTAAATAGATAAACCTACTCATGGTGGAAACTTACTATAAGTGAAAACTTACTATAAGTGAAAACTTACTATGATTAGTAAATTACTTGATGGATATGCATGATATGCTTAAAACTACAACTTGTTAGTTAAGGAAAACTGGAGAACGTTAAATGAATGGTAACAATCTAAATGTGTTACCAACGGGTCATTGAGTCAACACAGTCAAACTTAGTCAAGCACAGTCAAACATGAGAACTTGTAGTTCTTTGGATAAACACACCAAATGGACCGATACAAACACTCTGATATGTTACTGGTTTTATTAGACAAACTCATAAGTGTTGTATATCGTATAAAGTCCTCGCACAGTCATACCGTTAATGAAACACAATGAGGTGCACTTAGATAGTACTATTGTGTTTGACAAATCCCACATGCACGGTGCCAATACTGGCTGGAGGTGTGTAATTTTGACCTAACATGCCATTGTTTTACGATAGACATGGCTGAGGCATGCTTTACTTTTGAACTAAACCTGTGAACTCACTAACTTCATGTTGATGCACTTTAGCATGTTTTTCTCGGGTAATCGGAATGCTCAAGGCATATGATTCCACTTAAGGAGCCCCATGGAGAGTCATGGATGCATTTTGAACAATTTGAACAATTTTATATTAATTGTTATGATGTGTAAACAATTTTTTTTCTCGCACAAGCTTCCTCAAATTTTACTTTATTTTGCTGTAAAACATGCTAATTTATTTGGGATATTTTAAGTAATATCCACTTGTTTTCAAAAGCATATAGAGTCATTCTATATGACCAACGGATTTGATCCTACAACGTCACACCCCGCAGTATGCTACCGCGAGTGGGAATTTGAGGGTGTGACATTAGTTCTCATCTAACATACATTTACACTATTCTAAGTTATGCATACACCACATAATAAGCATCAATTATTCTTATAATAATTTCACTACATAAAAACACTTACTTTGACCTTCATTAGTCAAACATTCTTTTATTCCATAACCAATGACTTAACATTTGCATTATTCATTTATCTCATAACCGAATGATTTTACGTCCACATTATTCACTTATTCCGTAACCATGGTCAATCATGCATATTGGTAGTTACTACCTTCATTTACATAATTACCCTTTGAGTTTCCACTAGTCAAGCATCATACGTTACTACCATATACATATACTATCCATATTCATCACAGACCATTTATTCACATAATAGCATTTCTTTATCGTTATGTTAGCAACATATGAACTCTCTTCGCTTCCTTAAACTCGATATAACAAATATGACACAATCATAACTATATGATGTATAACTACATTCCACATAATCATTCTTCAATATTACAAGAAAACTATCAAGTAGTCAAACATTCAACACACACATTCAATCACTAATATTACTTATGGTTGCATATTTAGTAAGTAGGTTACTCACCTTAACCCATTGGATTACTATGGTCCACTTGTTCTTTACCGAGTCTTTGATTTCCACTTCTAAATCTAGATTACACAATCACATCCTATTTTCTTAAAACTAACATTGATTCACCCAAATTGACCCATTTGCTACTAAGTTCTCATATGTTTATGACTATAATCATTTTAAATCAAATTTTTGATTCAATTCACCATATTGACTAAAAGTCAAACTATTGGCATTTCATCAAACACTTGATGTGAAAAATGTTTTTTACACATCATATACCATTTTTCAATCCCCCAAATTCCATTTCAACTAACAAAAATCTAAATTTTCATGTACTTATAAAAATTCCAAAATTTAAATCAATGGTTCTATATTTTGTATCCTTCAAATATCCAAATATTTCATGTTCTTATTCAAACAAGTTCACGTACACACTCATACATTGCAAAATCCAGAATTTTGAACAAGGTCAATCCTCTTTCCCCTTTTAATTTACATTTTGAAAGTTGATAGTTTTAGCCCTCAAGTATACTTGATATTTAACCATATCAACTAACTAGTTAATTTAATTAACCATACTAACTCAATTCAAATCTTGTTTAAAAAAATTTTTAACTCAACTTTTCAACCAATAAATTATATTTTAGTACTTTTCACCAAACCGATCATTGCATGTATGCCACGTATATATTGTAGTTATATGCCACGTAGTGTCCTATATGCCACATATATACAATATTGAAATTGAATTCTTGTGTACTATACTAAACGACGTATGATTCAGCAAATTATATATAAAACAAATGAACGATGCGGTGACATTGATTCAAATTTCTTCATTCTTCAAACGTTAAGTTATTATATCCACATTCTTCAACTTACCCAGTCTGCATAGTGTCATTTTGGGACGTTAACCTCTTTTTGGAAACGAACAGATAGATCAGATATATCCATTATATTGTGTATTTTTATTTTATTAACAAAACATTAATATTATATATGTTTAAGGAGGAATATGCCGTTCAATCTCATTTTAACGAGAGTAGACTTCAAGGCTGCCATATTTAACTAAGGATCCCAACATTTAGTTTTACAAGGAGAATAGGCTTCCAGATTCAAATAAGGGGCCTTGTGTTGAATCTTTTTGTGCTTCTGAAAGCAACCAAGATTTTGGATTGGAGAGTTAGCCTTCATACTTGCATGAAAGCTGGTATGAACCAAATGATGAAACTTTTGAAATACAACATAGCAGTCAAGATTATTTTAACGGAGGCCATCATGCAAAAGTGTTGTGGGATGCCAATAGGTATAAATTTGTTTGAGTTTTATGTTCTTAACATTATATAACCTTAATTGTACTATTGTTTCAAGAATTTATGTCTCATGATGATTTGGGTGCGTGGGTGTAAAGAAGAGCACTTGACAATGGTTATACTATAGTCACCATTCAATAAAAAAGAAAGTAGAATTGGTAAAAAAAAGGTATGACTTGTGTTTGATCGTAGTGGCGAACACAAGAGGATTGCAACGTATAGACACTCTGGCAGCAAGAAAATTGGTTGTCCATTTAAACTGGTTGACATATACAATGAAAAGTGTCTTTTTTGGCAATTGTAGTTTAGAAATGACTAGCCTAATCATGAGCCTGCTCAAAATCTGGAAGGACACCCATTTGTAAGAAGGTTGTCTTAGGAAAATAGATGGTGGGATTGCTGACAGAACAACATATGGATCCGTGCCACATACTTTCAAGCATCAAGAAGTAGAACTCTGATAATGTTTCTATCATTAGGGATACATACTTACACTAGAGTCGTTGAGGAAGTTTTCTGTTATCATCCGAAATCGTACACATATTGGTGAGCATTCGTGCATATGCTGATGATCGACGCAACATACAAAACGAATATGTACAGAATTCCGTTTGAACAGATTGTTGCTGTGACTTCAACACACCAAACATTTTGTATTGCATATGCGGTTGTTACAAAAGAACAGGAAAATAATCACTTGTGGGTGTTGCAAAGGGTGAAAGAAATGTTAGACAAGCATATGAAATCACGAGCCATAATAACATACCAAGGGTCTGGTGTAGCTTGTTCTTTAAGTCTTGTGCTTATAATGAAAACAGAAACAATAATACAAGTAATAGTGGGAGAACAAATCCATATATTTCAGGGAATGTTTGGATATAATTACCCAATCATTAATGCATAGTGGACAAAAAGGAATAAGACAAACAATTAACATTACAGACTCTAATATAAGACAAACGTACATAACCACGGATCAAAGTCAACAACAACTGAAAAAGTAAAAACCTAAGACTAAAGACTTCAGTGGTTCTTCGGTCTTTAATCTCTAGTGGTTGCCATCCATGGCTTGCTTCAAAGTTCTTTTCGCGTTTGCTTCTCTGCGGTTATGCTTAGGCTTTGACAGTTGTTGTCTTCCAGTGTTCTATTCATTCAGCGCTTGTTCATCAGTGGTTGCGATCCGTGGTTTGCATTTGGATTTCCAGTGGTTGTCTTCAATGGTTAAACCATTCAGTGGTTAACAATAACAATTGAGAATGTGGTTTAGAATTCATCAGTCCTTATATTCCAACAATCTCCTTCTGGACTGATGAAGCCAAAACCATTTATTTCTTTATCATTGAGAATTTCAAGCTTAATTGACTTTTTAGGTCAAGCACAAATTCCTACACTTAGAAATTTCCTGTCATTTTCAAGGTTGAGTTGCAACACCCTTTTTAGATCTGTATTAGAAAGTTCTAAGATGGAATACCAATCTGTGAAGGAGTTTCTGAAATCATTAAACCTCTCTATCACAATAGCATAGGAATTTTCGTCAAAGAACCATTACCTAATCCCTGGATAGTCTAGGGATATATGCTTGAATTTTTTGGGAGGAGGATTTGGCTCTTTTTGGGGGCTGGACCTTTTGGGAGCGGGTAGAGTAGGAAGAACCTCTGGCTGGGGCAGGTACACAATCTCTTTATACTGGTTTGGGATCATGTGCTTATTCGGGTTCTAGCCACAACATATTGATTTGGTTCATAATTGACCAAGAGGTTAGGTTTGATTTATTCTTCAATTACAACCCAGTGCCTGAATTGTTGACCATAAACAATTACAGGTAGTAAGCCCTCTGTACGGCTCCACTCATTATTAGATCCACAATGGTGTTTATGGTGGCTTCCTTGGATTCCTACAAGGTTTAGGATTTTGGAGGGTGATGGCAGAGGATGAAGCCTGCCAAAGTTCAGGACTTTCCTTGTTCACCTTTTTGAACTTTGACCATTCTTCATACAAGAGGTTGTCCCTCCACCTCATGATAGCATTCTTTGAATCCCAATTGTTTTGTATTAGGATGTGTTTTATTCTTTTCCTATACTCTGCATCCCTTTTCTTCCTTGCCCTGCCTTCAGTCTGGAAGTGAGTTTATCAGCTTCCTTTCTTAAACTGGTGATGTCCCAACTCATGAAGGTCTCCACTTTATATTTTCCTTCATTCGGCAGGAATTTGATTATTTCTCACCCTCAGCCTCATAATCCTTTTGTTGTTGAAGATCCATTTCGGTGATCTTTTCTTGATAGGCTTTGACAAAGGCTTCCCCAGTAAGTATAGAGGCTTGAAGATCAGCTAAGATCTTTTGTTCTCTTTCATTCTTCATATTCTTCAGGTGTTCATGTTCTTTATCAGTGTGGAATTGCATCTTTGGTGAAAAGGACTGTCTTTCAGTGAAAGAGTGGGGCTTCTTAATTTCATTGGCGACTGGACTTATTGGAGAGGGGATTTTGGAGAGATGAGGGAAGCAGAAACATCCTCATCATTTATCACTGTTTTCCTTTTTCTGGATTTTAGTGAGGAGATGGTTATGTTATCATCAGAGTCAGAGTTTGACTCTTTGTTTAAGCTAGGAGCTTTTGAGATTTGGCTGAGCCTGGTTTGGGCTTCTTGGCCATACTCTTCTTTCTTCTTGAGAAAGAGTGTCTTATTTTAGGTTGGGGTTTAGGAGGAATATTTGAAAGATTTAGGAGAGTTTGAGATGTAGATTAAAGTGAGAGAGTGGGAGATAAGTCTCATACAGGTTTGGGTACCCTTGTTTGTACATGGGAGGGTGGGTTAGAATAAACTTGAAAAGGGGAAGGAGCAGTGGTTGTTTGCACAGGATCAGAAGTTGTTTGTGCAGTGGTTTTTTGGGGTTCAACGATTGTTTGGGTTTCGGTGGTTACTTGTACAGGGTCAAGGGTTGTTTGTATAGTGGTTGTTTGGGGTTTAGTGTTTACATGTACAGGGTTAGGGGTTGTTTGTACAATGTTTGTTTGGGGTTCAATGGTTACTTATACAGGGTCAGGGGTTGTTTGTACGGTGATTATTTAGGGCTTAGTGAATTTTTGAATGCAATTTATAGGTATGGTGGGGGCAGGCTTACTAACTTTGGGTTTGGGTTTTCTGGTTTCTCTAGAACTGCTGGTTTCCATTTTCGAGGCAACTTCCTTCTCTTTTTGAGCCAGGCTAGCCTTGGCAGTTTTAGATTGAAACTGTTGATCTAAAACAGCTTTGAGAAGAGTAGTGTCAGTTTCAACATGACCTGAGTCCATCTCAGCAGTGTCATGTACCCTTTTTCTTGGTTCTAGGGATTTCTAGCTTGAGTGTTATGCACTACATTGAACATTGCAATATTTGGAGTCATATTTCCTGATCCATCTATGTGAAGGACACTTGGACTATCACATTTAATGGATGCTCCAATTATATGGTCTGAGTGTCTAGATGGACTAGGTACCCTGACCTCATCCTAATATCCAATGGTTGGAGATTTTACATTTTAAGCAATGGTTTGAAGGGGCTGCTCCTAAGTGTTTTGAGTGAGAGGAGAACCACCACACCCAAAACCTGTGTCAATACCATGGAGAACATGGGTTATTGTGTCATGGATGGTCTGGGTTTCACAAGCAAAAGTGTCCATGGGAAAGTGGACTAAAGGCTAAGAATCAAGTGATAGCAGTTGATGTGGGTTCCCTTTGGAATACAACATCATCCTATTGAGAGGATTGAAGAGGAGTTGGCTCGGGTTGAGATTCTGAATTCACCTGAGAGGATGTTTCAAATGGATCCTGTTGTCCAGTGGGGACAATGACTCGTTCAAGGATCTTAACTTCCTGAACAGTCTTTTTGGGCTTTTTGGCAGATGGTTTAGAGGAGGCTTTGGAAGCTAGCTTTCTTTTGGTTTGTACCTTTGCAGGTGTGGAAGTGGAGGTGGATGTGGGTTTACCTTGGACAGTTTGTCCTCAATATCATCCAATGTCTTTGCATAAGTGTTTAGCCAAGTAAAGGTATGTTTGTCAATTGCCTTAGTTTGTGACAGAGGGGCAATATGGCATACAATGTTTATTTGATGGAACAGACAAGCCATCAAATATCACACCCCGACCGAAGGCAGAATACTTTGAGGCGTGAGCTTTGACTGTTCATTAGCTCATGGTGCTATTATTATATTTTCATAAATAATGCATCATTATTAATCAACATAAACAAACATTCAATAACTCAAATAAATGACATTACAAAATCCAATTCCAAAAAAATACAATTGAAACTCAATACATCGTTTTAAGTATTATCTAGGTCAAATAAGCCCTAGCCTAAGTCTTCACAATCTTCAGCTAACCTGGTACACATGTAAAATAGATATCTGTCAACTATTTGCATAGTTGGTGAGCACACATACAAGTTTATATAATACATAAGAAAAGGATGCAAATTCAAAGGCATTGGTCTAACGTATATGTTCTTATAAGTCCTTAGGAATCAGATATAACACATTAATTCAAATAATTCATCAAAAGTCATATAAGGTATACAAACAAGTATTCATAGTTCTCAACAGTCCTCATAGTCCTCAATAGTCCTTTATAGTTTTCAATACCTTTTAATAGTCCTCAAACAAGTGTCAACCATGATTATAAATCAAGGCTTGCAAGACCATACACAAGTTTGCAATGTGTACAATTATACCTTTTTGACACATAGGCAAAAGCCAATGCGAAGACGGTATTCTAACACATCTTAATCTAATTTTGTGTCGAATAATTTCATAAAAAGAATTGAAGTAATACAAGATATATCAAACATGTAATGGCATATTACTTAAGTCAATCTCTAAAGACTAAGTCATTGGATCATAACTATTTTGACTCTAAGAATAACATGATTTCCGTATAGGACATGTGTAACATCCCTAAAATATTACAAAATGTAAAGAAGGGAGTATGACTGTACTCACAATTTACTAGTTATCCAAGAATATCCTTGTTAGTGTTTATGGAGTAGAGAGATCACACTTCACCCTATCGTTTGTCTTATGAGGCCGGTTCATGTATGCGAACCATTCGAGAATGAAAACCTATGAAACCCGAATACATTTTTTTATTCGTTTTACATCATGAGCTTTCCTTAGGATTTGGACCATATGCACAACCTCGATTTCTTTGCTAAATAACCGGTCAAGACCGGTTTTCGTGTACACAACATATCACCATCAGCTCGGAATAAAAAAATAGTTGTAGACACCTGATCGTAAATTCCACTGGTGGAAACGATCAATTATGTTTTATCAATCTACTTTTAAAATATCTTTACGATCCGACGGTTGGATCTCCAGGAAGTGACAAACCTTTGGAAATGAATCATTCCATTCGAAAATCCAACCGTCACGTTCTAGGTAATATAAATCATACCTCCAAGTATTATTTTCTAATTACCAACGGTGAAAGATAGTATAAATGAGTTCTAAAAAACATATCCAAAAATTGGCTTAATCCAATGGTTAGATCGATGGGGATCATTCAATATTTCTAACTGCGTTTTCAAAACTCAGTTCCATTCAGCTTACTTTCAGGCACACAAACACATACCCGAATACGTGAGTTTAGAAGAACATACCCAAAAACGAGGTCATTCCAACGGTTAGATCGACAGGGATCAATCATTCTTTGAGACTGAGTCATCAAAACATGAATCTCACCCTTATTTCTTACTCTCTTCTTCTTGGCCGAAATTTCATGAAATGTATGAGGATTTTTAGGGTTTAATCACTCTTATTCTTTGTTTCCAAGTTATCCATCTTAGCGCCTTCATCATTTATAATTTATTCGTTTTTTTTACTTAACAAACTAAGTTTTTTTCCACTTTTCATATAATGATCCTCATAAATATTTTATGTATCGATTTCTTTTATACAATGATTATAATTATCATTATTATATCTTTAATATCGTTTATAAGTTTTTATAGAATTAGTTTGTAAGTGTTTGTAGTTTAAGACACTTTAAAAACCTTATATGTTTAATAATTCATGTAAATCCAAAATTCAATTATGTTACTTAAGTTGAATCTTGTTATAATTTATAAAAATTATTTATGTATACCTTCTTAAACATATTGATGTACGTATGTATATACATACACACACACACTCAATATTAAAATATTGTATTTAAAAATTAATTTCATTTATTGAATCTTTATAAAATTTGTTCGGTATGATTTTAAAGATATCCTACAAACTTTTGATTATTTGAATTTATCACAATTACAAGTTTAAATTATTACTAAAAAAAGGTAGAGGTTACATCAAAAACCTAAGAAAGAGTAAAAATTTGGGGGCCCTTTGGTGATGTACTAAATGATCAAAGATGATCTGGGATAGCCTTACCTTTTTGCTGGTGAGAAGTGCATATATGACATATTGCATGTCATATGGCATTTCTCCCCACCTAGCTTTCTTCAAAGACAAACATTTGCAGGATTGTGTGGTATAGGAACTTGTACTTGGGTTGGAAGAATGCTTTGTACAAAATTCCATTCTTTAGATCTCCTTGATAGTCACACTCCATAAATTCAGTGTGAAGGAGACCTACAGTAAAGGTGGGTGGAGAATCCGAATCCAGAAGATTCAGAGCAGATGAAATCAGGGAAGGGGTTATGGTGATTTGTTGTTCAGAAACCAGAGATGTGATGCTTTCAACAACATCATATTTTGTCACTATAGTAGAGTTTTCCCAAAATTGATTCAGGGCAGTGACCGAGATGATAGGGTTGATGGTTAAGGCTATGTGAATTAATGAATTCGACAAAAGATCGATCATCTCATCATACCGAGGATACTCAGATGATCAGGTGAGATACGCGATTAGGTTATGAATGGGTTTGAGTTTCAGAGAGTTAAGATCCATCGAATCGTATGAAAAAAAAGGTGAAATTAAGAGCTATTTAGAGAGTTTGAGAGAGAAACCAGGGATGATTTACCCATTACAAAATAAAGAGCAAATCTATAGGGAGAAACGATGAGTACTTATACAAACGGCAGAGTCCGATTAATTTAAAAATATAAACAATAACAATGGTAAAAAAGAAAAAGAGACAACTAAAATACAAGACAGCATAATCAGACTAAAATTTATAAAATCGTGGACAATGGTTTGATAGGAATGAAGCCTAGTCCGATGTCGTTACTCTAAATCATCTTAAGCTTGAAGCTTGGACGACATGATTAGAGTAAATGCACCAAGCCAGATGACATTACCCACAAACATCTATCCTAAAGCTTGAATTCATCATTCTTGATCAATGATTTGGTTAAATATTGTGATCAATATGAGCTAACAAACTTTTAAAGAAATTAGGGTAAGTGTAGAAGACGTGAATGATGGATATATATATATATATATATATATATATATATATATATATATAAGGGGAAAATTCTAAGAGTCAGTGAGTGTGAAGTGGTAAAAATATCATAACCACGGAGAATAATAACCACTAAAGGTTATTAGTGAGATCATAAGCATGGATGAGTATAAACACTGATGATTATACCTATTGATTTAAATGAAGTCGCGAATGATTGTATACACATTTATGAACATAATCACAGGCGATTACATCCGCTGAGAGGAATGTAACAACAGATAGATGTCAACCACAGATGGATATAAGTACTAAAATATAACAACCGATACATTCACAATGATCTATCCGTAGTCAGATATAACCACGAAAAGTTGAACAATAGTAGTTCATTCAGTGGTTATTTTTTTTTTGGTATGTTGTTAGGTCAATCACTTGACTGACCTTTAATTTATTGATAAAAATTAACATTAAAGGCAATAAACAAAATTTTAAGGAAAATTTTAAAATTTAAACAAGTTATTTTTGATTCAAAGGTTGCAGTTCAACTCATGCTCTTCATGCCTAATTTAGTAACAAATTTGGCAAAAGTGGCTGAGTCTAAAGGTTTTTGTAAAAGTATCTACAACTTGATCATTTGTTGAGACATGTTCTGGAACAATTAGCTATAACAATCTCTTATAAATGGTTTCTTATTTTTATGTGTTTGGTTTTATAGTGATAGACGTGATTTTTTATTATATTGTTAGTTGCTTCACTGTTTATCAAAAGTGGAGTTTTTATTTATGTTATTCAAAAGTTCAATAACTGATATTCAAGCCATATGACTTGTGTAGTGCAATGAGCTGCAACAATTTACTCAGCTTCAGCTATTGAGTTTGAGACAGAAGTTTGTTTCTTGCTTTGACAGGATACCAAACAATTTGCAAAGAATTGGCATCCTCCTAAAGTTGATTTTCATTTGAGAGAGCATCCTACATAATCACTATCTCAAAAAACTACAAGCTTACAAGGTTGATCTACAAGTTCACCATTTTCATCTGAATATCCTCTTTACAAAAGATAAATGAGATTGTTTTGATTAAGGCTGGCAAAACGGGTCTTGATGGGTTTTAACAGGTTTCAGAGGACATGTTTAATGAAAATATAAAACATGAAAACAACTTGTTTAACACTTGGTTTGGTGATTTAAACATGACAGTTCAACGTTTTATGCAGTAAAAATGAAAAATGATGAAGGCTAGCCTCTAAATTTTTTGTTATTTTTAATAAAGTTTAAAATCAAATAGAAAATTTTTTGTGAAACAAGTCTTATCGTGTCTTAACAGGTACCCATTTTTCCAGGTCTAGTTTTGATGAAGATTGGTATATTGCACAAACACATGTTGCATACATGATGTCAGGTCTTGATGAAGTTAAACACATCAGTGATCCAATCATACTCATGTAAAGAGTTTCATCTAAATTCACCATTTTCATCTGGTGTTATTCCAAGGGATATAGCCATAGGGGTAAAGATTATTTTGCAGTCATTCATTTCAAATTTATTCAAAAGATCTTTTATGTATTTTAATTGATGAATAAAAATACCATTTGGTGTTTGTTAAATTTGAAGGCCTAAAAATGCTTTTAACTCACTTAAGGCACACATTTCAAATTTTGAAGACATGAGATTTAAAATTTTTTCATATAAAGAAGAGTTGGTTGATCCAAATATAATGTCATTAACATATATTTGGACTAGTAGGAGGTCTTTTTCAGTCCTATTAGTGAACAATGTTTTGACTACGGTTCCCTTGGTAAAGTTATTTGAGAGAAGAAATTGAGATAAAGTTTCATAAAAGGCTCTTGGAGCTTGTTTCAGTCCATATAGTGCCTTGTCCAGTCCCGTGACACCCCGTAAATTCCATGTCAGCATCTTGTTTTATTAAATGTTTATTTAATTGATAATTTCATACGTGGCACTAGAATTAGTTTAATTTACTGTGACACGTGGCATGACAGTACAAACACTGACACAAACACGATAATTCGGTGAATTATCGCAACACGCACACACGCGTCTAAGAAAACACAAACGTGGGTGAAGGTTTAGCACATCGTGTAACCAAACACTAGAAACCTCACGAAACGCTCAAACATTGAACTTGAAAGTTCAAACGATGCCGAACAACAGTCCGTAAGCGAGAAAACGGCAGAAAACGGGCTAAACCATTGAATTTGGGCATATTGGGCTCTTCCGGGACTCGTCGTGGTACACGAAGGACCATAGAGAGGCCCATGGTAGTACGCGACGAGTGGGCGGGGAGTTTGAATTCCCGAAATCCATCATGGTACGCCGAGAATCTTTTGGAGCTCCATGGCAGTACGCGAAGGCTTTCAGACGGCAAATCTTTACAAAACCAAGATTCAATCATTCTTAACCACCCTATAATCCTCATTTCGAGTTCCATACCTCTTCTACTCGTCATAATCACCTGTTGCATCCATCTTCAACCTCTAGAAAGTTGGTTTTACACATAGGAAGCCATTGTTGAAGGGTTTGAAGGCTTGAAGCAAAGAAAGAGCACACCAAGACCTGCACCAAGCTTGAACCAGTCGAGTTGCTCATTTCTAGCCCTTCGCAACCCCCATAAGCTGCTTATTTCTCATCATCTTAGTGTTCTTGAAGCTTTGGAAGGTAGCCACATGACCCTTGTAGCATAAAAACACACACAAGCACACATGCAAGGCTTAAAGCCCACATGCAAGCACATATATTGCACATTCACGAATTTTGAATCTGGGTTGATGTATTTGCAACTGATTTTGACTATCTATGATGATTGGATGATGTCTCTTGATGTTTTACGAAGATCTATGATGATATGGGTATGTATGGTGCTTGGTTTGGTCATGAATGTGTGAAATACCTACATGCATGCATGATCTAAGGTTGTTAGATGAATTTTTGATGATTATTGATGTTATTGGTAAGGTGTAGCATAATTAGATATTGTTGAAATTGTCAAAATGTGTTATTTGAGATGCTTGCCATAAATAGTAACTTTTATGTTGTAACATGGTGAAATGGATGGAAGTAGGACCATTCATGTGAGTAGATTTGTTACTAGGATGATAATATGATGATTATGATACTATGAAATTAATTTGGGATTGATTGTGGTCATTTTAGACCAAGTTACTATTTTTAGTAAGTTTTGTCACTCGATTAGTGCTGGTTGATAATTTTGTGTAAATGGATATGTTTAGATGATGTTAAATGATATTATATGATGTTATTCGGTATAAAATGGACTAGGAATGCTTAGAATAAAAATTTGGTGGTATTGGTCATAGTTACTATTTTTAGTAACTTTATTTTGTGAAATATCGATCTAAGGATGCTAGATATGTTTTGAGCATGATAAATGGCTTAACATGATATGATATGATCAATGTATGCTAAATTGGATGATTTCTGATGATAATCATGCTTGATTTAGAAACTTTCCTTATTAGGAAACTTTAATGATTAAAAGCGGACTAAAGTGTTCATTTGGTCGCATTTGACAACATGCTACGTGTTAACATGAACATGTAGGGCTAACAAGTATGCTAGAACCTTAAAAACGATATGTGTTATAGGACTTGATATAAATGGAAACTTACTATACATAGTAAGTTGTCCATGAACGCGACTTGCGCGTTTTGCACACGACGAGCACAATCACGAATGTTACACGAATCACAACCGACTCAAGGTTCACTAACGGGTCGTTGACTTGACACGGTCAAACGCGGTCAATGTGAACCAACACGGACAAACATAACAACCAAGGGTTGTTGAGCACAAACAGGAGCACGAACACGGTCACTTACACTAACTCACGTATGGTATACGATATAGGTAACCGGTGACCGACACATTTCTCAAGCAGGAGCTTTCGCATTCACTTTTCCCAAAATCACTAAGGTGAGTTTACGGCCCTTCTTTACTATTTTACAAACTTTTCAAATAGGGGGAGAATACTTGTTGAATCGAGTCAAACACCACACTTGTACAAACATTATGTGTATGCTGGTTTATTATACAAAAATAAGTGTTGTAATCGTAACAAGCCCTCACAAAGTCTTACCGTTAGTGTGCAAACAATGAGGTGAGTTTAAATAGATCTGTTTGGGTGTGACGAACCCCACGTGGCACAATACTGACCAGAGGCCAGGACATGTGAAATCTCGACCTATCTTGCTATGTTATTACGAGACATAGCGGAGGCAAGGACTAACAAGTCTAGTTCGGTAGTGACGTCCTGACACTTGGAGCCTAGGGCTCGGGACTAGCATTTTAATAAACAGCATGACACACGTTTTCTGATTATTATCTATGTATATCAAAACCTGCGAACTCACCAACCATTGTGTTGACACTTTCTTTTTAAACATGTATTCTCAGGTAATTAGCTATGTATGGAACATGAGTGCACATCAGGATTGAGCATAGGAATTCCTGCATGCGTTATTGTGTCTTATGAACAATATTTATTTTGTTATGTATTTTAAAACAATGAAGTATCTGACATCTTATTTTTCGCTGCATTATAAAACATATTTTATTTCGCTTCATAATTTGTATTATTTTGCTGCTTTATTATATAAACTGTTTGGTTTTATTTTTGTCAAACAATGTATTTTGAAACGCATATAGAGTGTTCTATACGACCATGAGATGTGATTCTGGCCACGTCACACCCAAGTGGACTCGCACCACACACGTGGCAATTTGGGGGTGTGACAGACTGGTATCAGAGCCTTGGTTATAGAGAACTAGATTTGCATGTAGTAAACTTAGACTAAAGCCATTGCTCAACACTAGACACAACACTTAGACATTGCACAGTAACATGTTATTATTGTTATCTGTTACTTACTGATTTAATATTACAGGATGGCCAACAACAATGACGATGGGAGTAACCCAGGGAAACGCCTCGTGGGATATGAGCTGACGGAGGAGGACCATCAAAGGATCCGGGACATCATATCCCTAGTAGACGCATAATAGACAGAGAGGGCACGTCTAGCGAAACACGATAGATCATGGGGTTGGTACCCTACGACTGTGTGGGACTGGATTGTGGAGGAGAGAGTACCTTTTCCTCAACTACAGAGTGATGCGTTGAGCGCACATCGACTTCCGGCACTCGGTGTGCCATTGGAGCGGGCTTTCGCAGCCCATGTCGCTCGACCATCCCGGGAGGCACGCAGGATGCACGAGCTAGTGTAGGAGGTTAGAGTTCTTCGTGAGGAGAACCACCACCTCCGAGGACAGGTGAACTACCTGCAGGAGCAGGTGGTGGATGAGATCGCAGGCCTTCGGAATAGGGCAGCACAACTAGAGGAACAACAAGGGGAGATCGCAGCGGTGGTTCAGGAACAAGGTGGAAGACTAGATACGAGGAGAACCAGCTATAATCCAGGACGCCTGGACAGGACAGCTCATCGTAGAGCCCGAGCAGGAGGAGGAGCCTCAATTCGAGGCCGAGGACCTCGAGGAGGGGGACTTCGATGAGGATCCTGACGAGGATCCTGAGGAGGACCAGGATGACGGTTCCGAGGACAGTGGAGACTCACACTCCACGATTGCTTCAGATTAGTTCGATTGTTCTATTTCAGTTTACTTTACTTTTGTACGCCTATATGAGAGGGATGTGCTCATACGAACTTTGATAGTAGTATTTCATTTTGACAATCATTGTACTTCAAGATGATATTAATGAGATGATACTTTATTTTCATTTATTATGTATCTTGATCATGACTGCCACTAACATGACATCTAACATAACACTTGACTAACACTCTAACCAATGATGACCAACACTTTATCCTTTCCATATAGAAACCTACTATGATGGGAAAAGGAGCGCATGCCCGACAACACAAAAGAAAAATCGGCACGGCAACCATCAACATGATGGTTGATCGCCGAGTCAACAAGGTGATTGCTGAATATGAAGCAAGCAGTCTGCACAGTGAAACCAGTGGAACCAACAACGGTACTAACACTTGCCTAACCCGACTAACATAGTATAGCTAACACCATCACTAACACACAACATTGGTGACTGACAAACAGGATCGCATGGCAGCACCAACAAAGGATGCTCTTTTAAGACTTTTCTGAGTTGTCATCCCCATACCTTCAAGGGAACAGAAGGAGCCATTGGGATGCTCCGATGGGTGGAGAAGGCAGAGTCTGTCTTCTCAATGAGCGAATGCGCGGACGAAAACCGGGTCAAGTACGCGACCGGTACTCTTGAGGGACCGGCCCTCACATTGTGGAATACCCATGTCCAAACGTTGGGTTTGGATGGTGCTAACTCGATGACCTGGGAATATTTCACCAGGATGCTACAAGAAGAGTATTGCCCAAGGAACGAAATCAAAAAGCTGGAAGAGGAATTCTGGGTCCACAAGATGGTGGGATCGGAGATTGAACAATACTGCACGCGGTTCCATGAACTGTGCAAACTGTGACTGGAGATGGTGACCCCCCGAGTACAAGAAGATTGAACAATTTATCAGTGGACTGCCCGAGCAGATCCAAAGCATGGTCACAGCCTCCGACCCGACCCAGATCCAACCTACAATCCGACTGGCCCATAAACTAACCGATCAAGCGGTGGCTCAAGGAAAGCTTCCCAAACGAGGTGAACATCTGAAACCTCAGGACAACAAGCGTAAGTGGGAACCCAGCCACCACCAATCTCACTCATCACACTAGCAACAGTCCAGAACAACACCAGCAAGAGCATTCACCGCTACACAACCCGACAGCAAGGGGAATGGTGTGTACGAGGGGAAATACCCTCTGTGTAACCGCTGTTCATACCACCACTTTGGGCAATGTGAAAGATACCATTGCCTAAAGTGCGGACGACATGGCCACATGGCCAAAGATTGCAGAACCAAGCTACCAAACACAACAACCCCAGCCGCAACCAGAACAACAACCAGAACACTCTCAAGGGGTGTTATGAATGCGATAAACCATGTCACATGCAGAGGGATTGCCCGCAGATAAAGAAGGCTGGAGGAGCTGCAGCCAAGGGTCGTGCCTTCATGATAGGCTCAGGGGAAGCCAAGGATGACCCAAACATCGTAACCGATACGTTCCTTTTTAATAATGTCTATGCTAATATATTATTTGACACTGGTGCCGATAGGAGCTTTATATCTAGTGAATTTAGCAAATTGCTTGATATTACCCTAACACCACTAGATTATAAGTATACCGTAGAGTTAGCCGACGGCAAACTGATTGAAACACAAAACGTCTTTCGATGATGCGTCATGGTTTTGGCGGATCACAAGCTCGAAATCGATTTGATGCCGGTAACTCTCAGAAGCTTCGATGTGGTCGTTGGAATGGACTGGCTATCCGCAAACCAAGCTGAGATCGTGTGCTACGAGAATATTGTATGAGTGACGTTACCGAGCGGTGAACAAATCTCTATTTAGGGAGAACGACGAGGGATACCTTTGAACATCATATCTTGCATGAAGGCGAGCAAGTGCTTGCAAAAAGGATACACTGCTATGCTAGCCTTTATTACTGAACAACCAAAGAAGGAGAAGAAGATCGAGGACATTGATGTAGTCCATGATTTCCCTGAAGTAATTCCCAAGGATTTACTCGGATTACCATCGAAAGGATAAATTGAGTTCCAGATAGACCTCACCCCAGGAGCAGCACCGATTGCTAAAGCTTCATACAGACTAGCACCAATAGAAATGCAAGAGCTGTCTAACCAGTTGCAAGAGCTGCTAGACAAAGGATTCATCCGACCAAGCTTCTCACCCTGGGGAGCACCGGTCTTGTTCGTGAAGAAGAAGGATGGATCATTCCGTATGTGCATTGACTAATGGAAGCTGAACAAGGTAACAATCAAGAATCGATACCCGTTACCACAAATAGATGACCTGTTTGACTAGTTACAAGGGTCAAGCTACTATTCGAAGATCGATTTGAGATCGGGTTACCACAAACTGAGAATTCAGGAAGATGATATTCCTAAGACTGCCTTTAGAACTTGATACGGACACTACGAATTTTTGGTCATGCCCTTCGGACTGACCAATGCACCAGTCGTATTCATGGATCTCATGAATCAAGGGTGCAAGCCCTATCTTGATAACTTCGTAATAGTGTTCATTGACGATATCCTAATCTACTCCAAGAATTAGGAGGAACATGCTGAACATCCAAGGCTTGTCTTGGAATTGTTGAAGAACGAGCAACTATACGCGAGGTTTTCCAAATGGGACTTTTGGATTGGCGAAGTCCAATTTCTTGGACCTGTGGTTAATGAGAAGGGAATACACGTAGACCCATCCAAGATCGAGGCCATTAAGAACTGGGAAGCACCAAAGACTCCAACCGAGGTACGACAATTCCTAGGGTTGGCAGGGTACTACCGACGATTCAGCAAGCGGTTTTCGAAAATCGCTCAGTCATAGACTTCCCTGACACACAAAGAGAAGAAGTTCGATTGGGGAGAGAAACAGGAATATGCTTTCAACTTTTTGAAGAAGAAGTTATGCACTGTACCAATCCTATCCTTGCCAAAAGGATGTGATGACTTCGTGGTGTATTGAGACGCCTCGAAACAAGGACTCGGATACGTGCTGATGCAACGCGAGAAGGTCACAGCATAGGTAAGTGTCTGACATGCTCAAAAGTCAAGGTTGAGTATTAGAAGCCATCAGGTCTACTTCAGCAACCTGAAATACCAATGTGGAAATGGGAGCAAATTTCCATGGACTTCATAACTAAGCTACCTAAAACAGCAAGTGGTTGCGATACCATCTGGGTTATCGTAGACCGACTAACGAAGTTTGCACACATTCTACCCATCAAAGAGACAGACATACTGGAGAAATTGACTCGGATTTATCTGAAAGAAGTGGTCACTCCACATGGAGTGGCAATCTCGATCATCTCCGACCGCGATAGCCGATTCACGTCGCATTTCTAGAAGTCCTTGCATAACGCACTAGGCACGAGATTGGACATGAGTACCGCTTACCACCCGCAGACTGATTGACAGAGTGAACGGACTATACAAACATTAGAGGACATGCTCCGCGCATGTATGATTGATTTTGACAGTAGCTGGGAGATTCACCTGCCGTTAGTTGAGTTCTCGTATAACAACAGCTACCATACAAGCATACAAGCTGCACCATTTGAGTCACTCTACGGACGTAAGTGTCGATCACCCATCTGTTGGGCAGAAGTTGGAGAAAGCCAACTGACTGGCCCAGATCTTGTGCACGAAACGACCGAAAAGATCGTGCAGATTCGCAAATGAATGGCAGCAGCTCGAGACAGACAGAAAAGCTACGCTGACAGACGACGCAAACCATTGGAATTCCAGGTGGGAGACACGGTGTTACTCAAGGTCTCGCCCTGGAAGGTAGTTATTCGGTTTGGCAAACGAGGGAAACTGAACCCTCGCTACATTGGACCTTTTGAGATCACCAACCGAATAGGTCCCGTGGCCTATGAACAAAACCTGCCCAACGAGCTGAGCCGTGTACACAACGTGTTTCACGTATCAAACCTCAAGAAGTGCCTATCTAACGAAACACTTGCAATTCCTTTTGAGGAAATCCAGATTGATGAACAATTAAACTTCGTCGAGAAACCGGTAGAGATTATGGACCGGGAAATCAAGAAGCTTAAACTCAGCAAAATACTGATAGTGAAAGTACGATGGAATTTGCGATGCGGACCAGAATTCACATGGGAGCGTGAAGACCAAATGAAAAAGAAATACCTGCACCTGTTTGTTGAACAGACAAACACTGGCAACGCAAGCTGAATTTCGGGACGAAGTTGTTTCTAACAAGGGGATGATGTGACACCCCGTAAATTCCAGGTCAGCATCTTATTTATTAAATGTTTATCTAATTGATAATTGCATACGGTACGCTAAGGACCTCGGAGAGGCCCATGGCGGTACGCGACGTGTGGGCGGGGAGTTTGAATTCCCGAAATCCATCGTCGTACGCCGAGAATCTTTTGGACCTCCATGGCGGTACACGAAGGCTGTCAGACGGCAAATCTTTACAAAACCAAGATGCAATCATTCTTAACCACCCTATAATCTTTATTTCGAGTTCCAAACCTCTTCTACTCGTCATAATCACTTGTTGCATCCATCTTCAACCTCTAGAGCGCTGGTTTTGCACATAGGAAGCCATTATTGAAGGGTTTGAAGGCTTGAAGCAAAGAAACAGCACATCAAGACCACGACCAAGCTTGAACCAGCCGAGTTGCTCGTTTTTAGCCCTCCGCATCCTCCATAAGCTGCTGATTTGTCATCATCTTAGTGTTCTTGAAGCTTTGGAAGGTAGCCACATGATCCTTGTGGCATAAAAACACACACAAGCACACATGCAAGGCATAAAGCCCACATGCAAGCACATATATTGCACATGCACGAATTTTGAATCTGGATTGATGTATTTGCAACTGATTTTTACTATCTATGATGATTGGATGATGTCTCTTGATGTTTACGAAGATCTATGATGATATGGGTATGTATGGTGCTTGGTTTGGTCATGAATGTGTGAAATACCTACATGCATGCATGATCTAAGGTTGTTAGATGAATTTTTGATGATTATAGATGTTATTGGTAAGGTGTTGCATAATTAGATATTGTTGAAATGGTCAAAATGTGTTATTTGAGATGCTTGCCATAAATAGTAACTTTTATGTTGTAACATGGTGAAATGGATGGAAGTAGGACCATTCATGTGAGTAGATTTGTTACTAGGATGATAATATGATTATTATGATGCTAAGAAATTGATTTGGGATTGATTGTGGTCATTTTAGACCAAGTTACTATTTTTAGTAACTTTTGTCACCCGATTAGTGCTAGTTGATAATTTTGTGTAAATGGATATGTTTAGATGATGTTAAATGATATTATATGATGTTATTCGGAATAAAATGGATTAGGAATGCTTAGAATAAACATTTGAGTGGTATTGGTTTTAGTTACTATTTTTAGTAACTTTATTTCGTGAAATATCGATCTAAGGATGCTAGATATGTTTTGAGCATGATAAATAGCTTAACATGATATGATATGATCAATGTATGCTAAATTAGATGATTTCCGATGATAATCATGCTAGATTTAGAAACTTTCCTTATTCGGAAACTTTAATGATTAAAAGCGGACAAAAGTGTTCATTTGATCGCATTTGGCAACATGCTACGTGTTAACATAATCACATAGGGCTAACAAGCATGCTACAACCTTAAAAACGATATGTGTTATAGGACTTGCTATAAATGGAAACTTACTATAAATAGTAAGTTGTACATGAACGCGACTTGAGAGTTTTGCACATGATGAGCACAATCACGAATGTTACACGAATCACAACCGACACACGGTTCACCAACGGGTCGTTAACTTGACACAGTCAAACACGGTCAATGTGGACCGACACGGACAAACCTGTGAACTCACCAACCATTGTGTTGACACTTTTTTTTAAACATGTATTCTCAGGTTTGTTGAGCACAAACACGAGCACAAACACGAACACGGTCACTTACACGAACTCACGTATGTTATACGATATAGGTAGCCGGTGACCGACACATTTCTCAAGCAGGAGCTTACGCATTCACTTTTCTGACAATCACTAAGGTGAGTTTACGGCCCCATCTTTACTCTTTTACAAACTTTTCAAATAGGGGGAGAATACTTGTTGAATCGAGTCAAACACCATACTTGTACAAACATTATGTGTATGCTGGTTTATTATACAAAAATAAGTGTTGTAATCATAACAAGCCCTGACAAAGTCTTACCGTTAATGTGCAAACAATGAGGTGAGTTTAAATAGATCTGTTTGGGTGTGACGAACCCCACGTGGCACAATACTGACCAGAGGCCAGGACATGTGAAATCTCGACCTATCTTGCTATGCTATTACGAGACATAGCGGAGGCAAGGACTAACAAGTCTAATTCAGTAGTGACGTCCTGACACTTGGAACCTAGGGCTCGGGACTAGCATTTTAATAAACAGGATGACACACGTTTTCTGATTATTATCTATGTATATCAAAACCTGTGAACTCACCAATCATTGTGTTGACACTTTCTTTTTAAACATGTATTCTCAGGTAATTAGCTGCGTATGGAACGTGAGTGCACATCAGGATTGAGCATAGGAATTCCTGCATGCGTTATTGTGTCTTTTGAACAATATTTATTTTGTTTTGTATTTTAAAACAATGTAGTGTCTGGTGTAACATCAGTGCCGGAACCGTCACCGGAACAGTGATCTCTACAGCATATGAACAGTAAAACAGGTACGAATCATATACATTCAGTACGTTTCATATTCAAATCATTTATCAATATCATAGTGTTTTGTTACAGAACAAAATTCAGAAACATTTAACAGAAACACAGTTCAGAACGATGGTTCTCGAGTCAGATAAGTATTTGACAATACAGAACCATCATGTGATTATTTGTTTAGGATTTATTATGTATAAACGTATGCGAGACTTTAAAGAACAAAACACACGAATATCGTTACGTGAATGCTAAATTGACGGGTTATTCGTATAGGTGACGATCTGTACGAATATATCTGAACGTTTAACGTTCTGAATGATATTCTATAATTAGAAAACAAGATTTAAAGGTATAGTTATTGCCGTATTCGTACGGGTGACGGTTCGAACGAATACGCGCGACGACCGTACATTCGATTTAAACAGTAAATTAATATTTTAAATTTAATAAACAAGAAGATATTAGTTAATTTATTAGGAATCACAACCTGAAATAATTAAATAAATTCTATTTTTTTTAAACTCGTGTCGTTTCGTCGCGAAAACTACGCGAACCGACATTTTACGCGAAACCAAACGAGACCGAACGAGTGGGTATTATATCCCACATTTAATGTGACATTACTGTCACAACCACCACATTTTCCCTCACTTTTTCACTCAAAATTCGTCTATCTCTCTCCCTCTCTAGTTCTCATTCAAGAAACAATCTTCTCTCTAAGATTTGGAAGCTCAATCCTTGGTGGATTCAAGCAAATTTGGTGCCAAGACGTTTCTCTTATCGTGTAGATTTCAGAAGTACAAGCATTGTGAAATTTCAACCACGAAATCCAAGGTAAAAATCCATTTTATTTTCGGTTTTTATAGGGTTTTCACGAGTTCATGTTGTTTTGCGATTAGAATCGGTATTAAACACATAAAACACTTAGATGAAGGGGTATACATGCTTAGGTATGTTAGGAACATGATTGTAACAGATTAGATCGAAGAGGATGATGAAGAGACAGGTTCGTGCAGGCCCAGTGATCGACCGAACCTAACAACACCCTAGCCGAACCTTCTCATGATGGGCCGAACCATGTAGCCTCTGAACCACGAACCTGCACCGAACCTGGGGTTCCCTGCAACGAACCTATTGCATCAACTAACCATGGGCGAACCTTCCTTAACCGGCCGAACCTTCAATTGTTGCAGCGAACCTCAAAGCTGGCTGCCACCTACGAACCCTTATGAGGCGAACCTCATATGGGCCTGCATTGCATGATAACCGAACCCTAAAGGTTCGTTACTATGATAGCCCAACCACCAACCGTGATTAACGAACCCTAGTACAACCACCGAACCATGAGCGAACCTTGTTACTCCTCTCTGGCCGAACCCTAAGGGTTCGTGAGTGAGGTGATGTAGCCGAACCTCTGCAGTGTATAACCCAGCCGAACCTATGGGTTCAGACCATAGGTTCGCTGCCCTAAATAACACATTGAACTTAGGAGTGGTCTAATGAGGTTAATATGGATCTAGGGTCAATGAAACTAATATTATAACCTAGGGAATGATTAGTGGACCATTGAAATTAGTATTTCATGAAAAGTTGATCACATAATGAACATGCATGGGTTATTAAATTTATGTGTGTGCATGAGAATTACAAGGAACATGCAAGTTGTGCAAACTTGTGTTATGGTGAGCTAGAGAAATCATGAATGTTCATTTCGTTATAATAATGTTTCTTAATTTGTGAACATCTAAGAAAATGGTTATAAGTCATGAGAATCAAAAACGGAAGTTGGATGATCAATTTGGAATCAAATATCTTCATTTGGGCTCAAATGGGCCCAATGGGACTTGATTAAGTCCATCATATGTTAAACGTTTAAATAAAATTTAAATAAAGATGTTTTTATTATAGAATTGGAAGTGTGAATGTATTCAATTAAAGTTAATAATTTTCTAAAATCTTGATTAATTGGAAATGTAATTTATAAATGTTAATTGTTTCTTGTAAGTGTATCTAGATATAAAAGTTTGTTGTAATATCATTGATTGGGATTTTGTTATAAAATAGACAATGTAATTGTCTGGATTTTAAACATAAACAAAGGAAATTCTGTCTAAATTACTAAAAATGTAAAGGTAAGTTATTACAACTAACTATGGGATTTGGGATCTAAAAAGGGGTAACTGAGATAGGTTAGATTCTAGATACACATAGTACTAAGACACATAGTTGCACACACACAACAAGACCCGAACTTAGGCACAACGACCATTACGCGTACTTATTATATTCGAATTCTTATAAAATAACTCAGGAACTGAAGATACTTAGCTTACACACAAGAGAGCGCATTTTGTGTTAAATCATTTACATAGCAGCACAGGTGAGTTCATTGCCCCTTTTCTAACATTTTGTTTTAAAACGCGGGGCTGAGAAGCATGCGTAAGCTGTTTACTTAAATTGTTTACCTAAATGCTTTTAAGTTTATATGTTTTACATATATAAATGTTATTCTAGACCATGTCTAGGAAGATTTTATGCAGGTTTACTAATTGATTTACTTATAAATTAAGTGAATAATCGGGTTAATCTAAACATTTCAACAAATCAAAGCATTTCAAACGAATCAAACTAGACATTTTGACAAAACAAGTGTGTGAGTTCAAGGAGTCAAACGAAACATTTTAACGAATCAAA
Source organism: Mikania micrantha (assembly GCA_009363875.1). Classification (NCBI taxonomy): domain Eukaryota; kingdom Viridiplantae; phylum Streptophyta; class Magnoliopsida; order Asterales; family Asteraceae; genus Mikania; species Mikania micrantha. The sequence continues at coordinate 57,732,638 of CM018693.1, forward strand.
TGGGTGATTTCAATGAATCAAACGAAACATTTTGACAAATCAAGTGGGTGAGTTCAACGAATCATACGAAACATTTTGACGAAACAAGTGTGGGATTTCAACGAATCAAACGAAACAATCTTTGCAAAGACAATATTCAATGTTCTACAAATCAAGTGTTTGTTGAACAATGAATCAAGTGTACAATTGATCAATGAATCTAGTATTCTCTGATCAACGAATCAAGTACATCTTGTAACAGAATCAGACGAATCAATAAATCATTTTCAAGGGAAAGCCTGGGAAATATCAGAGATAACATAAGCCAAAACAGACGAAACAAAAACCCTACATTTCAAGAAGTCCTAGCTAGACCGTTTGATTTGTAGGTCGTATGTTTGAGGATATTTGCAGATTCCCTAACTACTAAGTACCTAGATTGACAGACTAGTCTACTCGAGTATGACCAAGGCCCCAATCATTTGGACTTAGATTTTATTAAATGTTTAATTATTTATTTACTTAAACATTTATAACTGTTTATACAATTACTGTGGTTGATCATAATGTGTGATGAACTTATGAAATCAAAATGGATTTCAAATGATTGTAATGACAGGGACAACAAACAGAAGAACTTATGGGATTGTGTTAAGGATAAAAATGCTTAATTATCATTAACAGCAGTGTCATATGCATATTAGTATGTGGTGGGATGTTGGCTAGGGCTTGTCCCTTACATATGCCCTATATATAAGCATACCGATGTGGATATTACATGTGGTGTTAATGAGGTTAGGGTCTTTACCAAAGGAGGTTTTCAAATCATTTTCAATTACTAAAACTATGTGAACTCACCAACCATGTGTTGACTTGATCTTTTTGCATGACTTCTCAGGTGACGAACATGTCAATTAAGAAGTCATTTCTTTTGGACTAGGACTTCAGATAGAAGGCTTAGTATTTTGGACCTGCATATTTTTGAAGACATCATTATACAAATTATTTTGTGTATCTTGTGTAAATACAAGATAGAAAGTCATGATGTTGATGATAGATTTACATTGTTAAATTATAAACAATTCTGATGTAATTTAACTTTGTAATTCTATTATATTTAGCATTTCTCATTTATATCATGTGCAATGTAAACAATCTGATCACTATAGATTATCACTCACGATATCGCGCCCCGGGAACCTTCCGCTCGACGGGGACTCCGATCCAACCCCGCCGGCTCGGGGTGAGACATCTGGCATCTTATTTTTCGCTGCATTATAAAACATATTTTATTCCGCTTCATAATTTGTATTATTTTGCTGATTTATTATATAAACTTTTTGGTTGTATTTATGTCAAAAAATGTATTTTGAAACCCATATAGAGTGTTCTATACGACCATGAGATGTGATTCTAGCCATGTCACACCCAAGTGGACTGGCACCACACACGTGGGAATTTGGGGTTGTGACAGACTGGTATCAGAGCCTTGGTTATAGAGAACTAGATTTGCATGTAGCAAACTTAGACTATAGCCATTGCTCAACACTAGATAAAACACTTAGACATTGCACAGTAACATGTTATTATTGTTATCTGTTCCTTACTAATTTAATATTACAGGATGGCCAACAACAATGACGATGGGAGGAACCCGGGGAAACGCCCCGTGGGATATGAGCTGACGGAGGAGGACCGTCAAAGGATCCGAGACATCGTATCCCGAGTAGACGCACAAGAGACACAAAGGGCACGTCTAGCGAAACGCAATAGATCATGGGGTTGGTACCCTACGAATGTGTGGGACTGGATTGTGGAGGAGAGAGTACCTCTTCCTCGACTACAGAGTGATGCGCCAAGCGCACATCGACTTCCGGCACTCGGTGTGCCATTGGAGCGGGCTTTCGCAGCCCATGTCGCTCGACCATCCCGGGAGGCACGCAGGATGCACGAGCTAGTGGAGGAGGTTAGAGTTCTTCGTGAGGAGAACCACCACCTCCGAGGACAGGTGAACTACCTGCAGGAGCAGGTGGTGGATGAGATCGCAGGCCTTCGGAATAGGGCAGCACAACTAGAGGAACAACAAGGGGAGATTGCCGCGGTGGTTCTGGAACAAGGAGGAAGACTAGATACGAGGAGAACCAGCTATAATCCAGGACACCTGGGCAGGACAACTCATCGTAGAGCCCGAGCAGGAGTAGGAGCCTCAATTCGAGGCCGAGGACCTCGAGGAAGGGGACTTCGATGAGGATCCTGACGAGGATCCTGAGGAGGACCAGGATGACGGTCCCGCGGACAGTGGAGACTCACACTCCACGATTGCTTCAGATTAGTTCGATTGTTCTATTTCAGTTTACTTTACTTTTGTACGCCTATATGAGCGGGATGTGCTCATACGAACTTTGATAGTAGTATTTCATTTTGACAATCATTGTACTTCATGATGATATTAATGAAATGATGCTTTATTTTTATTTATTATGTATCTTGATCATGACTGCCACTAACATGACATCTAACATAACACTTGACTAACACTCTAACCAATGATGACGAACACTTTATCCCTTCCATATAGAAACCTACTATGATGGGAAGAGGAGCGCATGCCCGACAACACAAAAGAAAAATCGGCACGGCAACCATCAAAATGATGGTTGATCGCCGAGTCGACAAGGTGATTGCTGAATATGTAGCAAGCAGTCTGCACAGTGAAACCAGTGGAACCAACAACGGTACTAACACTTGCCTAACCCGACTAACATAGTATAGCTAACACCATCACTAACACACAACATTGGTGACTGACAAACAGGATCGCATGGCAGCACCAACAAAGGATGCTCTTTTAAGACTTTTTTGAGCTGTCATCCCCATACCTTCAAGGGAACAGAAAGAGCCGTTGGGATGCTCCGATGGGTGGAGAAGGCAGAATCTTTCTTCTCTATGTGTGAATGTGCGGATGAAAACCGGGTCAAGTATGCGACCGGTAGTAATTTACCTACAATTCAGAGCAAAGGTTTCATCATATTTTATGTCTTCCTTTTGGTAGTAACCTTGACCTAACAATTTGGCTTTGTTTTTAATACATTGTCTCTATCATCTGTTTTATTTCTAAACAGCCTCTCGTACCTATAGGGTATCTGTCCGTAGGTAGAGGACATAATGCTCAGTTAAATATTGTCTTTTAAACTGAAGCAGTTCGTCTTGAATAGATTCAACCCAATTACTATCCTTTAGAGCCTCTTGGTGTTTAGATGGCTCTATTTGAGACAAAAATACTGCATGAAGACAAAATTTTACAATTTGATTTCTTGTTTGAACACCTTTGTTCAGATCACCTAAGATTTTTTCAGGAGAGTGGATTTAACTACAAGAAATTGAAGGGTTTACCGACACATAAATCACCCACACATATAATTGTGTAGGTAAATACCTATACTCATTTATATTAGTGTAGATAATTAGGTGATGATATCTTTTTATAATAACTAACACTTAATATGTGTTGGAAATATGTTTTACCTACATTTGTCATTGGTGGGACATTTTCTCCTCAAAATTTACAAACAATTGAATGATTAATTAGCCACACATGTGATATTTTTATGTTATGTGTAGGTAAAGGATATACACATACATATAAAACTAAAATATGTGCGGGTAATTGATTATTTTTTACCCACACAAAATATTTCTACATATATATGAAGATAAGTTAAATAAATAAATTTTATTTTACTTTTTGAAAATGACATGGAAAAATATGTATCTACACATATCCATTAATGAACAATATGTGTAGATATTAGATACATATTATATACACATACAAAACATGTTAAATAAAATGTGTAGATAAAAATGACATGACATGGAAATAAATATTTAAAATAAAATTTAAACCAAATTGATATAGGTAAGTACTCACACATAATTTACATACATACAATGTTACCTATACATGTTTGTATATCTGTAGGTATTAGAGGTGTTCAGAAAAACCGAAAACTGAAATTCCTTAATCAAATCGTACATGTAGCTGAAATAATTGAGCTGATTTGTGAATTAAGTTTTCGTTTCGATTTCTAAAAGTATTCGAATTCCAAAGTCGGTTTTTATTCAGTTATCAGATTCGTTTTTTTATTCTAATTCGGTTTGTTCGGTTTAAATATGACACTGAAAATAAAAATAATCAAATTGGGGGTGTTCAGAATAACTGTAAGTCGTTTAAAACCGTTAACTGTACCGTACCCATAACCCAAAAAAACGAAACAAATTGCTAACGCGTTTTTTTGGTTTGTTTATGAACCGTAATCCGAATTACGTTTCGATTTTGGTTCAGCTGATATAATATATCTTTTTTGAAACCGGTTTGTTCGATTATTCGGTTTAAAACAAAATAATAATTAAATAATAATATGTTTTAAAAATTTTTACACCCTAAAATCTAAATTACTATTTTAAAAACCAAAAAAATAGTGTGTAAAACACTGTTGCTTTCCTACCATTTCTATTGCGTGTGGTACAACCTTCCTTCGTATATGTCGACCTTCCTCTGTCTTCATCAAATTTGGGTTTTGGTTTCCTTTCTTCTGCTCTCACTCTTTCTAAGGTTCATCTATGATGCATCCTTCATTGATTGGATCGCTGAACACCATCGTTGGTTGGGGTCGCAGCTCATCTCCAGCCGAAACCACTGCTATGTGATATGTGTTTTCTTGAGACGAGTTTTTTTTTCTAGATTCTATAAGTTTTCCGAAACTCGTAGATGCTGTGTTTTTTTTTAAATTATATGCAACTATGAGATTGTTTGCTGCAATTTAATTTATTTGAGATGCAACTTTTTTCCCCGATGGATGTATTTTATTTGAGATACAATTGCTTCCTGTTGCTTTTTTTTTTCTTTTCTAATCCATTTACAATTATTTGAGAATCAACTAATGTTCCTTTCCCGAGCAATACTTCTCGCAGTCCTTTTGACTTGTTATTGTTTGCAACCTGGCTAACATGACCTCTCCTAGATTAACTAAAAATACTTGATAAAAAGGTTTTTTTGTAATTAAGTAGAGTCATGCTCAAGGTACTTAAAATAGAAATAAAATCAAAAAGAAAAAAAAATTAACCTGTATGTCTAGTAGCTACCTTTAAAGCCTTCCTTACTTCTTTATTGTCAATTTGCCATGTATATACACTTTGGTGCCAATTTTTTACAATCCATTTCAGATTCGTAACCTTTTTTTACGAAGATCAATATTAAATTAGTACAAAATGAGGCAAACAAATGGCAAAAGTATAAAATTTTCCCATAAAATAATTGAAGGAAGCTGAAACTGAATAAGAAATATAGATGGAGATTGAAAATTTCTTTTAATTATCACATAGCAATTAATAATTTTGCTAAAGGAGTTATTATTTTTAAATTTTTTTTCTAACAGGAAGATATGATGAAGTTGTGAAAACAACACTTGGTGGAATCAATAAGCGACAAGTTAATTCTTGAGAAGGTACTTGGACGAAGCTCTGTTTATTTGCATGGTTGGGTATGCGATCCATATATTTATAGTAACACCAAGGGTACTAATCAGAAATTAAAGCATCCTACTTACAATGAACTTGTGGATGAGGTTGAAACACTAAAGGAAACATGTGCATTAATACAAATAATGCTAATTGAAAAGAATCTCATGTCACCTTTACCAGGACCATCTCAAGATGATACATCATAGAGTGATGAAAATATTGATGAGTGAGTTAGTTTTAGTATTTTCTACAACTCGTAGTGATTTATGAATAACTTTTTTTGTTAGTTTGAGTAATTCAGTTTGTATAACTCGTACTTTCTTTTGTGGTTTGAAGGGTAATGTTTTAATGTTTTAATTAAATTTGGTTCTTTTGATCGAATATGGATCAATTTGCATTTGCATCTTTTGTATTTATTGGCATGCATTTGAAGGTTATTACCTACACATATTGTGTTTAATCACTACACATAAATTTATGTTTACCAACACATATAAATTTTTTTCTACACATATTGAATTCAATACTTACACAAATTATTGTTTTAACTACACACAATGTTACTTTTACCAACACATATTTATGACACATGCCATTAAAACATTATATGAAAATCCTATGTCATCACTTATGTCCACGTCAGCTTACGTCGCGTAAGGAAATCATTATACTTTTAACAACACATATTAATTAGTTTAGCTACACATGTATGTGTAGGTACAACATTATGTATACCTACACATAAGTGATGTGTGGGTAATGATCTATCTCAACAGTTGTGAGGCAACACATCATGAAATTTATTTTATGTGTAAGTAAATACAATTAGCAACACAAAATAGACTTTTATCCTCACATACTAATTATTGGTAAAGACCAACATTTCTTATAGTGGTTTGTCATAGGGATTGATCTCTAGATAATTATTTATGGAAGCAACAACAGATGATGATGAGTTCTTAATTGTAGAGAGAGGTTCGACATATGGAGGAGTGGGTTCCTACATAGAAGGAATTGTTGATTTATGTTCAACAATTGGATTTGAAGAGGTTGAGACTTGTTCAGTGTTAATTGGAAAGTTTCTCTAATGTGGAGTTAGATGAAATGGTGAAGGGGAACCGGAGAAATCTTCAGTTGGGGACAAGTATTTTGAAGTTTGGCATGATTAAGAAGAGGTGGATTAGGCTGAGACAGAAGGAATGTAGGTAAGGTTGTCAAGATCAAACTGATCTTCAGGATTGGCATGAAAGGAAGGGGATGAGAACTCATTAAATTTTACATCAATGGTCTCTTCTACAATCTTTGTTCTAAGATTGAAATCCTTATAAGGTTTTGGGGTTTGAGAATATCCCTCAAAGTATCCTAAGTCCACTTTTGCTGCAAACTTGGAAAAGGAATCCTTCATGTTAAGTATGAAGCAGGGACATCTAAAAATCTGAAAATGCGATGAGAGGCCTTATTTTATGAAGAACTTCATAAGCAGTCTTGTTATGTCTTTTCATAATATGAACTATGTTTAAAACATAAAAAGCAGTGTTTACTGCTTCAGCCCAGAAGGATAAGGGTAGTCCTAAGTCAGCTAACATTGTTCTAGTTGCTTCAATAAGTGTCCTATTTTTCCTTTCAACAAACTCCATTTTAACCAAGAGTCGTAGGAACACTGTAATGTCTAGGAATTCCCTTAGAGGTACAAAATTCATCTGGAACATGATTCTTTAATTATGTCCCATTGTCACTTCATATTGTTATGACTGGAAGATCAAATTTTCTTTCAATCTGAGTGATTAGGGACTTTATTTTGTCAGTAGTATCATCCTTGTTGAATATAAAGAATGTCCTACAAAATATAGAGTAATCATCTACAAGAACTATGCAGTACTTCTTTCTAGCCAAGCTAGCAACCTTCACTGGACCAAATAGGTCCATGTGAAGCATATGAAGACATGATGTTGTTTTTGATTCCTCAATAGATTTCTGTGATGAATTATGTTGCTTCCTTTTTATGCAAGAATCACATTGACCTTCAAAGTGAAATTATTTGAAAGGTAATCCTCCTACAAGTAAAAAGTGGAAAGCTTATGAAGAGAATGATAATTTAAATGTCTGAATCTTTTGTGCCATAGGAGAGTTTCAAAAGATGAAGCCTTTGCAATGAGGCAGGTGGGAGTTGAGGACTGAGAATAAGTTGCTAGACAACATAGACATTTCCACTTCTCTTGGCAGTCAAGAGAGTGTGTTGGTGTATTTAGACCTTTATTTTGGAATTAATTCAGGAGAAAGGATTTTGCAGCTGTCTCTAGTGATAAATGAGCAGTAATTTTTGTCATCTAATCGAGATACACTCAAGAGATTAAACTTGAGATTCTCAACCAAGCTCACATCATTAAAGTTCAATTTTCCACTTGAGACAGAGCCAGACCCAACTATCCAACCCTTTGCATCATTTCCAAAGGATACAAATCCTCCTTTTTTTGGAGTGAAATTATATAGGATGGACCTGCATCCTGTCATATGCCTACAGCCTCAACTGTCCATGTACCATAGATAATTCAAGTTAGAATAAGCTCTTTGCATATAAGGATTAAATGAAATGAGTTAGAAATGGGTCTATTATTTAGTTAGGATGAGGAAAAGAATTGAGGGTTAGTTTATTTCTTCACATTGTTTATCAGTTGTTGCATCATTATAATCAACCATTTTTTATTTTGACTTAAAACATCAATTTGTGAATTCACATATGGTGAGTTTGCTACAATTGATGGATAATGTAATGAGGTAATTGTTGGAGAGTGTAATAGGGTAAGGTTCCAGCAATTAATGATCTGGGAATTGGAGCCAGAGGTGGTGGTGTGTGAAATGAGGGATGTGGTATTGGGTTGTTAACCATTGCCTTGTTGATCTTTTTGGTCTTTTTCACCTTGTTAGAGGGTGTTGTTTTTGAGGAAGAGGCTTTTTCACTCTTTATTTTATTTCTATGTTTCTCAAGAGGAGTCTTTGACCAACATTCCTCTGTAGTATGATTGTACTTGAAACATTAAGTACAAGAAGGTGAGAGGGAAGATTAATTTGAAATGATAGGTTTATTAGCTTTCATAATTGGGTAAGAATGATGAGGGTAAGAGGCAGGAAACTTGATATCAATCATAGGATGCTTCTCCTTGAGCAAGGCATCCTTAGATTCATCAGAGGTTTCCTTTGCTTTTGTATCTTCAAAAATAGAAGAGGTGTTCATTGATGGAACAATCTCCATTGGTTTTAAACAGTATTTTATTTGGTTTTCTCCTGAGGAGTTTTTCTCAGATACCTATAAATTCGTATTAGTAGGGTATAAAAATTTTTGAAGTATACTAGATGAGTACACCTTTGGTGATATTAGGAAGAAATGTAGGAGAGAAGGGTTCAGATTCAATTTCTTCCTTCTTATTATCAATTGGAGTATATTTAGTGAGAAGAAAAGTGTGATTATATCCAATTTCAAACATTGAGTTATTGTGAACTTGCTTCTTTAGTAGCAACTGAAATCATTTGCAGGATTCCACCCACTTTTTACAGCTAAATTTGGTTTCAGAGAGCTCGGACTTGCATGTTGTATATTTCTCCTATAGTAAGTCAAATTGAGCTCGCAAATCTGATTTCTTAGACTTCAAAGATGAAATATGGTTATTTTTATGTTATATTAATTTTTCAACCTCAGAGTTTTTATTTGTTAGAAGTTGTTCAAGTTCTAAGTTCTGCTCTGGCAGTAATATATTTTCCTTCTTTATGTTGGCAAATGCTTCAATGCAAGCTTTAGAACCTAGCCTCTCAAGGAGAACATGGGATAACTAAGAAGCCTGTGAAGAGGTTTTAGTAATAGATGGAGTAGGAGAGTTAGATGGTTCATCAATGGCCATTAGAGAATAGGTTATGGGCTTATTGACTATGAGAGCTGAGCCTACCTCGTCAAGCAAACTACTCAAATCCACATATTCTTGTGCGAATAGAGCACGCTGACTTGGCAGTGAATTTTGGTTAGTTCGGCCTTGATTTTTTTTTCTTGAGAATGATAAGGGACCATAACTTGAAAGGTGGGGTTGGTAGTCATGCGTTGGTACAAGCTGCCATTTGCATATTGTACATATTTTCCTGTCAGTTGAGAAGGAGTATGGACAATATGAGTTGTACCCTGATTAGGGTTGTGCTTAAGAAACTGAGAAGAAGAAGAGTTTGAAGAAGGTGAGGAAGGATAAGTCACAAATGAAGATGTGTGACTGTTGCCTGTTGGGAGCCATTTTGCATTCCCAAGTAAAGTGTCCAAAACCATGACATTTGTAGCATTTGACTTTTGTTGTATTCAGACCAACCTTGGTCTTACCATGGATACCTGGGAATTTTCTCCTAGTTCTTTTATTAAATTTGTTAGTTCTAATGCTTAGAAGGACAAGCTGGTTAAGAATGCCTATTTCCTCCAGATCATTACTAGGGATGTGGTGAAGGTTATAAATGATAAAACATATGTTATCATGGGCAAGAGAAAGATTATCACCAAAAGGCTTTAAAGTAGAGATGCCTGTGGTGATATCAATGTACTCATAATCACTCTGATCAGATGTCTCAGAAATGCGAGAGTGGCTGAGAAGAGCAGTGTTTTCTTGAGCATACTCATCTATAGATTTACCAGGCTTGATAAGCTTTCTTTTCAGGCCAATCTCTTGCTTAAAGGTGAGCAACTTACCATGGATTTGGGTAAGTGAAAGATTGCTAAAGTCTTGAGATGATCTCATGCGAATGTAATAAGTTTCCCATTTATCTAGAAGAGATCTCAGGAAACGGTTAAGGACAGAAATAGTAGATTATTCTTGTCCAGCAAGTTTAAGTTCACTTAAAAGATATGTGAACCTTTCGAACTGTTGAGTCAGTGACTCACGGTTCAGTTGGGAGAAGGTTTCATACTGTTGTGCTAATATCTCCCTGGTATTAGCAACAACCCTAGTTGTTTCACCAAATTGCTCTTTTAGAGCATCCCATAAATCCTTCTCAGATTCACGATGTAGGAGACTTGAATAGATCTCATTTGGTAGGGCCATGGCCAGCTGAGCATGAGCTTTGGCATCAAGCTCAAGTTTCTGGTAGTCTTCCTTAGTGTAGTTCTAAGGGTCTTTAGGCACGAGATTGTCTGTTTCAGTGTCAAGGACCATTGGTTTTTGAGGTCCTATCATTACTGACCTCCAACATCTAGTATGGTTGTTATATAGGAAATGGATCATCATTCTTTGCCAAATGATAAACGGGAGACGAACTAGTATTGGAGGCTTGGCGGCTAATCCAGTTTTATGTGGGTCTAAGTTAAACTTTTCTGCCATGCATTGTTAAGTAATAAACAACTAGAGAAAATCAATGAAGATGATATCTCAAGATAGTTCAACATAATGATTCTGAATAATGAGTTGTATTCAAAACCAAACACTATTAGCAGGTAACAAAAACTTAAACAAACAAAGAAATGAACAAGGTTTTGAAGGAAGAGTCTGCACAACTGTATATCAAAGTAAGCTTTGATTTTAAGACAGATGGTTAAATCACAATCTGAAGAACAAGGCTCTGATACCAATTGTTGGATCATGATATATTGATTTATATTCAATTGTTAGACTCGTTTCCTAAGAACATGTTAGAAATCCCTCTCAAGTCAAGAATCTGGTGTCTAGCTTGTTCTTTAAGCCTTGTACTTATAATGAAAACAGAAACAATAATACAAGTAATAGTGGGAGAACATATCCATTCATTTAAAGGAATGTTTGGATATAAATAACCAAACATTAATACATAGGGGATAGAAAGGAATAAGACAAACAACTGACATTATAGGCTCTGATATAAGGCGAGCATACATAACCACGGATCAAAGTCAACAACAAAAAAAATTAAACCTACAGCCTTTAGTGGTTCCTTAGTCTTTATTCTTCAGTGATTGCCATCATAGCTTGCTTCAGAGTTCTTCGGTGTTTGCTTCTCCGCGGTTATGCTTGGCTTTGACAGCTTGTCTTCCAGTGTTTTATTTATTCAACGCTTGTTCTTTGGTGGTTGCGCTCCATGATTTGCATTTCGCTTTCCAGTGGTTGTCTTCAGTGGTTAACTATAACAGTTGATAATATGGTTTAGGATTCATCAGTCCTTATATTCCAACACAAGAAATAACGAAACAACCGAATGAAGTGAAAAAACAATGACGAAGAAAATCTTGGCTATAGCTTTCCCTTGGAAAAGTGATAAGTAACCACCTGTTGTGCAAACAGACGTATGTGGACGTCCAAGTTCTAAAGTGCAACAACAAAAGAAACGAGACTCCCAACAAAGCGGGTTTGATCAACCCAGACATAGTTCTTACACCCATTCCAACTTGAAAGATCAGAAGGACTCACTGCAGCGTAGTCATTCACCCTCTTTAAGAGGGACATGCAAAGCAAAATATGACCTTAGTTGGTTATCAAAAGATTCTGTTTCATTCCCATCAGTTGTTAATAACGAAAACGTCTTGAATGTTAATGTATTTAAAGAATTTATCCCATATTTGTTTCATAAACACATTTAATGCACAAAAGACGTCATGCCCAACGATAACTGTTGATTTCTAGCTGTTGCCATGTGATTAGGTTTCGATGAAAATATTTGGCTTTACATTCGACAAGAACTGGTAGACGAGATGGAATAAAATATGCGGGCATATAGATCAATTTTTAATTACATCTTTCAAGGACTGTATAGTTACATACATCACCACATAAACTGGAAAGAAGTCCAAGCTGCACCACTCTGATATTTGATGCAAATGTCGTACCTAGGGATTCTAATTACTCAAACATTTGGTGTGATTGTTCACCTTATAAACATAGATAGCTCTTAGAGATATATTCTATTGTGGGTAGCACCGAAAAGTGTTGTGCCTCATTAGGTCGTGTCATTCGTATTTGTTAACAACAGTCATTTCGTCAACATCAAATTGGATGGAGATTATCTGATACTTGAGATATGTGGGATTCGGAGCAAATATCACACGCCAAACACATCTTCTTGGGAGTTAATGCACAGGCATCGTATACATAGATACAAAGAAATACATCATGGTAAAGGAGAAAGAGATTACATTAATATGCAATTGTCCTGGGGGAGATCGGTGGGCAGGCGCGCGTCGAGCAGTGGATCGGGGAGGTTATAACGGCTATTCGAGACAACCTTCCTCCCTCCGTACAAGAAGGTTACACTGGAGTTCCTCTCCATGTTTACCTATTGTCCGGCAGCACATCTGGGAGTAGTGTTCCATTAACTTGGCAAGCGACATGAGATGTTGCTGGCCGAGTTTGCTGTGATCACCAACTTGTCCTACGAGCTTACCTCGCTATACACAGCAGGGATTACGGAGTTAGATGATGCCAAATTATGCATTTTGTGGCATTAAATTGCCGATGGTGACTTTGGGGGTAGCAAGGCGAGAGTCAGTCGCGTACGCGACCGTCTCTCCTGTTATATGCATCGACTTATTGCCACATCTATCACTGGACGTAGTAAGAGCCGCGAGTTGTGCACTTTATGGGATTTGTTCTCCATGTGCATGCCTGATTATAGGCAAGCCCTGCCAGCTTGCATGCTGCCTAACTGAGTATTTTGCAAGCTACTACCACCACCAGCAGCGCGGAGTCATTTATGGCGGGGCCTACGTGATGGCGATCAGTCGGTCTTTAAGGTACTGCCTAGAGATTAATCGATGCTAGGCGGCTTGGAATTTTTATATGTAATTTTAAAATAATATGCTATATACACACAATAAAATCAATAATTTAATATAATACAATACTTCAAATAATTTAAAAAATAAACTTAAACATAATAAGTCAAGTACTTCAAGTTCAAACCTAAACACTAATTTCAAAGTTTAGAGATGGATTTCGATGTTTAGTGGCTATATTTGATGTTCCAAATGTTAGATTCGATGTTTTATAGACATATTAATGATTTTTGGTTGAGAAATGTCTCAAATAGTCATTGATGTGGGTCCTTTTTGCTTGAGAAAGGTAAAAAAATTAAAACAAGCCGCCTAGGCCTCCTGGGACAAAATCGACAAGGTTGGAGGGCGCCTAGTGCCTAGGCGGCCTAGGCCGATTTTTACAACACGAAGTACGGTTTTGATCTACATTTCACGCTTTGACCCGAGGAGATCTGGGTCCTCCCCCGCTACAGATGATGGACATGGGCAGGGCAGGTGGAGGTGCAGGTGGCAGTGGTGAGGGAAATGAGGACGTGAGTGAGGGGGTGAGGGTGATGCCTTCTTTGGTGAGGCAGGTAGAAATGAGGGGGTTGGAGGTGAGGGGGCTAGGGGTAAGGGGCATGAGGAAGGTGAGAGGGTGGCACGAGGTGCTCTCAACGTGCCGCAACATCCACTGCACCTATTCCTCATTGTGAGGCTTACGGCACATGTCGATGCCTTGTTGCAAGAGCTTGTTGCCCAATCAATGAAGCATGACCGTCAGCTTGTTTACCAGCACTACATCTTGCGTTGGCTGGTCATTACTTTGTATTGTACAAACACTTGTTATGTATATGTATTCGGTGTTTTATTTGTTTGGTTATTTATATATATAATATGTGTTTTATCATTTTGTATTTATTAAAACAAAGTAATGTTAACATTGTTAGTTTAATTATAATAAATGACAAACATTATTTATTTAAATGACAAACGTTATTCATTTAAAATTTTTAACGACAAATAAAATAATAAAAATTGACAAAAGTTATTATTTAAAGTTATTAAAAGTTATAAAGTTTATTAATTTTAATCATTTTTAAGTTTTTAAAAAAATTAGTTACCTTTTAAAATCATACGTGATGTATAGTTATATACTACACCTATCAGTCTATAATGTTGTGAAATCCAGGGTTCATTTTAATTTGAAATACCTATACACCACGTAAAGATCTATATGTGGTGTAAAACATGTAATGTTATATTTTATTTTAGGGAATTTGAGGTTGCAGGTAACAGAACTTATACGTCACGTATAACACTGTATATGACGTACATCACACTTGGAAACGAGGTGACTGCCTGTTTTGTACGTGTCGTAAAACTCTATACAATACGTAAAAGACAGGTGAGATGTTTAATTAAAAAAAATGTGTGGATAAGATGTCGTTTTGTAACCAACTTGTATAAGATGCCATTTAGCCCGTTAGTCGACTAGTACTTACCAATGATAAAGTCATGAGACTCTCATGATTAGTTTTTACTCTGCAGTGACCCACGATGTGACATGAGATCCAATGTATGTTTTTAGATGGTGTCATGTAACAGCTCCCTCAATATTTATTTTTTTTCTTTTTAATTAAGTTTTTATAATAAGTTATAATTCATCATATTTTAAAAAGTTTCTAAAACATGTGTTTACTTTATCATCCTTATATACATACATATATATATATACACACACACACTAGGTAATACCCCTTATAATACACGGGTTGATCATCAATAAAAATAATTATTGTATTTTTTAAACTCTATTTTTTTCAATGTTTGTTCCTTAAACTTTTTTTTTAATATTGTTTTTAAAAATTTCATATTTTATAATATATTGGTTTTCTAAAATATGTTTTTTAATATTAATAAATTTTTAATGTATTAAAAATTACTTTTCTTGATTTAAAAAGTGTATAAAAAGTATATATATTTAATATTATTGTTTAATATGGTTGTATTTAATAGGAGAGATGGGCGGGAAATCAAAGTTTGGGTGTTACAAGAACGCGCCATGTGTCTTTGAAAACCTTAATTTATTATAATAGATAGATATATATTAGATTAGGGGATGGTTCCTTTGTTAACCCTTCCTTATTGCGATAACCGCATAACCCTAGCATTTTTTGCGTTTTTTGCCCGAATCTTTTTTATTTTTTTTCATGGTCTTTATTATACATAAATAGGGGGGTTTCGTTCTTGTGTTTTTGCTAATTCATCACCGTTTATAAGTTATTTACAACCGTAAGTAAGTGTAACGACTTACGGTTACTTACATCAGATACGTGCTGTAAGTAACCGTAAGTCGTTACACTTACTTACGGTTGTAAATAACTTCTAAACGGTGATGAATTAGCAAAAACACAAGAACGAAACCCCCCTATTTATGTATAATAAAGACCATGAAAAAAAAAATAAAAAAGATTCGAGCAAAAAACGCAAAAAATGTTAGGGTTATGCGGTTATCGCAATAAGGAAGGGTTAACATTTGATCATTCCCCTATTAGATTATTACCCGGTGTATTACACGGGTTTAATATAAAATATTAAATTATTAGTAATAAAAAATTTAAAAATTTATAAACGATATTTTAAGATAAAAATTTAAATTTACACATTAATGAATACTTTAAATAATAAAACAACAATAAATAACTTTAATAGCTATACAAATGATATGTGATATTTTTGATGCGTAACTACTATTATCTTTAAACTAATTGATGATAAAGCCTAAGTTTGTATTCTATCAAAGACTAACTTTTATAACTCAAGAGGGTAAAAAAAATATAATTTATGTAATTATTTAATTTTAATGACTCAATTTAAATATAATGTTAAATATAAGGACCAAAAGTGTAACTTTCTATATTAATTTTTTAATTTGGTTTTTAAAATAAATTTAAAAAGGGGCTTTTACATATTTCACCCTCGTGACTTGTAAATTACATATTTCCCAAAACATGCTTTAAAAGCATTGTACATTATGTATTGAAAATTTGTACCTTTAGGAAATATGTAATTTTTCAAGTTAGGAAAGGGAAATATGTAATTCTCCATTTAAAAAACGTCATTAGTTTGTAAATATCTTATTGTTTAAAACACTGATTTATAGTTTATTTTATTTTTTTAATAAAAATTCATTGTTAAAGAAATCTTTTTTATTTAACGTTGATTTTCTAGAAAATAAAATATTTCTTATTTGAAAAAAATAAAAGATAAATAATATTATTAGTTATTAATATTATAATTATTTAAAGAAAGAGAATGTAATTATTATTATTTAATATGAGAGAATTAAATTGTTTGATAAAAAGTTGACATGGGGCAAAAGTGGTGTAATAAAATGACAAGTGACAATATATATCTTTGTTTATTAGTGTAGTAAGATATATAGGAGGGATATTTTAAAAACCTCCTTCAGTAGAGAAAACTTTGAAAACAACGAAAAATACCATCAAAATTTTTTTTCATTTTTTTACTGTTTGATTACATTCTTATGGTCATTTTTATTAAAAAAAAATACAAAAACCGCTGACTAGATTTTTTTAAAAAAAATAATAAAAAACTAATGTAACACAGACGTAACACCGCTATACATGCTGGAAAAAGAAATTACGTCATTGTTACATTGTTGTTTTATTATTATTTTTTAAAAAATTTGGTCGGCGTTTTTTATATTTTTTATTAAAATGATCCTAATAATGTTAAAAAACTATAAAAAAATTTAATAAAAAAACTTTTTTACATAGGGTTCTTTAAAGGTTTTTTCATCTCAAAGTGGTTTCCATTTTATACATCCCTTATATATATAGGGATTGTATAATGTGAAGACTCGATTTTATAGACAGAACCCTTAAACCCTATCTGGGTCGTCAATTTGTAATCTTTTAAATAAATACGTGGTTCATATTAAAGTAAAATAAAAAATTGGAATTTTAATAAGCGAATGTGATTTAATGTGTATAACATATTTATTATCAATATTACAAATGGATGGCCCAGATTTGGTTAAAAGTTTTATTTTTGATAAATAAGAAAATAAATAAAAGTTATTAAAATAATAAATACTCTTTTTATTGGTATATTTATGTAAGGTATAATCCTTAAAGATATATCTACAATAATAATTATATTTATTGACTAGAAGTTTAAACAAAACTAGATTAATTAGAATTAGAATTTATATATAATGTCATTGTGAAACCTGCAACTTTTGGTATCTTTTTTTCTTTTGTATAACCGAAAGGTGGCTTATTATTAACTTGGTTGACTCTTCGAGAAATAGTCTTGATACTCATCAGTTATCATGCATTTAATTTTTTTTTTTTACATTTTTTTAAGCGACAAACTAGGCTCTACAAATATTTCTCATTTTCTCTTCATAACCTATATTCAGACCCAATAACCCACATACTGTGATTAGGTTACCAACTCTTCAATTTCCAACGCCAAGAGCGTTGTACCAAACAAATTCAACTCACCTATCAGAGAAAACTTGGTGTACACTAAAACCTTCTACTGACCGTTTTGGCCAAGATTTGAACTCAGGATCTCATATAGTTTAAACCTTATTAATATCATGAAGTATCGGTAGAGTTACAAGATTTTTGGCTTTAATTGTTTTTCTTAACCCATGACATCACTGTTGTAACACCCCGACCAATGGCGGAATCATCGGGGCATTCACGAAGTATAGATTGTTTACAAGAATAGGGTACTAAATTTTAAATACATACATTCAATTACATCCAATGTCATTACAAAAATTACATATCAATAAACTTATCTAATTGACTAGATCCAAGCTCTTATATGATACTAAAAACAAACTTAATTAGTGACTCCACCAGAAACATGTTTAAAATAAAGGGTCAACTATAAACTTTGTGAGCTTTACAGGTTTAAAGAACACACACAAAAAATAGTTGATATAATATAGATAAATAGTTGTCACATGTGATTACAAAGCATAATGAACTAAAATAATGAACAAATTATGTCAAAGCAGATCAGATAATATTAACAAGTAATGTTTGACCAAGTTTAGCATTCCTAACAATGCTAAAGCAGCAAACAATCACCACTGGCTTTCCCCGAAGGGTAAATCAAACAACGGTGGGTCTGGCCGGGCCAATAGATCTATGTTTGTTTACCAGAAAGTTTAAGTTTGTGATCAATGCAAATTCATGACTAAAGTTCACTACATCTAATACCATTAAACTAAGTTCACATGATTCATACTTTAAAATATAGTTTAATAATAGTAAACATGTTTCACCCCGAGAATAGAAACGTAAAAAGGGGGTATGAAAACTCCCCTTAAATGATGAGCTAGTCTTTGCAATTAAACGGTAAGTGTGTAGTCCAAATAGTATCCCTCACAATCCAATCAACCTACATTGTTAAATCACACATGACATAATGTAATTATGACTTATATGGAATTCCTAATACAACAATTATATTGTAATTAGATCCCATATGTGAATGTTTGTAATTATATTTGTTTTAAAAGTTATTTGTAGTTACAACATTCTTTAAATAGTTTAAAATTTAAGATTCGCATTACATAATTATTAAATGTTTAATGTATATGTATATAACAATTTCTTGACTAATAATTAATAAGTTGACATACTAATAATGGTATTAAATATAATTGTCTTTATTATTTCAAAAAAATATTATCGTTTCTATGTTCAACATAATAAATTAATCTTAAACAAATTGAAATTTATTAGTAATATTGTAACAACCGAAAATTTGGTAACCTAATAATAAACGTGTGAAATTTCGGTACCCGTTTATGTTCAAAATTTATATAAATGTTCGTAAAGTTATTACGATCAAAATGATATAAACGATAAAAATATCTGATAATGTATGGACACGTTATAAAGTCTATTAATAACGTACAAAATTTCTGTAACCATTTGGGTTCGAAATTTTGAGGAACGTTTCCGAAGTAATTACGATCAAATTAATATAAGCAGCACCGTTATACGATAAAGTATGAACATGATATAAGCTCGTGAATACTAAAAATATGTGAGCAAAGTAGAAGGGGGTTTTAAAAATATAACCTCAAAGTTCAAAGGCCCTAAGTGTAAATTTCTAATAAATTGTTAAATTTTTGCGTTGTAAGTCGGCAAGATATCCTGGAGATATATATATATATATATATATATATATATATATATATATATAAATACAAGAAAATGATAAACTTCAAAGTCTGGAAATGATTGAGAAGAATCGAGTGAGCAACAAGTTTTTAGTTTTGATTGACTTCTATATTTTACAAGCAAAGAAGAATCAAGAAGAATCGATCGGACGGATTAATACTAACTACACACATTGTTAAGGTATGTGTTCATGATTCTCATCTCGTGTTAGTTTAGTCTTGATTGATTAAAGAGATCAACACCATGTTTAGATAGAGTTTTGGTTTTGTATGATGAACATGAACTTGATTTGTTCAATATCGTGTTAGTCTAGTCTTGATTGATTAAAGAGATCAATACCATGTTTAGATAGACTTTTGGTTTTGTATAATGAGCATGAACTTGATTTGGTTGGAGCCCAATTTCATCTAGATAATGATCAAATTTCTTGAGTTTTATGAGGATATAATATGTGTGTGCTTCCATGCCTTAAACCAAAGTTATTATACAGTAAGTTTAGCAAAACCCTAAAACGAACTAATTAAATAAGAGAATACACTTATCTAAGCTGAGCAAATAAGTTATCTTTAAGCATAACAAAAATGCAGACATAAAAATGATCAAAATGAGTGTAAGCGGAATTTCGAAACAAAGCTCCGAATGAAAGTTACAACAGGCCAAAGTTCCGAGCGGTAATCGTAAATCTGAGCATCTTCATGATAATGTTATAATCATGATAATATATCCATATTAATAGGATATCATTCTGAACGCGAGAAAGTAAGGAAAGGAAGAAAGCTAGCAGATTTTGCCTTACTAAGCTCAAGTGGGTTCTTTGAAGCCCTATTGTAAATGTTTTATCATTTTGGGCTGGTATGCATGTTATGAAACTATTTTGTGAAAATGATTTTAACCTGAATTTGGTCAGGTAAAGAATGTTTTAAGTCTCAACTGCGATTGAGAAATAAATGATTTTGAATGTCTCGACCGAGGTCGAGCAGAAAATATGGTTTTGAAGTCCCGACTGCGGTTGGGCAAAAGTTGAGCACTGCGGTGTGGAGAACTATTTATCCTTATGATGGTTTAAATGAATGATATGTATGAATAAAAAGATGTTATGGATATGAATGATAGATGTTAAGTGATGTTATGTGAATGATTGTTATGTAAAGAAGTCTTGTACCGGTATGAGCTGTCAACTTCGGTTGATAGTTAAAGAGTCTTGTGGAAAGACAAGCCTGTCGACTGTGTGTCGCCAGTTGAGGAAGTCTTATGCATGCATGAGCTGTCAACTTCGGGTTGATAGTTATAGAGTCTTGTATTTATACAAGCATGTCGACTTCGGGTCGTCAGTTGATCGTTATAGAGTCTTGTGCTGCACAAGCCTGTAGACTTCGGATAAGCAGTTGATGGTAAATTTTTCTTTACAGTATGATTGATGTTATGATGACATGTGTGATATGTATTTGAATTATGTTATGTTTTGTGATGATATGAATGAATAAAGGTTTATTTAAAAAATTTAACTTAGAACTCACCAGCATAAAGCTGACTTGTTTTACATGCATATCAGGTTGAATAGTTTGAGAAAGGATAACAGGATGGCTCGTGGCATACGTTGAGGACTACTCTGGCATAGACTGGCTGTTTTATAGAACTGTTAGAGATGTGTGTTATGTGTTTACGTTCGTTTACTATATGTACATTATTTGAGTTGTTACCTTAATTGCTGCTGCTATAATAATGTAATTATGGTTTAATAACTATGTGTATGATGATTTGCCAACCGAGAGGACCCCCGGGGGCTCGGGGGCTCTCAAGTTCTTATCAGAGCCATAGTTTGAGAGATCCGGTCATCCCTAATGCCTGGACTTAAACTGAAAATGGGACAGAATGATAAGAATGCTATTCAAGGGTAGGCTGATGCCATGAGCATATAACCTTAGAGCTTTGTTATGTTTAAGATGTAGAATAAAGTAGTATGATGTTTCGAATGATAATGTGTTCATGATTGGGAATGTTTAGAACTTATAAGTGAGGTAAAGAGTTAATTACACCTGATCAACGTCATTAACAATTTACAATGGTTATTATGTCCTGAATTATTACCTTGATTGACACGTGGTTGTTTGCAATATGTATAGAAAACTAAAATTGTAGGTAAAGAGAAAGAAGGTGGAAGTGGTAGAGGACGAGGTCGAACACTTAAAAACAAGATGCAAACTGAGGAAGTACCAACGAATAATGAGGAAACGGAAGTTAACATTGAAGACGGAAATGAAAAGGAGGAACTAAGGCTTGAACCTGTGGTGGTAAAGGCAATATCCGATAAAGTTCGTAAAATTTTAAAAGATATACTTCCTCCAGATAGAACCAAAGCCAAAAAGGAAACTACTAAAGAAGGATCTAATAAGGAAGGAGGGAAAGTCCACAGCTCTAACAAAGAGCAAGATGAAGAAGAGGTATTGATCACCAATGCTAAAGGTAAGGGTTCAGGTACAAAGGGACCCAAAGGATGTGATTACAAAACTTTTAAAGGGTGCAATCCTCCACCATTTGATGGTAAGAAAGATGCGGTGGCCACCTGCCATTGGATTTCGACTATGGAGGCGGTTATCGATATTAGTGAATGCCGGGTTGATCAAGCTGTGAAATTTGCAGCTCATTCATTTCCTTAAGAAGCTTTACATTGGTGAAACACGGTCAAGCAGTCAAAGACCACTGCTGATGTGGACGGTTTGAGA
Organism: Mikania micrantha; assembly: GCA_009363875.1. Lineage (NCBI taxonomy): Eukaryota > Viridiplantae > Streptophyta > Magnoliopsida > Asterales > Asteraceae > Mikania > Mikania micrantha. The sequence continues at coordinate 57,754,822 of CM018693.1, forward strand.
TGGGAGGACTTAAAAGAATTGGTTATTTAACACTTCTGTCCAAAGAATGAAATTGATAAAATCGAGCGAGAATTTATGACATTAAAAGTTGGACATATGAATCATCATCAATACACTTCAAAACTTAATGAAATTTCAAGATTGGTTCCTCATTTAGTAAACACGGAGGAACGCAAACTGAAGTTATATGTAGAAGGACAACCACCTAGAGTCCACACACGTGTAAAGGCGCATGCTCCCAGAACTTTTGAGTCAGCCGTAGAAATTAGCGGCATTGTCTGGGATGATGTGTTGGAAGCTGAACCATTAAAGGAAGATCCGAAGCAAAAGCGGTCACTTGGATTTAAAAGAAACAAAAATGACAAATCAGGACCCCCTATGAAAAAGTTTAGGATGGAAGAATTTGAAACATGCCCTAAGTGTGGAAGGAAACATGGTGGAGAATGTCGTCTGGGGACTACTTTGTGTGACATCCAGTACCTGATCGTCCAGCAATCCCGTACGGTATGTGTACTTTCACATTTTACTGTGTGTAAATACATTATATGAATAGTGTTTGTGATAACAGAATTTGAAATACAAGAAACAGTTGTACGTATTTCTGTGAAAACTTAAATACCGTAAGTACAACAACTCATGATAAACAATAGTTGTATGTATTTAGGTGAAAACCTAACTACAATTAATACAACGAATCAAGGGAAACAATAGTGTGCAAGTAGACAACAAGAACATGTCGGTTGCGATCTGATATCCATAGATGACAGGAATCATATGGCCGATAAATCAGTACGAAAACAATGTGAAAATAGGATGTTTAGTTGAGTCCGTAAATGAGGAAACACAATTCAAGCATAATTGCAGTGTTATTTCCGAATAATGAACTGACAGTGTGTTTGCATGGGTGACGATTTACACAAACATATATGTGAGTTTAACGTTCTGAAATAATGACTGGAAAGTAGAAAACAAGAATCAGAAAGCAAAACCATCTTCGTATTCGTTCGGGTGACGATTCGAACGAATACGCGCGAAGGTGACGCGTTCTGACAAAACGAAAACGATACGATCGATAATAATTTAAGAAAATATAATATTTTACATTTTACAATTTTGAAACTCACTAAAAAGAAAAGAAATTAATTAAATAAACTCTTGTAATTAAATGACGTAAAAATACGCGTAAAAATCCGGAAACGCAACGGAGACGAAAAAACGAGCAACCGAAACGAACCCGAATACCTCAGGGTATTTAAAGGCTAAATGAGGCTTCCCACCTCATTTATTTCATCTTTCTCTCTCTCTAAACAACCATTCCCGAACCTCTCTCCCTCTACAAGAAACCACCTTCAAATCATCATAACTCACTCGTTTCTTGACGAAATCGGACGTTCTTGGTGTCCAAACGAAGCTCTCAACATCCTCTACAAGGAAGTACAGATTGTAACATCACTGTACTTCAGGTCGTCCGTACATTCGTACGATTGTACTGTTACTACTTGATATAATAATTATTAATGAAAATGAATTATTGGATGCATTATTTGATGATTATCACTGCTATTGGTATACATGCTTAGAACATATTATTATACGCGTAAACCATGGGAGGTTTAGTTGTAATTCAACTAAACAGAACCATAGAGTTTATCGCAGATGATTACACGGATCATGGATTTTGTTTTGGAATGAAAGGAATTAGGAGTTTGTAATGTTTTGGGTTGCTAAACATAGTCAAGGACACATGGTCATGGTTTATCGAAATAGCGGTGGGACGGTGTAGGGGAGGTTGCGATCTACCTCTGCATATGCCCTATACATATGCATATTTCGATCTATCATGGATGTGTCAGTGACTTGGTTTAGTGGGTTTTGGATTGGGGTTGATAATATTAAAGTTAATAAATAATGGAAGTCTTAATAAGAACAACTACGCGATGGTAAGGTTACGAACACAATTTAAACGCGAATATTAATTCAGAAATATTAACTTAATAAATGTATTCCGTGGGTGACGATTCACATGAATATAATTATTAAGAATAATATTTCGAAACGATATTCCATAAATCGTAAATCGAATCGAAATACGGTACGAGCGTTGGATTCGCAAAGGTGACGAACTTTACGAATACGTACGTAAGTATCGCGTTTCGACGAGATAATTAAATAATATTTATTGATAATAAAATAAGAAAGATAAATTAAAAACGTTTATTAGGAATCACAACCTAAAACAAATCCGAACGAATTATTTTGTTTAAACAATAAATTTAACGAAAATAAACGGAAGTGTTTTTATTTCAAACGATTTTGTTTAAAATCATTTTATTTAAAACGAAATTTATTTATTGAAATGTTTTATGTTTTAAAAGTGTTTACGTTAAAACCGAGCATTTATTGTATTTTATCGCGATAAAAACGAGACCGGACATGTGGTGACGATACGCGATATAAGGAAGAGTTTCTTCCTCTTCCTTCTCATTTCACCAACACTCACTCTCTCTCTACCTCTTCATTTTCGTCACCCTCACAACCTCTATCTTCTCTCTACCATAAATCCTTCATATCTCAACGAATCTTCAAGATCTTGGAGCCTAAACGACCGGGGAATCAAGGAGAACAAGGAAGTACAAGAAAATCTCACGTTTGATCTACGCTTTGAGGTAAATCTGAGATGTTATTTTCGGTTTTGTAGTAGATCTCGAACCCTTGCTTTGCTAATGTTATAATCAATCTAACCTACCTGTAAAACCCTTAAACGAGTTGATAAGAACATGAGGAAGTCGAGTATGGCCTTGAATCTGTTGAGAATAAGGATTTTGGGCCGAGAGAGTACAGGTTCGTGACATAGAGCTGCCATGGCCGAACCCTTAAAGGGTTAACCGAACCTTCGAGGGCGGGAAACTAGGGCGGCGAACCATTAGTGGTGGCCGAACCTTGGCTCAGCAAACTCCCATCCCGGCGAACCTACATGATATGGCGAACCTCCCTCGACAACGAAACCTTCTAGGACGAACCTTGCATGGCCGAACCATGCATGGCGAACCCTTCTCTGTTTCCAGCCGAACCCTTGGCCGAACTTTCTGTCATCAGGGAACCCAGCGAACCTAAACCTAATGAACCCACGCATAGCCGAACCTAGGTGTGCCGAACCCTTCTCGGCGAACCATCATGATACTCACGAACCTTTGGCCATCTATGATCTACGAACCTCTAATATTAGTTGGGTCGAACCTTGCTGATCACCTTGTGGCCGAACCCCTACGAACCTTACCTAGCTAACAGCCGAACCTAAGGGTTCGTGGAGCTGAAGGACAGCGAACCTAAGGGTTCGTGGAGCTGCAGGCTAGGGCAAACCTTATTCGACCGAACCTTGCAAAGTGCGAACCTCTAGGGGCCGAACCTTTAGGTTTGATAGCCGAACCTAGAGGGAAATGGGAATAGGTTCGCTGGTAGCAAACTCGAAATTGATGAATTAAGGCTAAACCCAAATCAAGGAACTTAGGAAATTCTATATCCATGCAAGCATGAAGATTTAAAAGGATCACCACCTTTCTAAGGAAATATGAGACTTTTACATGAATTAAATATTTTATGAGGACGACTTAAGTATCATTTTTGTAAAGAAATTAAATTAGATTTTTGTAAACAAGATTAGGGTGATCTGGGTAATCAAGCATGCATGTATGTATAAGTATGTGTAAGTATGTAGATGAATGGGATTTGTCACCTGGGAATATGCGTAAAATAACATAACAGGCTTATTATTTAAGATAGTTAAAATTAGCAAATTTAAACTATATCTTAATGATAAACACTTATAAAAAGTTGAGCATTTTGTTTAAACTTAGATTAAATGAATTAAGTTGACGAAACACTTAAGGAATTAAAAGTGAATACGGATGAATACTTAATCGAAATAAAACATGAATACTTATGAACACGAAACACATAATAATTACAGGTGACTGAGTTGTTGTTGAGTTGATCTTGAGTTCATTTACGCGAGCGCGCATATTACATGAACACTGATTCTAAGGATTCAGGTGAGTTCTCATAACCTCCCTTTCTTTTAAACTGTTTTGTTTTAAAACTCGGAGGTGAAACATGTATAACAACTTTAAATATTATTTTGATAACACGAGGATGATACTTGTTTATCAATATGATATTCACATTATAGAATTATCATTATTTATGGATTATCACTTATCATCTTATATCCGTGTAACATTGTCATTGACTTCGGTCAATAGCAAAGATTACATGTATTGCCACTTGGATTATCATAACATCAGCCGTGATCATCGAAATGATCTTTGGCGCATACATCGCTTTATCACCATAAACCGTCTCGGAGCTCCCATCCATCGCACGTAAACATATCATCTTTCGTCGACATACAATGTTAGCCTCATATTTGGCCAACCAGTCCATACCCAAAACCACATCGAATCCTCCTAAGGTAATAAGAAACAATCGGACAGGGAACCTATGACCTTCTATCTCAACATAACAATCATCAATAGCCTCAGTCACCCTGGTCATCTTACCAATAGCCGTCTCTACATCAAATACCCGATCTATCTTCTTAACCTTCCCAGATAACCCATCACAGAAAGTAGAAGACACAAAACTCATACTGGCACCAGAATCAAACAATACAGAAGCAGGAATATTGTTGATAGAAAAGGTACCTGTGACCACGTCCGGGTCCACAATCGCATCATCCTTCGTCATCGTAAAGGCTCGTGCTTTAGCCTTCTGCTTCTCCTTTCCTTTCTCCTCTTTCTTGCCCGAGCCCGAAGCATCGGCCCGTGGTTGCCTGCAATCCTTGGACAGATGTCCAACCCCATTACAGTTATAGCATCGAATCGTACCGGGACAGTTGGCTGAAAAGTGCCCCACCTTTCCACATCTGAAACATAAGTTTGTGCCCACACGGCACGGCCCAGAATGGCTCTTGCCACACTTGCCACATAGACCTGTTTCCTCTCGCTTGATCTTCTTGCCAGAAGACTTTCGTTGGTCTGTTCGACCCCTCTTAGTCCCAGAGAACTCTTTCACCTTCGCTTCTTCTTTGGCTGGTTCGGCTGACATAACATCATCCCAAACTATGCCACTGAGCTCCACAGTGGAGTCATAAGTCTTGGGAGTATTTGCCTTCACATGAATCCGAACCTTGGGAGGCAAACCCTCCATGTACAACTTCACCCTACGTTCCTCGGTAGAAACCAAGTGAGGAACGAGTCTGGCCATCTCATTGAACCTCGACGTGTACTGACGATGGTTCAGACTTCCAGCTTTCAGAACCAGAAATTCCCTTTCAACCTTATCCAGCTCATTCTTGGGACAGAACTGCTTAGTGACCAGTTCCTTTAGATCGTCCCAAGTCATCTTCTCCACATCAGCTGCAACCTTGGACTGCTTAATGGTGTTCCACCAGTGAAGTGCCTCCTCGACAAAAGAGTGAGCAGCGAACTTAACAGCTTGGTCGACTCGGCATTCACTGATGGAGATAACAGCCTCCATCGCGGATACCCAGTGGCAGGTGGTGTGACAATCCGACTTTTTACACTAACCTTGTTAACGGGAGATGGTGATATCATAGGCCCAACAAGGCCAATGAAGGCCCAACAAGGCCAATGAAGGCCCAACAAGGCCAATGAAGGCCCAACAAGGTCAAAGTAGGCTCAGTAAGGCCCAATAAGGCCCAGGGAGGCCCAATGAAATCTAGGAAGGCCCAGTAAGGTTAAGATAGGCCCAATGGTATTTTTGAGGCCCAATTAGTTTAATTTAGGCCAACAATGATTAAAAGAAGTCGATTAGTAACAATTAGGGATTTTAAGCTCAAATTTGTTAATTGAAATGTTATGTTATTGTTAAAAATCATATTCAAGGGTTTAGAAATTATTGAAATAAGCCTCAATACATTTTGATTGCTAAGTTTAGGTTTATAATTGATTTAAAGGTTTAACTTTGACTTTAGAAGTCAAAATTCACGTGGAATTATCAATTAAGTTCGAAAATGAGGTCATTACAATGAAACTGATTGAATAAACCTTTCAATCATCACTTATTAATAATTTGTAACAGCAATCATGCGTTACTAGAATGGTAATGGTCGAATTTAAGCCAATTAAGGATCCACAAGTTGTAACCGTGCATGGTAGTATCAAAACCGCACAATCCGAATTCAATACACACAATTGAACTCGCATACACACTATTCGGCTCCCTTAGTAGCTTGCACACACGAGAATTCAAGATCAGAAGCTTCGAGTGAAGGATTGGATTTCGTAGAAGCCGAACTTAAGACTCAAAGTTGATCTCCATCGATTAACCATCAAATCAAGTAAGAAATCGATCCTACATCTTCTAATATGGCCGACTAAGGGTTATCCTAAATCAATTGCAACTGTTAGCATCGTTTTGATGAAGTTCAAGTAATTAGGGTTCTTGTCAAAGTCGATTTGGGGGTTTTTGTTTAAATGTATTAAAGAATCGAATTGAATGTTATAGGAAGCTTCATAATGTGCCGATTAAGCTTAAACATAAAACAATTTCTGGTTTTAACATCGAATCAATGGGATTTGATATCTAGGGTTCTTTAGGAAAAACGATTTGGGGGTTGTAATGGAAATGTGTTGTAAAATCGAATTAATTGTTATGAATGGGTTCATAGAACTAGGATAAAGAAAACCTGTTGATGTTAGGATTTGTGGTGCACGAATTCGATGAAATCCTATAACGAGTTTTGGAAAGTGAGTTCGAATCTGTGTACTCTCAATTAAATGGGTTATACTGTTTGATTTTTGAATTAAAATCCTATATAGACTAAGTTGATTACCTAGAATCAAAGCCCTATGGTTTTAAGGGCTAACGAGTTTGATTTGGGGTTCAATTTAGGTGGAAGGCTTCGGCTATAGAATAACAAAGGGGAACCGGACAATGTAAAGTTAAAACAATTAATTCCAGAATGATTTCGCGATACCCTAGCGGGCTGGACTGGTTAGATGCGTGTGGTTTGAATGGGGGGTCGCGGGTTCGATCCCGGGTTCCACCATTTTTTTGACTTTTTAAATCATTTTTGATGTTTTAACCATAACTCCTTCGTTTCAAGTCCGATTCGACTCGTTCGAATTGCGTTGGAACCAGGATTTCATCTCGAACTAATTAGAATGATAAAATCTATATTTTAAATCGAAAACGAAATCGCGTATAATTACGTCTATTTAAATAAAATCAAATGTGATTTTATTAAACGATTTCAAAGGCACGCGTACTTCCGTATGCATAATTCTCACACTTTAACATACGTGTGTTGACACGTATGTGATTTCAAGCACAAAACGACATTTCGAATAACACTAGGTTATTGTTTAAACACAGATTCTTCGTAGAAGGATTTCTTTCACGAGCTTTTAGTGTGTGATCATTCTGCTATTATCAAAGGTGCGTACACGGCCCCTTTATTATTTTAAACTGTTTTGGGGGAGAAAACATGTGCAACAAACTGTTTTTTTTTATACATATCACTTGCATGAGTTAGCTGTTTACATTAAGTGAAAATATATCAACTTGAAAGTCCTTACACACCTCAAACCGTTTAGTTTGCTGTAATGCAAAGCGTGGTAGTTGGAAATAGATCTATTAGGTTTGACAAACCTCACCTGGTAGATGGGATCTACGCAGGTGTTTGACTGACCAAACACAATTATTACTATTGTTGTGATAGACAATAGTGGCAAGGCGAAAACATGCTATAGCATGGCAATCAGTCAGCTTCGGTATCGACCACTTATGTAAATAGTTTATATGACTAGCTATCATGACTGTGCATGTGTGATTATGTTATCTACAATCTTGTTATTCAAACTGCTGTTTTGAACACTATGATTATTTAAAACCTGTGTTATGCACCAACCTTTGTGTTGACTTGATTTGCATGTTTTCTCAGGACGCTAAGGCGCGCGCTAAAGCTTGCATGGACTAGGAGATAGAGTCTCATGCATTATAAACAATTTGAATTTAAATTTGAACATTTGAGTATTTTGTTTTGTAATGATTACTTTACAACTGTTTATGGTTTTAAACGCTTCCGCAACTTTTGTAAACTCTGAATGTTATGTTTTAAAGACCAAAGTATGTTTTGAAATTCATATAGAGGTCTTCGCTATGTCTAATGATCTGGGATCCTGGTTTGTCACGTTCCCAAACGGTATGATTCCGTTAGTTGAAATTGGGGGTGTGACAGGTGGCCACAGCATCCTTCTTACCATCGAAGGTCGGTGGGTTACATCCCTTGAAGGACTTGTAGTCACAGCCCTTCAGTTTCCCAGTCATAGAGTCGTCGCTCTTCGTCTCGATGATCACCACCTCATCTTCTTTGGTGCTTTCCTTGGTTCCTTCCGACTTGTCTTTTAGAGCATCCTTCAGTGCCTTAGCAATCAAGGCTGGTAGTTTCTCATCCATTATCTTGCAGACCTCATCAGAAATAGCCTTCACCACGATAGGCTCAAGAGTGAACTCTTCTTCATTCTCTGGTTGCTCGTTGTGCTCGTGGTCGTCTTCATTGACAGGTTCTTCATTCTCGACATGTGGTTCTTCAGGTTCCTGTGGTTTCTTTCGCGGTCTACCCTTTTGTCCAGCCATCTAACTATCTATAGGATGCAACAATTGATGAGTTAGTACAGGAATCAGTTTAGCACGAGGTAAGTGTTGTAAATCGTTAATGACGTTGATCAGGTGTTATTAACCATTTACCCAACTCATAAGTTCTAAACGTTTCCCATCCCATCTCTTCAATGTGCATGACACTAACTACTTACATAACATTACATCTAATGCTTATCTCATACATAAACATCCGGCTCGTGGCATCCGTCATCCGTGGTTGGCAATCCGCATCCATTAATCCCATTCTCAGTTTAAGTCTTGGCATTTGGGATGCCAAGATCTCTCAAACTATGGCTCTGATACCAACTTGTGAGGCCCCGAAACCGGGCACCTCACAGAGGTTGGTTTTCATCATAACGCATAGCTCTTAAACCAAAACTTTCATAATCATGCAGCGGAAATGTAAACATAGTTTGATAAACAGAAATCAATAACATGTCTGTATCAAAATCACATCGGATTTGCCAAAACCACCGGATCGTATGACTCTATGCCCGAGCTCCATGCCTTCTCTTATCATACCTTCAACCTGACATACATGCTAAATCAAGTTAGCTTACGCTGGTGAGTTCTAGTTTTCATAAAACATCATTAACATAAACACCATTTCATACACGTAGTCCATAACCTTAGCACATAACATCATTACCATCATCGTCATCATACGTTCCACTGTCACCATATGAACTTGCATAAAGTCATCATCATACCATGTGCTAGCATCATTATCATATCATAAAGTCATCATCATACCATGTGCTAGCATCATTATCATGTCATGTCATTTATTATCATAACTCATTTATCATGCATACATTATGCTAACACATAAACTTGCATACATAGTCAGGGCATATCATAATCCATTCATCATCATCATAAACACATAACATCATAGACATAACAACAAGCATGTATGTCAGCCCAAAACATCAAACATAAAAGAGGGCGTCTAGAACTCACCTGATAGTAGACTCTTGTTTTCCTTAGCCGAACTCCTTAGCTAGGACTCAAGGAACCTACATCATTACATTACCGTATCACATTCCATTCTTAGAGTTAGAATTTATTCTAAGTCCCCGTAGTCTACTAGTTCCCCTTACTGAATCCAAGTCCTCGAAGCTTAGCTAAGTGTTCGAAACCCTTGAAATTCATTAAGTCTTCATGTACACGAAATCCATGACTATTCGAAATACTAGTACACGAAATACCCAAGGTACACGAACCCCCCTGGTGTACACGAACATCCATGTGTACTCGAACTAGGGTACACGAAACCCATGTATTCGAAATTACCTTGTACTCGGAATAGCCTTGTACTCGAAATAACATTATACTCGAAATAACATACATGATTTCGAGTACTCTCTGTTCATGATTTCGTGTACTCATCATTTCGTCATTAAACATTTCATAAATTCATCTAAGACTTTGGGGAGCTAGTCCTAGGTTCCTTAGGGTGTTACCTACACACTGGAACCTTAAAGTTCCGAACTTTATGCATAAAGGTGTGAGCTTTATGCATAAGTTCCCTTTTTGTATGCCCATCCTAACTTTTGTATAAAAATCTAGCTTTCTATCTTTGAATCACTTACTTGAAGGTAGATGAGCACTCCTGTAGATCCTCGTGCGTTTCCTCCTTCGTTTGGTCGATCAAAGCTCGATTCTTGATGTTCTTGAACTTTTACTTCGAGTACTCAAAAGAAACTGTGCTTCCAACCAAAGGTTTGCACTATTCCCAAGGCACTGGTATTTATAGGGAGGACCCCCGTATTCGAAAACTCCTGTACACGAAACTGGGGTGTACTCGAAATGGGTGTACTCGAAATCTTACCATTTCGAGTACACGTTCTGTAATGCTAGCCTTGGTTATTTTTCGTCTATTTTCCTACAAGTTAATTGTTCGTCACGCATTTGTAAGTTCAAATAACTTGTATTAGAAAATTTGGGGTGTTACAGAATTGATATGTGATTATGTGTTTGTGTATGTGTTTGATTGTGTGTTGGAAGATGTGTTGGATTTTCACGTAGGTACTCTTGTGGATTTTCTTAGAAAGACCATAAGTTTTTATACTCATTTTATCTAAACTTTTTATAAAAATCCTTTTCAAGAACAAACTTTTATATTCATTTTATAAAATACTTTTAAGTATAAAAATTTATGATTACTCACCAACTACTTCGTAGTTGACACTTGATTTTCTTACATGTTTCAGGAAACGAAGACAAGTAGGTAGGGCAGGATAGCTCTACGCTCTTTTGGGACATTCATCATGTAGGACTTTGGACTTAGCTAAATAACTGAAATTCTGGCGATTAGAATTTAGTTAAATAGCTAAATCTCTTTTGTGTATTTGTTGTAATTAATTCATGATGAACATGATTTTTGTGTAACTAATTTGGTTGATTAATGTGATATGTGATGATTTATATTAGATGCCCACGAGCTTTTGAACAATCTACACATCCCTCGTGGCATCCCGACGTTTCCGCCATCGATCGGGGTGTTACACATATGATCTGAGGTTTTGTCCAGCCAAAATCGAGGTAATTAAGCTTGAAAAATACGAAAAATAGTGTTTCTTTACCCTTTGTTCGACCCAAACACTAAACCGGTTAACCACTATCTACTTCGAACCACATGACCACGAGAAACCTTATAGCAAAACAGCAACATGAACGCAGCCTTGGGACTAGTGATGACCGAAGAAGATGATGATGAATGTACAGGTTCGTGGAAAGGAAGCCAGCCGAACCCAAGGTGGCCGAACCTTGGGTTGATCCAAGACTAAGTTGGCCGAACCTTCACCATCACGAACCTATGGCTGCCATGAACCCTGGATCACCGAACCAGCACTAGGCGAACCTAGGTGACACGAACCTATGAGCTGCAAAGACCTGACCGTGAACCTATTGGGACACGAACCTTCATGATTGCCGAACCCACGAGAGGAGAACCTTTCATGCATGGAACGAACCTAGGATGGGTCAGCCCCTACTCAGCCGAACCCTCACCTAATCTCAAGGGCAAACCTTAGGGTTCGTGGGGTAGTGACCATGGCTGAATGCTAACCAGCCGAACCATTCTTTGAACGAACCCTAGACGAAGCAAGAAGGTTTGCTGACCAAGGGTTAACCAATTTTAAACATTGTTGATTCAACCCATCTCATTGCAGCTCATACATTCTACCATCAAATCTTGTTCGGCCCAAGTGAATACATCGGCCCAGCATCAATTGTTTGGTCTATGTAACTGGTCCGGCCCACACCTTATTCGGCCCAATGGAATTGTTTGCCCCACATAATTAGGTTTTAATAATAACACCTAAAATCAAGAATCATGCAAAATGGGTATGGATTCAAATACTAATCTTATTTTACTACAAAGGTGGCAAGGGGATTTGATTAATGAGGTCCATATAACTTAGAACCTTGTCTTTGAGAACAATAACACATAATTTTAGAGTGATAAACAATTGGAACAAGAATAGGGCAGAATTCATTTACCACACGTTAAGGGTTTACGATATTAAATCAAAGATCTAAGTTTTACACTTAGCACCCTTAACATTGAGACATTGGATCAAGTGGAGCAGGAAATCAATAGCAAAGTATACTAACATTAACCTAATTGAGTTAAGTGATACCAAAACTTATAACAAGTACACAGGGCCGAACAATGACCAAGACTCACGAATGTTAGCCAACTATGGGGTTAACACAAACACACGCACAAACACATACTTAAAAACTTATACTTATGAATTACCACAACATGAAATCAATACAGGATCGTGAACACAACCACAAGTACAATCAAGAGCACGTGCATTTCTTGTTTAAGCTAAGTCAACCACAACTACAACAAGGTGAGTTCATATGCCCCTTTTCTAATCATTAACTGATTTTAAACTCTCGGGGCTAAGAAACATGCTTAAATTTTATTTACTTAAAAGTTTTAGTTAACATATTGCTTATACTTTGATTAGATAATATTGCTTGACTTATTATCATTTATCATTGTATGCATGCTTGTATGATCATGATATGACAGGGATAACAAAGATGAATATGATAATATAACTTCATAAATCATCAACACAACAGAATAATATAGTTATAAGATTATATCTTACAACGCTTGATTATTCTCACAAGAACAGATTATCATAGGTGAACATGATGACAACAACAACACAAACATGAATGATATGAAGATAATATATCTTCATAATATCATTCAACACCAGAGTTAAGTAAGTGTAATAGGACAAGTTCTTATAACACTTAGCTTACAACTCGATACATATTACAAGATAACATGGAACAAATATCATCCACCACCTGAGTTGACTAAGTGTAGTAAGACTAGTTCTTACCACAGCTTAGTGACAACATGGTGACTATATAGAACAACAAAGAATGATAATCATGATAATGTAACTTCATGATAACAACATCATTCACACAACAATTAACATAATGTAATAAGACAAGTTCTTATTCAGCTTTGTTAACAACAACGAGAACATACAACATTGAGAACAAACAACATTGATGAACACAATACAATTGATTACTATTGAACTGTCTGCATTATATCATTTCAATCATGTGCCATGTACTCAAGTTGAACCTTGTAAGTCCCTTTCACAAATCGCTGACCAGTTAATTTGACGTGACTAAACCGACGATAACATAGTGGTACCATAGGTTTGACAAACCTCTAGCTTGTAGGGCTAGATAGTTGATCGTACTGATACATTGGCCGGTAACGTATGACCGGTGACAGGGCGACTTCAAGTCAGGGTCTGGAAAGTGACACATGGTGATATTAATCTGCAGTGAAATTGTAATTAATCCATCGTTATCCGTTGACTAGTAGACTGAGGAATTTATTTTCTCTCATGTCATATTACTAGTAACCGTTTCGATGAGGCCTACGGTAATACAAAGTAGTAGAGGTAAATCGGATGCATTGTAATCTGATTACGTGAGGATTGCAATGGATTCCTTTTAGGCTCTATGCACTTCAAGTTGAGAACAAATAACAATTGGTTAACTAACACTCTTATTCTTAACAGTGATAAACAGTTAACCCCACAAGTAATAGAATAATAACAAGGATCAGATTAAATTAATCTAATTTCCTTAACACATCGAGGGTTTATCAATACTTCGGTTTGATAAATAAACCCCTCATATTATATTATTCTACATATGACTCAATGGGTGATGAATACAAACGGACGGGTGAAAGGAAAATGGAGATCCATACTTGTATTGCAAGTAGTATTAAGTTCTATTAGATATGTGGTGGGATGTTGGCTGGGGCTTGTTCCCCTACATATGCCCTATATATAAGCATAGCTAATAGGATGAGATATCACTTGTAAATATAACTATGGAAAGGCCATTGTGTGAACGGGTGAATCAAACAACTTACAAACAAGTATGACATTGTGATTGTGTATGTGAACATTTAAAGGCTTTCAAATATCAAACTTATGAACTCACCAACCTAGTGTTGACTTTGTTTAAATGCATGTTTTTCTCAGGTGACGAACATGTTTAGTCACAAGGATTACAGGGACATAGCTAGTGGACTTTAAGAGGGCCTAGCTACTTTTGTGTTGCATACTTTTGAATGACAAAACAGCGAATCATCTTTTGTATATCTTGTACAGTTACAAGATATAAACTCATTGATTCTTTTGATTAGATTTACTTAGTTAAATTATGAGGAAACAATGTAATTTAACTTTGTAATTCTATTTCATTGCCATGTTAGCATTTCTCATTTATTTATCATGTGCTATGTAAACAATCTGATCATTTAGATTATCTCAATGATATCGCGCCCCGAGAACTTTCCGCCCGACAGGAAAGTCGATCCAGCCCGCCGGCTCGGGGTGTGACACTTTGTGCTACCGTTGTGGAAAGATTGGACATTACTCTTTTAATTGTCCAAGTATGACAAAGTGTTACAATTGTGGTGGACTCGGTCACGTGAGCAAGAATTGCTTTAAACCAAAGACAATAACTACTGAATCCAACAAACCTGAAAGTAGCAAGGGAGGTGAAAAGCAAAAGGCAAAAGCTCGTGCCTTTACTATGACTAAAGATCAGGCAGGTAAAGACCCATATGTGGTGACAGGTACATTTTTTATTAATGATATCCCTGCTTGAGTGCTATTTGATTCTGGTGCAAGTATGAGCTTTGTGGCTATTACTTTTTGTGATAAACTACGTACTATTGTTAAAAAGATAGAACATGCCTTTAACATAGAAACTGCTCTTGGTAAATATACTAGAGTAACGAAGGCCATTGATGATGATTGTTACATTGATATAGAAGGTCATAGGTTCCTTGTTAAGTTGTTTTTGATGACATTAGGAGGTTTTGATCTAACAATTCATTTACTAATACGTCTAGCAATTCATTTGCTAATCAAAAACACAAAGTAATTGATCTAACATGCACCTATGTTATGAAAGACATTCATCAAAGCACATGAGGAATAAATTGATTAAATCATAAACCAATCCAAACATTCATACACATCCAAGATTTAAAACCAAATTGCTATGTCATTTCATAATCACAAACCTTGTTCCACACTCAATCAAATCAAATGTCAAACATGCGTAATCGTTGAAACCCTAGGTAGTTCTAATGGTTTAGCCAACAATCATCCTGAATAAACTGAAAAATCTAGTCCAAAAACCAATACCAAACATCATTCAAATGAAATAAACAAGAAGGAAATCAAAACCGATCGTTGTGCACCCTTCGAATATCGATCCTAGGGCTTCCGAATGGTTGATCTTTCCTTACATGCCTTCCAAGTCCTCTTGGTCGCCTCCAATGCTTGTCTCCAGTCATCAGTAACCCTAAAAATCAAGCCTCTAGCCGTTTAAATGAAACAAACTCGATTTTCTGAAAAATTACTTTCGTCGCGTACAGCGACGATACCCTCAAGCCCCCTCGCATAACGCGAAGGGTTTCAAAAACCGAAAAATTAGTTGGGTCAACCCATAATGATTAAGTTAGGGGTAATTTGGTCTTTTCCACCTTTCGCGTAGCGCGACAGGGTTTACTTTGGGCGTCGCGTAGCACGAAGGGCATAAAAATCCAGTTTTTGGCTCTCTACATTTCCAGGTCAGTCCTCACCCTATCGGGAGCTCGTTTCTTCGCATTCTTGTGCCAAACAGATATGTTTATGACCTTCAAGCATCCATTTACAAAATTGTGAAGCACCAGCTAAAATCACTTACAAAACTAAATAAATATGTACAGAAATGACCAAAAACAACCAAATAAACTAATGTGTTTTGCAACACATCATTGGGTCATCATTTCTTTCATCTCGATGAGAGCAAAATGATAAGGTGCTTTGGCGACGGGCTGAGCCCCCGGTATTAAGTCGATTTGGAACTCAATTTCCTACTCGGGTAGTAATCCAGGCAATTCCTCAAGGAATACATCGGGAAAGTTACACACCACCGGAACATCATCAATCGTCCTCATATATGTACGTTCCTCAATCACATATGCCAAGTAGGCTCCACACCCTCATCTCATCATATCATCAGCCTTGATCATCAAAATGATCTTCGGCACGTACATCGCTTTACCACCATAGATCATCACCGAACTCCCATCCAATGCTTGTAAACATATCATCTTACGTCAACATATAATGTTAGCCTCATATTTAGCTAACCAATCCATACCCAAAACCACATCGAACCCTCCTAAGGTTATAAGAAACAATCATACAGGGAACCTATGACCCTTTATTTGGATGTAACAATCATCAGTAGCCTCCGTCACCCTGGTCATCTTATCGATAGCTATCTCTACATCAAATACCCATTATATCTTCTTAACCTTCCCACATAACCCATCACAAAACATAGAAGATACAAAACTCATACTGGCACCAGAATCAAACAATACAAATACATGAATATTGTTGATAGATAAGGTACCTGTGACCACATCAAGGTCCTCAATAGCATCATCCTTAGTCATTGTAAAGGCTCGGGACTTAGCTTTCTGCTTCCCACTATTTTTCTTTTCAACGGTCTTGCCCAAACCTGATGCACCTGTTCTCGGTTGTATGCAATCCTTGGACAGACTCCCAAACCCGTCGCAGTTAAAGCTTTTGGTGGCACTCGGGCAATTACTAGAAAAATGCTCCGTCTTTCTGCATCGAAAACTTAAGTTAGTGCCTACCAAACACTGTCCTGTGTGGCTTTTTCCACACTTGTGGCATCAGCCTGTCTCCTCTCACTTTATCTTCTTGTCTGAAAACTTTCTTTGATCTGTTCGGCCTCTTTTGGTCCCAAGGAACCCTTTCGTCTCTGACTCCTCTTTAACTGGCTTGTCAGCCATCACATAATCCCATACTATCCCACTAGCAAAACTGCTTTGATGGAGATAACAACATCCATAGCCGATGCCCAATGGCAGTGGCCGCTTCATCCTTCTTTCCATCAAAGGATGGTGGGTTGCATCCCTTGAAGGCTTTGTAGTCACAGCCCTTCAGTTTCCCTTGCTGGGAATTTCTGCTCTTTGTCTCGATGATAACGACTTCCAAATCTTCCTTGGCACTTTCCTTAGTTCCTTCAAACTTGTCTTTCAAAGCATCTTTTAATTCCTTGGCTATTATAGCCGACATCTCCTCGTCCATGATCTTGTACACCTCATCAGGAATAGCCTTTAGTACAATAGGATTCAGTGTGAACTCTTCTTCATTTTCATGTTGTTCGCTGGTCTCGTTTTCTCCTTCGTGCTCGTTCGCTTCCATCTCAACATGTGGTTCTTCAGTCTCTTATGTTGCTTTCATGGCCTACCCTTTTGTCCTGCCATCTAGCTATCTATAGGATGCAACAAATGATAAGTTAGTAAGGAATCATTTTAGCACGAAATAAGTGTTGTAAATCTTTAATGACGTTGATCAGGTGTTATTAACCGTTTACCCAACTTATAGGCTCTAAACATCTCACATCCTATCTCATCAATGCACACACCCTTAGCTACATTCATAGCTCTTATCTATTTCTATCTCATTTATTCTAGTTCATACGTAAAAATATGGCTCGTGGCAGCTGTTCATCCGTGGTTGGAAATCCGCATCACTTAATCACATTCATAGTTTAAGTCTTAGAAATTTGAGATGCCAGGATCTCTCAAACTATGGCTCTGATACCAACTTGAGAGGCCCCGATCTCGGGTACCTCCCAGAGTTGGGTTTCATCATCATTACATAGTTCTTAAACCAAAAACTTTCATAACATGCAGCGGAATTCAAACATAGTTTGTTCAAAAACATAAAACACATAATTGTATGTATTAAAACATATCATATTGCCATAACCACCGGATCTTTTAACTTTGTGCCACGAGCTCCCTTGCGTCGTCGTACCTATTCATTAACCTAACATACATGCTTAAAACTCAGCTTTCGCTAGTGAGTTTTCGTTTTATAAAACATCATAAACGTCGTGTGACTTAAAACATTGTTCACATGAAAACATCATTCCAATCACACAAACAATATCAGGTAATCGTCATTGTCATCGTAATCATGCAGCCACTGTTATTACATGAATAGCGGGCTTATGTTGGCACAAGGCTCCATGTTTATAGTCCGATCGACTCATACCCTATTTGTAACATCAGTGCCGGAACCGGCACCGGAACAGTGATCTCTACATTAAAACAAACAGTAACCAGGTACGAACTATATGTGTTTAATTGTTTATCATATTCAGTACATGATTCATTGTCATTTCACGTCATCAACGAACAAATACAGAATCAGTTCAGAAAACAAGTTCAGAGCAATGGTTCTTGAGTCAGATAATTGTCTGGCAACACAGAACCATCATGTGATTAATTGTTAGGATTTTATTATGTATAAACGTATGTGAGGCTTTACAGAACAAAACAACACGAATATCGTTACGTGAATGCTAAACCGACAGATTATTCGTATAGGTGACGATCTGTACGAATAAATCTGGAAGTTTAACGTTCTGAATGATATTCAACAATTAGAAAACAACATTGAAAAGTGTAGTTATTGTCGTATTTATTCGGGTGACGATTCGAACAAATACGCGTGATGACCGCGCGATTCGATTTAAACGTTAATTAAATATTTTGAAATTTAAATAAATAAAAGATATTTAGTTAATTTATTAGGAATCACAACCTAAAATAATTGTATAAATTCTATCTTAAAACCGAGTCGTTTTAAAACGAAAATGACGAGAAACCGGCGATTCTACGCGAAGCCACGAGAAACCGAACGAACCCGAACGAACCCGGGTATTTTGCCACCATTTATGATGGCAATTAATGCCATCTTCATTCTCCAACAACCAGCTCAAGCTTAAATTCGTTCACCCCTTTCTCTCTCTACTTTCTCTCACTAAACCACATCTTCTCTCTAAGAGTTATTGCTCAAATCTCAACCAAATTGTGTGTTCTTGGTGCCAAAATCACCACCATCACTAGTAGAACTCGAAAGTACAACCGATCTAGACTTTCATCCAGCGAATTCGAGGTAAAATTTATGTTTTAGTTCGGATTTAGCGTTTTGAAAACCCAAATCGCGATCCATCCCTCTCTCCGGTTAAACCCACGCAAATCCTAGGATAAACCACACCACGACACCACAATATGATGAAGGAACCAACCCTCTTTGAACTCTTTGTAGAAATCCCTGAAAACCGTGGCTGTGCACGAGGGCTTCGGTCGGCCGAATGACACACCCTCAGGTGGTCGAATGGCTCCAGCCGAACCACTCACCTTCATTCGGCGAATGAGCTGGGAACCCCATTCGGCGAATAGGGCCAATCCTCATCCTCCAGATCAGTCATTCGCTCGATCAGACTCATTCGGCCAAGGGCCATACGCCCACGACTCATTCGATCGGCCCAAGCCACTTGCCGCATCTCATTCGGTCGGCACTTCCCTTTCGGCCAACCACATTCGGCCTCAGCTACATTCGGCCAGTGTCCTTCTTCGGCCGAGTGACTAACCTGCTTCGGCCTAACCTCTATTCGACCGGTCAAGTGGCTCCTTTGATCGATGGACCTAAGTGGGCTACGTAAATGCATGCATGGATTGCATGTGTGTGCATGGAATAAACTAGGGTTTTCCTAATAGGATGCTAATCTAGTTAAACAAAGGGTGATAATTAGTAACCTTTACACAAGGAAGATTTAATCACCACCACTTTACTAAATAAAAGTTGTGGAAATCATTATGGGTTTGACACACACAAACTAGAGTTTTCAAAGATAAGAAAGTTCATAACACATGTTATTGTTTACACAAAGTGGTTAACACTACTTCGAGGAATACATAACAACAAGTGGCTAACCTGGATGGTTTAGTAAAATATATAGACTTAGTTGAACAAAGAACGAACTAGAGAACCGTTTGAATGATCAAGTCAAGTAATGGGCCCAAGCGAGGCCCAATGGGCTTAATATGAGCCCATCATGTTGAATTATATTTTTCTTAACTTAAGTGGGTTTTAATAAAAGAGATAAGTTATAAACTTTATTAAAGTAATGATTTTTGAAATTAATGATTTCTAATTTAATGGTTAACTTAAAATAAAGTGTTAAACTGTTTTAGTTAAAGACTTTAAATAATCCTTGTGGGTTAAGGGTTTACAATTGGGTAATAAGTTAAACTAAGTTAGAGGAAACCTTAGAAGCACAATAGTAATCTAAGACACTTAGTTGCACACCGAGACCAAACCCTAGTTACGACGACTACCGTATGTACTTATCGTATTCGAATTCTTTTAAAACAACCCAGGTGCTAAAGATACATAAGCAACATTCAAGGAGCGCGCATTAACTTTTGTGATTCAATACACAGCAACACAGGTGAGTTCATTGCCCCTTTTCTAACATTTTTGTTTTAAAACGCGGGGCTGAGAAGCATGCGTAAACTGTTTATTTAAATTGTTTACTTAAATGCTTTTAAATTATATGTTTTACATATATAAATGTTATCCTAGACCATGTCTAGGAAGATTTTATGCAGGTTTTACTAAGCTTGTTTACTTATAAATTAAGTGAATAATCAAGTTAAACTAAACATTTCAACAAATCAAAACATTTCAAACGAATCAAACTAGACATTTTGACAAAACAAGTGTGTGAGTTCAAGGGATCAAACGAAACATTTTGACGGATCAAATGGGTGTTTTCAACAAATCAAATGGAACATTTTTGACAAATCAAGTGGGTGAGTTCAACAAATCATACGAAACATTTTGACGAAACAAGTGTGGGATTTCAAACGAATCAAACGAAACAATCTTTGCAAATACAATATTCAATGTTCTACAAATCAAGTGTTTGTTGAACAACGAATCAAGTGTACAATTGATCAATGAATCTAGTATTCTGTGATCAACGAATCAAGTACATCTTGTAACAGAATCAGACGAATCAATAAATCATTTTCAAGGGAAAGCCTGGGAAATATATCAGAGATAGCATACGCCAAAAACAGACGAAACATATTATCCTGCATTTCAAGAAGTCCTAGCTAGACCGTTTGACTTGTAGGTCGTATGTTTGAGGATATTTACAGATTCCCTAACTACTAAGTACCTAGATTGACAGACTAGTCTACTCGAGTTTGACCAAAGGCCCCAATCATTAGGACTTAGATTTTAAATTAAATTTTTATTTATTTATTTAATTAAGCATTTATAACTGTTTGTACAATTGTTGTGGTTGATCATATTTTTATGAGGAACTTATGGAATCAATAGAGATTTCAAATGATTGTATTTACAGGAACAGAGAACAGAAGAATCATGGGTAAATGGTAGGGTAAAAATGCCTAATTATCATTAACAACAGTGTCATATCCGGATTAGTATGTGGTGGGATGGCGTCTGGGCGGGGTTGTAGCCTCGACTCAGGGGTATGCCCTATACATAAGCATACCGATCTGGATGATACATGTGGTGTTAATGAGGTTAGGGTCTTTACCAAAGGAGGTTTTCAAATCATTTTCAAATCATTTTCAAACACTAAACTATATGAACTCACCAACCATGTGTTGACTTTTATTTTTGCATGACTTCTCAGGTGACGAACAGGTCAACTGAAGAGTTGTTTCTTTTGGACTAGGTTAAAGATAGAGGACCTAGCTTTTGGACCTGCATATTTTTGGACATCATACACAGTTATTTTGTATATCTTGCGCAGATACAAGATTGAAGATTTATGATGTTATAGTAGATTTACATTGTTAAATTATAAACTTAACTGATGTAATTTAACTTTGTAATTCTATTTTATTTTAGCATTTCTCAATTAAATCATGTGCAATGTAAACAATCTGATCACTTTCGATTATCTCACACGATATCGCGCCCCAGGAACCTTCCGCCCGTCGGGGAAAACCCGATCCTACCCCACCGGCTCGGGGTGTGACAGATTGGTATCAGAGCCATGGTTATAGAGAAATATAGGTCACTTATTAAATTGGTTTGGCCTAGACTATAACCTAGGGACCCTGCATGTAGAGAACATAGGATTTAAGACTTATTGCATTGCGTCTTCTGCATTCGATCATTGCACTAACCAATATTCATTTGGTTATGATCAGAATGCCGCCGCGAAGACAACCTCCTCTGTTGCCATCATCACAGGATCAAGCTCCATACTCCTTAACGCCATCACCAAATGACTCACCACCGCCACCTCCTCCACCGCCTCCACCTCCTCCTCCATTGATTACTGGAGCATCTGGTTCAGGCACAACACCGACCTTTGATCCTGCTACTGTCGCCTTGGTGACGTTACTGAGTAGCCAAATGACAAACCAGATGAAAGAAGCCATACCGGAGATGTTCCTTCGTCTTCGTAATGAGATCCTCAACACTGGCAACACATCCGGAGAAGCCAGTGGAAATACTGGAGATTTATCCCATTACTCCTACAAGTCCTTCGTAGGATGTAAACCCCCCAGTTTTAGTGGGTCTGAAGGCGCCGTTGGATTAATCCAATGGATCGAGAAGATTGAGATTACTCTGGACCTCTGCAGCTGTCCAGAGCATCACAAGGTTCGCTACTCAGCTGGAACATTCAACAAGCGGGCTTTGACTTGGTGGAATGGGCAGATTAATGCCCGGGGAAGAGAAGAAGCGATGGCCATGCCATGGGAAGATTTCAAGACTCTGCTAAGGACCGAATTCTGCCCCAAGAATGAACTGCAAAAGCTGGAGGTTGAATTGTCCAACCATGTGATGAAAGGGGCAGATCACATGGGGTATACTACTCGTTATCACGAATTAGTTGCTTTGGTGCCAGACATGGTACCAACTTTGGAGAAAAGAATAGACAGATATGTGGGTGGACTTCCCGCCTGCATTCAGGGCATGGTTGTTTCAGCCAACCCTACTACTGTTGAATCCGCAGTGAGACTGTCTGGAAAACTCACTGATCTAATGGTAGCCTCCGGAGTTCTGAAGAAAGAGGCTGACACTAGCAAGCGAAAGGAGGAGTCTTCAAAGAAACCCCACCACCAGCACCATCAGAAGAAGAAACAGAAGACCATCAAAAACTACACGGTGGCCACACCTCTACAACAAGTAGCAGCAGCACCACAGAACCCCAACCGCAAACCTTACACTGGCACATTTCCCCTGTGTGCCAAGTGTCAGTATCATCACACTGCTGACACTCCCTGCAAGCAATGCACGGGATGTGGAAGAAAGGGCCATTGGGTCCAGTACTGTCGGATGACACCTAACCAAGCAGTCAACAATGCTGCTTTGGCTCTCCCTCCACCAGCTAATCAGAACCATGGTGGATGCTACAACTGTGGTGAACAAGGCCACTTTGCGAAGAACTGCCCGAAGAAGGCACAACCAGCAGTTCAAGCACCCCGTGGACGAGCCTTCGCTATCGGAGCACCAGCTGCACGCCAAGACCCAAATGTGGTCACTGGTACGTTTCTCTTACACGACTTTTATGCATCTGTTCTATTTGACACTGGTGCGGATCAGAGTTTTATCTCTGCCGATTTTGCATGCCAACTAGATTCTATAGAGGAACAGTTAGACTCCCCTTATATCATAGAAGTAGCTAACGAAAAACAGATTACAGTCAGTACAGTATACAGGAATTGCCCGTTGACACTTAATGGTCATACATTTGCCATCGATTTGATACCGATGGAGTTGGGTAGTTTCGACATCATTGTTGGAATGGATTGGCTTTCTTCTAACCGAGTGGAAGTCATCTGTTCTGAGAAGATGCTTCGAGTTTCATTACCAGATGATCGTGTGTTGGAAGTTAGAGGGGATCAAGCAAAACGAAGTGTCAAAATCATTTCTTGCATAAAGGCGCGTAAGTGTTTACAGAAGCAGTGTGTAGTTTTTCTTGCTCATGTGGTGAAAAAGGAGAAAGACAAGAAAGAGATTCAAGACGTGCCCGTAGTGAAAGAGTATCCAGAGGTATTCCCTGAAGACCTACCAGGTTTGCCACCAGTGCGACCGGTAGAGTTCCGAATTGATTTAGTTCCTGGAGCAACTCCTGTTGCTAAATCTCCTTACAGGCTAGCACCTTCGGAGATGCAGGAATTTTCGAACCAGTTACAGGAGTTACTGGATAAGGGATTTATTAGACCGAGCTACTCGCCTTGGGGAGCTCCGGTCTTGTTCGTGAAGAAGAAAGACGGATCGTTTAGAATGTGTATCGATTATCGAGAGCTGAACAAGTTGACTATTAAGAATCGGTATCCATTGCCGAGGATTGATGACTTATTCGATCAATTACAAGGAGCTCAGTATTTCTCGAAGATCGATCTACGGTCCGGTTATCATCAACTTAGAGTTCAAGACGAAGATATACCAAAGACGGCTTTCCGAACCAGATACGGGTATTACGAATTCCTAGTGATGCCTTTCGGATTGACGAATGCACCAGGGATTTTCATGGATCTCATGAACCGAGTGTGCAAGCCGTATTTAGATCAGTTTGTCATTGTCTTCATTGATGACATACTGATTTATTCCAAGAACAAAGCAGAACACGAGCAACATCTCAGGAAGATCTTGGAGCTGTTGAAGGAGAAGAAACTCTATGCCAAATTCTCCAAATGTGAATTTTGGCTAAGGGAGGTTCAGTTTCTTGGTCATGTAGCCAACAGTGAAGGAATACACGTAGATCCTGCCAAGATTGAAGCAATAAAGAACTGGGATACTCCGAAGACACCGACGGAGATACGGTCTTTTCTGGGATTGGCAGGTTATTATAGAAGGTTCATCTCGAATTTTTCTAAGATAGCTCTGCCTCTCACTAAATTAACTCAGAAGAGTGAACCGTTTGTCTGGGAGCAGAAACAAGAAGATGCCTTTCAGACATTGAAACAGAAATTGTGTGATGCTCCAATTCTATCTCTCCCGGAAGGATGTGATGACTTTGTCGTTTACTGTGATGCATCCCATCAGGGACTTGGTTGTGTACTAATGCAACGGGACAAAGTTATCGCCTATGCATCAAGGCAGTTGAAAGTTCATGAGAAGAATTACACTACTCATGATCTTGAACTAGGAGCAGTGATCTTCGTATTGAAGATTTGGAGACATTACTTATATGGCACCAAGTGTACCATATTCACTGATCACAAAAGTCTGCAGCATATCTTTGATCAGAAGGAGCTCAACATGCGACAACGCCGTTGGGTTGAACTTCTGAATGATTACGATTGTATGATCAAGTACCATCCGGGAAAGGCGAATGTTGTAGCTGATGCCTTGAGCCGGAAGGAAAGAGTCAAACCCTTGCGCGTTAGGGCAATGGGAATGACTGTGCAGACGAGTTTGCGGGACAAGATTATTCAAGCACAGCAATAATCAGTTGATAGAGGAAACTTGAAGAAAGAACTTGACTGTGGAGCAGAGAAACAATTTGATACGAAGTCTGATGGAATCATTTACTATAAGGATCGTGTATGGGTTCCTGCGGTAGATGAGTTGAGAAGACTTATCTTTGACGAAGCACACAAGACCAGGTACTCGGTGCACCCGGGAGCTGATAAGATGTACCAAGACTTACGGGAGTTTTATTGGTGGCTGGGAATGAAGAAAGACATAGCTGAGTACGTTGGTCAGTGTTTAACGTGTGCGAAGGTAAAGACGGAACACCAGAAACCGTCTGGTTTACTGGTACAGCCTGAGATTCCACTCTGGAAGTGGGAACAAATAGCTATGGATTTCATTACCAAGCTACCCCGCACTTCCAGTGGTCATGACACTATTTGGGTTATCCTTGATCGTTTAACAAAATCTGCTCATTTCTTGCCGATGCGTGAGACCTTCACGATGGATAAACTGGCGAGATTGTACATCAATGAGATAGTGGTACGTCACGGTGTGCCATTGTCTATTATTTCTGATAGAGACAGCAGATTCACATCAAGGTTCTGGCAATCACTGTAAAATCTCTAGGGACACAGTTAAATCTGAGTACGGCTTACCATCCACAAACGGACGGTCAAAGCGAACGTACGATTCAGACCCTAGAAGATATGTTAAGAACCTGTATTTTGGATTTCGGTGGGAATTGGGATTCTCATTTGCCACTGATTGAATTCTCCTACAACAACAGTTATCACAGTAGCATCGGATGTGCACCATTCGAGGCTCTTTATGGTCGGAAGTGTCGATCACCGATATGTTGGACTGAAGTGGGAGATAATCGTATAACTGGGCCAGAGCTTATACAGGAAACCACTGATAAAATTGCCCAGATTCAAAGAAGACTACAAGCAACAAGGAGCAAACAAAAGAGTTACGCTGACAAATGGCGTAAGCCGTTGGAATTCCAAGTGGGAGACCGAGTCATGTTGAAGGTATCCCCATGGAAAGGCGTTGTACGCTTTGGAAAGAAAGGCAAATTAGCACCACGACACATGACCGTTCGAGATCATCGAGCGTATTGGTCCTGTGGCGTATAGACTGAGATTACCTGATGAACTCAGTGGTGTGCATGACGTGTTTCACGTCTCAAATTTAAAGAAATGCCTTGCTGACGAATCACTCGTCATTCCAATCGAAGAGATTCGAGTTGATGATCAATTGCATTTTATCGAAGAACCTTTAAACATTATGGATCGCAAAGTCAAGCAACTGAGGCGAAGCCGTATTCCGATTGTAAAGGTTCGTTGGAACTCAAGGCGCGGACCCGAGTTTACTTGGGAACGTGAAGATCACATGAAGTCAAAGTATCCCCAACTGTTTGAAGAGGAAGCTGTACCCGACAATAATTCTTAAATTTCGGGACGAAATTTCTCTAACAAGGGGAGACTGTAACATCAATGCCGGAACCGGCACCGGAACAGTGATCTCTACAGTAAAACAAACAGTAACCAGGTATGAACTATATGTGTTTAATTGTTTATCATATTCAGTACATGATTCATTGTCATTTCACGTCATCAACGAACAAATACAGAATCAGTTCAGAAAACAAGTTCAGAGCAATGGTTCTTGAGTCAGATAATTGTCTGGCAACACAGAACCATCATGTGATTAATTGTTAGGATTTTATTATGTATAAACGTATGTGAGGCTTTACAGAACAAAACAACACGAATATCGTTACGTGAATGCTAAACCGACAGATTATTCGTGTAGGTGACGATCTGTACGAATAAATCTGGAAGTTTAACGTTCTGAATGATATTCAACAATTAGAAAACAACATTGAAAAGTGTAGTTATTGTCGTATTTATTCGGGTGACGATTCGAACAAATACGCGTGATGACCGCGCGATTCGATTTAAACGTTAATTAAATATTTTGAAATTTAAATAAATAAAAGATATTTAGTTAATTTATTAGGAATCATAACCTAAAATAATTGTATAAATTCTATCTTAAAACCGAGTCGTTTTAAAACGAAAATGACGAGAAACCGGCGATTCTACGCGAAGCCACGAGAAACCGAACGAACCCGAACGAACCCGGGTATTTTGCCACCATTTATGATGGCAATTAATGCCATCTTCATTCTCCAACAACCAGCTCAAGCTTAAATTCGTTCACCCCTTTCTCTCTCTACTTTCTCTCACTAAACCACATCTTCTCTCTAAGAGTTATTGCTCAAATCTCAACCAAATTGTGTGTTCTTGGTGTCAAAATCACCACCATCACTAGTAGAACTCGAAAGTACAACCGATCTAGACTTTCATCCAGCGAATTCGAGGTAAAATTTATGTTTTAGTTCGGATTTAGGGTTTTGAAAACCCTAATCGCAATCCATCCCTCTCTCCGGTTAAACCCACGCAAATCCTAGGATAAACCACACCACGACACCACAATATGATGAAGGAACCAACCCTCTTTGAACTCTTGGTCGAAATCCCTGAAAACCGTGGCTGTGCACGAGGGCTTCGGTCGGCCGAATGACACACCCTCAGGTGGTCGAATGGCTCCAGCCGAACCACTCACCTTCATTCGACGAATGAGCTGGGAACCCCATTCGGCGAATAGGGCCAATCCTCATCCTCCAGATCAGTCATTCGCTCGATCAGACTCATTCGGCCAAGGGCCATACGCCCACGACTCATTCGATCGGCCCAAGCCACTCGCCGCATCTCATTCGGTCGGCACTTCCCTTTCGGCCAACCACATTCGGCCTCAGCTACATTCGGCCAGTGTCCTTCTTCGGCCGAGTGACTAACCTGCTTCGGCCTAACCTCTATTCGACCGGTCAAGTGACTCCTTTGATCTATGGACCTAAGTGGGCTACGTAAATGCATGCATGGATTGCATGTGTGTGCATGGAATAAACTAGGGTTTTCCTAATAGGATGCTAATCTAGTTAAACAAAGGGTGATAATTAGTAACCTTTTCACAAGGAAGATTTAATCACCACCACTTTACTAAATAAAAGTTGTGGAAATCATTATGGGTTTGACACACACAAACTAGAGTTTTCAAAGATAAGAAAGTTCATAACACATGTTATTGTTTACACAAAGTGGTTAACACTACTTCGAGGAATACATAACAACAAGTGGCTAACCTGGATGGTTTAGTAAAATATATAGACTTAGTTGAACAAAGAACGAACTAGAGAACCGTTTGAATGATCAAGTCAAGTAATGGGCCCAAGCGAGGCCCAATGGGCTTAGTATGAGCCCATCATGTTGAATTATATTTTTCTTAACTTAAGTGGGTTTTAATAAAAGAGATAAGTTATAAACTTTATTAAAGTAATGATTTTTGAAATTAATGATTTCTAATTTAATGGTTAACTTAAAATAAAGTGTTAAACTGTTTTAATTAAAGACTTTAAATAATCCTTGTGGGTTAAGGGTTTACAATTGGGTAATAAGTTAAACTAAGTTAGAGGAAACCTTAGAAGCACAATAGTAATCTAAGACACTTAGTTGCACACCGAGACCAAACCCTAGTTACGACGACTACCGTATGTACTTATCGTATTCGAATTCTTTTAAAACAACCCAGGTGCTAAAGATACATAAGCAACATTCAAGGAGCGCGCATTAACTTTTGTGATTCAATACACAGCAACACAGGTGAGTTCATTGCCCCTTTTCTAACATTTTTGTTTTAAAACGCGAGGCTGAGAATCATGCGTAAACTGTTTATTTAAATTGTTTACTTAAATGCTTTTAAATTATATGTTTTACATATATAAATGTTATCCTAGACCATGTCTAGGAAGATTTTGTGCAGGTTTTACTAAGCTTGTTTACTTATAAATTAAGTGAATAATCAAGTTAAACTAAACATTTCAACAAATCAAAACATTTCAAACGAATCAAACTAGACATTTTGACAAAACAAGTGTGTGAGTTCAAGGAATCAAACGAAACATTTTGACGGATCAAATGGGTGTTTTCAACGAATCAAATGGAACATTTTTGACAAATCAAGTGGGTGAGTTCAACGAATCATACGAAACATTTTGACGAAACAAGTGTGGGATTTCAAACGAATCAAACGAAACAATCTTTGCAAAGACAATATTCAATGTTCTACAAATCAAGTGTTTGTTGAACAATGAATCAAGTGTACAATTGATCAATGAATCTAGTATTCTGTGATCAACGAATCAAGTACATCTTGTAACAGAATCAGACGAATCAATAAATCATTTTCAAGGGAAAGCCTGGGAAATATCAGAGATAGCATACGCCAAAAACAGACGAAACATAAAATCCTGCATTTCAAGAAGTCCTAGCTAGACCGTTTGACTTGTAGGTCGTATGTTTGAGGATATTTACAGATTTCCTAACTACTAAGTACCTAGATTGACAGACTAGTCTATTCGAGTTTGACCAAAGGCCCCAATCATTAGGACTTAGATTTTAAATTAAATGTTTATTTATTTATTTAATTAAGCATTTATAACTGTTTGTACAATTGCTGTGGTTGATCATATTTTTATGAGGAACTTATGGAATCAATAGAGATTTCAAATGATTGTATTTACAGGAACAGAGAACAGAAGAATCATGGGTAAATGGTAGGGTAAAAATGCCTAATTATCATTAACAACAGTGTCATATCTGGATTAGTATGTGGTGGGATGGCGTTTGGGCGGGGTTGTAGCCTCGACTCAGGGGTATGCCCTATACATAAGCATACAGATCTGGATGATACATGTGGTGTTAATGATGTTAGGGTCTTTACCAAAGGAGGTTTTCAAATCATTTTCAAATCATTTTCAAATCATTTTCAAACACTAAACTATATGAACTCACCAACCATGTGTTGACTTTTATTTTTGCATTACTTCTCAGGTGACGAACAGGTCAACTGAAGAGTTGTTTCTTTTGGACTAGGTTAAAGATAGAGGACCTAGCTTTTGGACCTGCATATTTTTGGACATCATACACAGTTATTTTGTATATCTTGTGCAGATACAAGATTGAAGATTTATGATGTTATAGTAGATTTACATTGTTAAATTATAAACTTAACTGATGTAATTTAACTTTGTAATTCTATTTTATTTTAGCATTTCTCAATTAAATCATGTGCAATGTAAACAATCTGATCACTTTCGATTATCTCACACGATATCGCGCCCCGGGAACCTTCCGCCCGTCAGGGAAAACCCGATCCTACCCCGCCGGCTCGGGGTGTGACACTATTATTGTCAGGTTGACTTTCATACCATGTTATAGTCAGGTTGAATTTCATACCCTGTTATAGTCAGGTTAACTTTCATACCCTGTTATAGTGAGGTTGACTTTCATACCCTGTTATAGTGAGGTTGACTTTCATACCCTGTTATAGTGAGGTTGACTTTCATACCCTGTTATAGTCAGGTTGACTTTCATACCCTGTTATAGTCCGGTTTACTTTCATACCCTGTTATAGTTCGGTTGACTTTCATACACATCGTATAACGAGTACGGGGACATCATCATACTTACCCCATAACGAGTATGGGGACATTATTCATTCATCATAACATGTCATGCTAGTATCGTATCATCATTTCATCATAACATCTTAACATCATATAAATGTCATGCTATCATCATAACATCGTAACATTGTAATCATGTCATGCTAGATTAAGTCATCATATCATCATAACATCGTCGCATCATTAACATGTTATTCTAGAATCTTATCATGATAGCATCTTAACCACATAAACATATCATGCTAGCATCTTTTCATTATAACATCATAACCTTATCCTAACAGCATAGGACTTCATCGTAACATTGCATCATATAACTATCATCATAGTAATCGTTATCATAGCATGTCATCATACGTTCATCATCATATCACATTATCATGCTTTTGTCATCATAACACATTTACATGCATTCATCATTCTAGCATCTTTTCATGTATATCTCATCATGCATTTGTTAACATAGCACATTCACATACATCATCAAGCATCATAAAACATTATCACAGCATGTATGCCAGCCCAAAACATAATTACACATAACATGTCAAAGTAGGGCATCTAGAACTCACCTGAAAGTGGAGTGGCTCTTATCTTCCTAAACTGAATCACCTTGGCTAGAATTCAAGAACCTACATCGTTACATCATCTCATTACATTATGTTCCTAGAATTAGAATTTATTCTAAGTCCTTATATCTCGTTTAACTAGCCCCTAGTATTCGAAACCCCAAATTTCTCGAAATCATCATAGTATTCGAAAGAGGAAATTCACGAACCCTCCAAAGTATACGAACTCATGGAGTTCACGAAGTCTTTAGAGTACACAGACTAAGAGTTCACAAACTAAGAAGGGTTCGGATACTCCCTTTTCGTGTACTTTTTCGAATACTCATCTTTTTGCATAAAACACCTTAGGAAAAACCATTCCAGACTTGAGGAGCTAGTTCTAGGTGCATTATGGCCTTAAAAACGCATTGGAATAAAAAAAGAACAATCTTTCGGCATAAAGGTATGACCTTTTTGCATATTTTTCTTTTTGTCTAAAAATCGTAACTTTCTCAAATCAAACACTTACCCGATGTTTGATGATCACCTCTGTAGCTTATCGTGCATTCCCGCTTCTTTTTGAGCAAGTTACAGCCATTTCATGAAGTTCTCGAACTGCCAACTTTGAGTACCTAGGAGAGAGTGCTTCCAGCCAAAGGTAAGCACGTTTCCCAAGGCACTCCTATATATAGGCTAAGTTCACAAACTAAGGTTCACGAAATGGAGTTCACGAAGCTGAGTTCAGTTTACTTTTCATCTATTTCCTACAAGTTAATTATCCGTTATCCATTCGTAAGTTCAAATGACTTGCATAGAAAATTTGAGGTGTTACAATTAGCAGGGGTCTTATATAAAGTGCGGGAGGTGCGACCGCATATGACCCATTTCTTAGGGGCCCTATTTTTTAAAAAAAATTTGTATATATTATATATATTAATTTATTTTACAACAAACGCATATAGTTTGCATTCCAATTTTTTAAATGTATTTAACCCAGTTACGAATTTAAAATAGTTAAAAGAAAAACTTGTTTATTAAACATTTGGCCCAATAACTCATTACAATTTATAATTTAGGGGAAAAAATAAATTAACTCACTTAATATTTATTTTGTTACAAACTAATTATCACACACGCACACATGAGAGCCCATTTTTAGTATTAATACAGAACACCTAATCTTTTAGAGACGACCATGTGTATTTGAGTGTAATTTATGACTTTATTTATAAAGTTTTAAATATTTAATAAGATGATAGAACAATACTTATATTTTATATTTTATATTTTATATATACTCATTACAAAATAAAAAATTTAATTTAAAAAGAAGTTTGGAATTTAAAAAGAAGTTTGAACCCGAATCTATTTTTCATTTGAACCCTAAACGGTTTTAACAGCAAGTTTATAACCAAAACCGCTTTTGAAGACAAAAAATAAAATAGAAAAAAAATTTCTCCGTGTACATCTCTAATTACAACTTAGAAAATTTAAACTTTGTATTTTTGCATTTAAAACTGACAGATAGTATTGTGATCTATTTAAATTGAATTTTATTAAAATCAATAAATTACTAAACCAAGTCATGCTGTTTAATGTTTCTTAAGGCATTTTGCATGTAATTATTAATGTTACCACACATAATAATGTTTTTTATTGATATAATATTAAATGAAAAGATAAGCACTATCATCAACACTATTGTGTCATTAATCATCATTAACATCAATTTTCTCACTTTAACCCATGATTTAAACTCAAAGATCGAAATTATTGAAGTTGATGAGTTGGATATTATAATACCAAAAAGGACAACTTCTTTACTTCATAGGCTTCATCATTATGCATACTTGAGTATCATATCTCTTTTTAAAATTAAAACATCGTAAGATCTGTGAGAATTTTTACGTTTTTTTGTCTATGCATGAGTGAACGTTTTACATATGATTAAAAATACATAAATAAAAAAATCATTATTTTTATACAAATAAAAATAACTTAAGTTTGTAAAACCACTATTATAAATTATGTAAGCAGTACTTCTATAAATTCTCTTTTTTTTTTTTTTTGAACGACGGATAAATTCTCTTATTTAATCCTTTATATATGTGTGTAAAACCATTAATTAATAATCAATATTAGCAAGAACTAAAAAACCATTTATCATCACAAGTTTTTGTTTTAAAATCAAAGTAAAAAACAAAGATGCATACGTGCATATATGAAAGATGGTTCACTAGAAAACTTTACATGTTATGAGAATAACTTTTTTGAACATGTAAAAAATAGTTTTTTTTTATATGTGTAATAAATTTAAAGATAAATTTCACACGTACAATTCGTATACTAAATAAAAGATAACTTTTAATTGTATGAGAACTTCGAAAACTTTTTTACCCATGTTTACACTTGTTTAAATACGTGTAAATAGATAACTCACTGTTATCACAAAAAATATGACTTCTAATATGATCATTCACACACACATGTATATATATAACTAATGCTTCAAAAAATAAAAGTCCCTTTTTCACACATATGAATATCTCTCTAGCTATTAACATAATTGGTCTCATTTACAAAGTGATTGTAAAGATCCTCGCCAATAGGTTTAAACAATGACTAGTTCGGTTGTGAGCAACACCCAATCAAACAACATTCATTAAGGCGTTTGACTCAGTGAAACTCAATTTTATAGATGACATCCTAGATCATAAAGACTTCCCACAAAACGAGTTGGTCGCTCGATCATGTGATACTTACGTGTCCTTTTGTGACAGAAGTATCAGTGTGGTGCAAGTGTCCAAGAGCTTAGGTTGGTTCGTCTCCATTCGAGAACTTCATGCCTCGATGAGCTTGTGGCCTTTTGAGGCCGGATAATCACAAGTCTTCAAAGACATCTCATGGTACGTGTTGGTGGGTGTCATTGGTGACATTATGTTGTCCTACTTATGGGTAAGATATACAGGAAAGAATGATAACTTAGTGAGTTCCGCTGGTATAACTTTTCTTTCTAATATGTTACATGTCATTTTCATTGTTGTTTCTAGTTAGAATAATTTGAAGGGCTTAATTGTCATTTTTGTATTTTGTATGGGTCAATAAGAAAATAGTTAACAAACTCGGTATAAGTTTGTTGTAAATGTTGTAATTTGGTTATGACGATAATGAATTGACCTATTCCCTCTCTTTCGATTCTATCAATTTCTTATCGTAACGTAATACCTCCTTAATTTGTACAATTCTAGTCGCTTGCTAGTGTGCTTAATTAGTGTACAAAAAAACTTTTTAATTGGCAGTAAAAACATATATGTAATATGTCAAATATTTAATCTCACAGATTACTTGGCTTCAACACATTTACAATAATAATAATGTACTTAAATTTTAAATATAAATTGTTTTATTCTATGATGGTTTATTTTTTCGAATAATATTGTATAAATGTTACTAACGTTCAAACAACAAGAGTAAAGGAACACTTGATAATTTAGTGAAAAACAGTTAATTTATTTAGAATTAAGTGATTAGTTTAAGTGAGTTTTCTAGTTTTCCAATTTAAATGAATTTTAAAATTATGTGACTAGTATATACGAGTTTTGAAGCTTTCTAATTGAAATGAAAGCTTATTTTCACCCATTCCACACATATTATTTCTCATTTTAAAAGTGACACATTATCTTATTTTTTATACTAACAAATACAAATAAAATGAGACACATGTCATTATTATAAATTATCCTTACAATAATTTTTTGATTCTTTATAGATGTCATTATTATAAATTAATTATCCTTACAATAATTTTCTAATACTTTATAATTTTAAATGTATTTCATATTAAATAATAATATTAAACATTATATATATTTTATACACATTATTTAATTAAAAAAGATTTTTTATTTTTCAAAAATGCATTAAGATTAAAAAAATAATTTTATAATAAAAAACTATACTAAATTTTCAGAAACAACTTTTTAAAATAAAATATTTAAAAAACAAACTTTTAAAAAAATATGTTTAGAGAAAAGATTTTTTTTATTTTATTACCTAAAATATTAAATTATATGAAATTTTAATTATATCTTTTCTGTTAAAAATCACCTTATATTCTTTTAAATTTTAATTATGACTATTTTTTTTATTTAAAGGCATTTACATATATACTTTTCTTAACGTGTAAATTTCATATCTCCCAAATCATATTTAAATAGCATTATATATTATGTATTAAAAATTTATACCTTGAGAAAATATGTAATTTTGTAAATTCGGAAAAATAAATATGTAATTTTAAAATTACTCATTTATTTAATCCATGTAATAATATGTATTAACTTAGTTTCTTGATATATTTACACACAATCATACGTGAACGCGGGATGGTGTTAGTGGATTCTTAAAGAGAAGATGCCTATCAAAAGCCAAAACTAAAGGAGGTAATATTCCCTTTCACAATGCAAATGGCATCTAAAATATGCATTTCTTTTAAATTATTTATGATAAAATAATTTAAATTTCGTTATTTATTTTGTATAAAATAGTTGAGTGATTATCTTCTCTAAAGCATGAAATATGTGATAAATATATGCAAATACGCTATCCTATATTGAGATTAATATGAAATGAGTTATGTAAAATAACATCAAATTCGGAGGATTTTATCGCCAAATTGATTGCTCAGTCACTTCTTGAGTTCTTGTGATGGCCGCGAGTGGAAGGTAACTTAAATTAATTTTTATAACGGTACTGGGTTATTAAGGGTACGTTTGGGATTACTTATTTAAGTTTAAAAAAACTTATTTTTAAAATTACTTATTAACTTATAAGTTTTCAAAATAAAGCTTTAAAAAAAGTGTTTAGATTAGTTTTTGATATATGAATAGTCAAAAAGTCAGTAAGTTATTTGGATTAACTTTTATAAAAGTGTTCTGATTAGTTTTTAGCCAATGTTTTTATAATCGGACCGAACGTTGAACCGGACATCTTACGGGTTACTGGTCGGACCGGTTGGACCGGATTCAAGAACCGGGCAACATAATAAATATATATAAAAAATTTCAAAAAAATTATAGAATTATAATCACATTTAAACAAACATAATTAATGTTCATACAAACATAATCATTTTTTAAAAAAGTACAAGGTTTGATTGTAATGTTTTATTTTTTGGATTTTGGTTTAAAAAAAAGAAAAAAAAGCTTGAAATATCTTTAATGATTTTTCAAGAAATCCTTTAAATTATATACATACATACATATATATATATATATATATGTATATCAATTATAAAAATTTTGAACTATAAGAATGTGTTTTATGCATGTTAAAAAAACTCATTCACATATACTTTGTAAAAGGATTTTTCATAATTTTAAAATATGTATATTAGTGAGTTCAATGAACTCCTATATGTTATATGGGTGTGAGAAAAATTATAAAAGACTTGCAACCTTGGCTAAGTTTAGAAAGCTAGGAAAGAAAGCATCTCATGTTCCCTTTTCCTTCCTTGTTTCTCATCTCACATGGTTCACATTTCTTTCCCTTCCTAATTGTTCATTTCAAATTGGTGAGAGTATAAGAAAAACATCTATCATCTGACTATAAAAAGAAGATGGAAGGGTACCACTTGTATGAAAAAGTTATCATTTCAACCACTTGTTTGGTTTTAATGGTTTATTCTTTAGATTTTAGTTTAAAAAAAACACGGTCCGACCAGTGGGCCGGTTCCCGGATGGTTCTCTTCCTAGCGGTTCATCTGCTTATTTTGGGCCGGTCTAGTTGTCGGTTCCCTGTCCGGTTCAAACAACATTGTTTTTAGCTTATTCTATCAAAAAGTTAAAAAGTCATTTTAAAAGCTACAAATTATATGTTTTTAAAAACAACTTTTTAACCTTAGTTAAAAAGTTAAAAAAAAAAGTCCTTTGACATTACCAAACATGTTATTAAGTTATTGACTTTTTCATAAAGTTAATAAGTTAATAAATTAGTTTTATATAGAATCCCAAATAGGCACTAAGTCTTGTATCATACAACTTAAATAAAAAAATTAAGTACTGATTACAAAATGATAAATTAAAATTTTAAAACAATTGAACAGTTTTATTCATTATAAAAAAAGTTTTGATTTCAAAATATGATATTTCCATATTAAAATTTTATTAAATATTTAATTCAAATTAAATATATAAAAATATATGTTAATATAATTGGTATTTAATAAGAGAGAAATGAGAAAAATAAGAGTGAAGATATATATATCAAAATATGATGAATACGTATAACACAATGATCTGAACGTAAAATTTAATGATGTGTATATTACATAATGACCTGAACGTAAAACACAATAATTAGTATATTACATAACGACTTAAACATTCAACACTATAATGCGTATATTACACAATGAGCTAAATGTAATACACAATGATGAGTCTATTACACAATGGTCTGAACGTAAACAAAATAATGAGTATATTATAAAATGACCTGAACATAAAATACAATAAAGATTATATTACACAATGTCTTAAACATAAAACACAATGATAAATATATTACACAATGACCTAAACATAAAACACAATAGCTAAACATAAAACAAAATGACCAAAATGTATTTTTTTAAAAATTAAGATAACTTATGTTTTTTAAAATTATGAATTTTAAAAGCACAATGGCTAAATAACACAATTATACATTTTTAATACATAAAACATAAAAAATTAAATAACAAGAATGTAATTTAATGAATAACAAACAATAACAAAATAACACACTATGATAGGGGTGTTCATCGAATCGAATTTCGAATAACTCGAATATTTCGAATCGAATGATTTCGAATTTTGAATTTTTTAAGAGGATTCGAATTCGATTCGAATTCGAAATCGATTCAAAAAAACCAATTCGAATTCGAAATTCGAATTCGTTCTCCAATTCGAAATTCGATTCTATTCGAATTCGGAATTCGAATTCGATTCGAATTCGATTATAATTCGAATTGT
Source organism: Mikania micrantha (assembly GCA_009363875.1). Lineage (NCBI taxonomy): Eukaryota > Viridiplantae > Streptophyta > Magnoliopsida > Asterales > Asteraceae > Mikania > Mikania micrantha. The sequence continues at coordinate 57,793,538 of CM018693.1, forward strand.
TTTTATTTTAATTTGAATTAAAAAAATATTTATACTTGCTATTTTTATATATTCAAAATATCTAATAATCATAACCTTAAACATTCAAATATCAAATAACCAACATATAAGTTGTAATATTAGATATTTGATTTAAACTAATAAAATGATAAAAGTTCAATATATAATGACAATGATAATATACAAAAAACATAAAGTGACAAGTAATCAAAATATTATAAACTAACAATCAAAATGATTAATTTTTCAAGCTTTCGAAATGACGTTTTTGTTGTGAATGTTTGGGTTTAGCTTATTTAAAAGTGTTAAAATTATGGGTATTTTATAATTAAATTGGCATTTGTGTATAAGCTTTTAGTTTTATAAATTAAACCTCCTAATTAAAAAGTCTTTTTTTTAATATAGTAGTATATATAAAATAAAAAATATATAAATAATATAAATTCGAATTTCGAATCGAATCGAATTAAAAATATGAAATTCGAAATTCGATTCGAAATTCGATATTATACTATGAATCGAATCGAATTCGAATATGAAAATACGAATCGAATTTCGACTTGGTGTTTTTCGAATTGAAATCGAATCGAATTTCGATTTTTTCGAGTCATATTTGAAAACTGAACACCCCTACACTATGATATAAAAATAAAACACAATAATAAATACATATTACACAATGACTAGACATTAAACACAATTACCAAAATACCTTTTTCAAAAAATTAGAAAAATATCTTTGTCAACCCTACAATCTTTTTAACACTTCTCACCAATATAATCTTTTTTATTAGAGCCTGAAGATTAATTTATAATGCCCAACTTTGTTTTTAGTCTTCAGAGATTAAGTGAGCCTTTTTTTGTTGTAAAAATATCTAAAAACTAGTGTTTTTAGAGAGCTTAATTGAGGTTTATTTCAAAAAATAATTTTAAAGATGTTAAAATATTTGAATGCAACTAAAATTAAAAAAAAAATTGAAATTAGAATATGCCAGTTTACAGAATAAAACAAAGCTTAGATTTTATTTTTTAATACTATCACGTTTATTTTGTGAATTAATGCATGTTTTAAGATATTCAGTTTTATTTTTTTTTTGCTTTAAAATATATTTATTATATGAAAAGTTACGAGTTTATTTTAGGATTCATAATAAAGTTAGGATAGAGACCTAAAACTATGATTAAAAAAAATAAATCTTATACACAAGTTCTCTTATTTAGGGATGAGATTTTAGCATCAAATACTGGTACCGTAATTTGATTTTCTCATATGGTGGTATCGATACTTATCGGTGTTGATAAAATCTGAAAATTCCTGAATATTACTAGTAATATACATAGTTTTTTTTTTTAATTTGATTATTTACCAATCTTTTAAAAAATATTTACCATAATGCATTTAAACCTAATTATTATTTTAATTATTAACTATAAAAAAGTTAGGTTTTGAATTTCCATCAAACTAACAATGATTTGGTGAAATGAAATACTATATGTAATTGGATTAAAAAGATGCTGCTAATGCTGAGAGGGAGCAACATGACTAATATATTTAGGTTAATATTATTCATTTCACTACAAAGAGCCACTATCCGGAATAGAAGATATCAAGACCCGAAGTCTTTATACAAGATGTTTTAGTAAGATGACTAGATTTGCAATTAAGTCAGTTTAATTGTACTTAAAGGTAATTTTGTACTAGATAGTGCTAGTGGTCTAAGCTATAAATAACAACATTCTTCAAGTAAAATGTCCTGGGTTGTTGTTCGGCGGTTTGTGGTGCTTAGCGAAAAATCTTTTAAGGGTAGTAACATAAATCATCAACAATAAATCTAAACAGAGTGACGGGCAATTTGTTTTATTAAGTGTTGAATCAGTAATATGTCTGAATCTTTCATAATATGTCTAGGTTTTGATAGTTAAGAGTTGACTAACTGATTTAAAAGTGTTTTTATTAAAACAAATAGTTTCAGCCTTTAGCTGATTTAGATGTAGTCTTTTAATAAAATCACTAAGCCGTTATCAAACAACCTCTTAGTATGAGTGATTAAAAGGGTTATAGAATGCAAACCCAAGGGCATAATTTGCCAACATATTAGTTTTTTCTATCCGAATGAGTTAAAATGTTCAAACCAAAGGACCAACATATTAAGTAATATATTATTTACTTTTGTAATTAATGTAGCATTTTCACATACTATTAACCATATCGTTGGGACACAAGTATTTTTTGTCTATGTTTCGGTATAACTTTTATTAGAATCCAAGCCTATCTTTGTGTTTGATAAAAATATCCAATTTAAGTTTCTACAGAAAATTTATTTAAAACTGACCATTGCATCTTTCTCTAAAATGCATTTCGTGTTTATTAACACTCATTTTTATAACGAAATAATTTTTCCTTGATTCTCCAAATGTAATATCTTGAAATGCTTTTTTTATCTACATTTCAGTCATAAATAATTGTAACTTCATACATTTTATTACGTATTGTACTTAGTCAAGAGTTTATGTCACCATCTTAACCGATGGTTCTTTGACCAGTAATTCATACAAAAAGACTAAAAAAATAATATGAATTTAAAAAACAAGTATAATTATAATATTATAACTTCATTTCATCATATTTTACCAAATCTATAAAAAAATATTGATTTAGTTATTCATAGTAGGAGTAATGACTATGAGAGTGCTTCACAACAATTGAAGGCCCCATATGCTTCCAAAAGCAATTCAAAACCCTGCGTATTACTTCACCATATTATTTCATTCCCTCCTTTTTCTGCTCCTTTTTTTGAGTCCCAATGCATTTATCAAACTATAATTAAATTGACCTAACTTTCTTCGATTTTGTATCTTTCACAACAGTCCAATTCAATTCTTGGATTCTATATCCCTCTCTGTGTTCCAATGGCGATTCTCCATCGCTACCCCTTCATCTTCATCTTCATCTTCATCTTCATCTTACCCGTTTTATCTGCTTCCGATCCCTTCACAGAAGCACTCTTCAGCTTGAAATCAGAATTTGTTGATCCATCTGACGTTTTGAATGATTGGGTTATCCCTAAAGAACAGAACCCATCCATAAAAATCCATGCTTGTTCTTGGACGGGGGTACAGTGTGATCAAAACTCGACGAAGATCACAGGTTTAGACCTTTCGTTGAAGAATCTTGGTGGGGTTTTGTCTGGGAGTCAATTCAATCAGTTCGTTGATCTAATTGATTTCAACATAAGCCACAACTCGTTTTCTGGAGAACTCCCCAGTGGGATCTTCAATTTCACGAGCTTACAAACTTTGGACATTAGCAGAAACAATTTCTCTGGTGTGTTTCCCGTTGGAATTTCGAATCTTCAAAACTTGGTTGTTCTTGATGCGTTTAGCAATAGCTTCTTGGGATCACTACCGCCAGATGTTTGTGAAAATGCCTCAGTGAAAGTTCTTAACTTTGCCGGAAGTTATTTCAGTGGACCAGTTCCAGGTGCATATGGATCATGCAAAAACCTTGATTTTCTTCACCTAGCAGGCAATTTATTAAGTGGGTATTTACCGATTGAACTTGGTCAGCTTAAAACTGTCACTCATATGGAGATCGGCTATAATTTTTACCAAGGTAGCATCCCATGGCAATTTGGTAATATGAGTGAGCTTCGGTATCTTGATATAGCTGGTGCTAATCTTTCTGGTTCAATTCCAAAGGAATTAGGTAATTTAGTTAAACTTGATACACTTTTTCTGTTCAAAAATTCTCTTTCTGGGATGATCCCATTTGAATTCGGTAACATTTCTACTCTTTTAAGCTTAGATCTTTCAGACAATTTGCTTTCTGGTCCGATTCCAGACAGTTTTTCGAACTTGAAAGATCTGAAATTGCTAAGTGTTATGTATAATGACATGAACGGTTCTGTTCCTGAAGGCATAGCTAAGCTTCCTAATCTTGAATCTCTTCTTATTTGGGATAATTTCTTTGGTGGTACACTTCCACAAGAATTGGGCAAACACTCTAAACTCAAATGGGTTGATGTTTCAACAAATGATTTTGTGGGCGTTATTCCACCAGACATTTGTTCAGGAGGAGAGTTGACTAGATTAATGCTATTTTCAAATTATTTCTCGGGTGGACTTTCTTCTATCTCCAATTGTTCGTCACTAATTCGCATTCGACTCGAAGATAATTTGTTTTCAGGTGACATATCTTTGGATTTCAAGATTCTTAGTGATGTTTCTTATGTTGATTTATCTGGGAATAGGCTCACTGGTGGGATTCCTTCTGACATATTTCATGCTTTAAATCTTGAGCATTTTAGTGTGTCTAACAATCCTAACCTTGGAGGGATCGTTCCTGAAAAAACATGGTATTTGCCTGCTCTTCATAACTTTTCAGCCTCATCTTGCAATATTTCTGGCAATTTCCCTGAATTCAAGTCCTGTAAATCACTATCATTCATTGAATTAAACGGGAATCATTTATCTGGAAATATCCCAGAAAGCATTTCGTTTTGTGAGAATCTTGAAACGTTAAATTTTGCTGAAAATAATTTTTCTGGTCAAATACCTTTGAAATTGGGAAGTTTGATGAAGTTGAAATTTCTTAATCTGTCATATAATCATCTTTCGGGTTCAATTCCAACGGGAAACACGTTTAAATCTATGGATAGTAGTTCATTTCTTGGAAATCCTAATCTTTGTGGTGCACCCCTCATGACACTATGCCATCATGGGAATGGAATATCCGAGGAAATGGAATTGGGTAGCAAAAGGAATCACAAGGTTGCTTGGGTACTTGTACTGTGTGCAGTAGTGGTTATACTCTCAGGTTTCCTTTTCGGGATCTTTTACTACCGGAGACAGAGTGTTAACCGCCACTGGAAACTGGTGTCCTTTGGTGGTTTACCCAAACTCACTGCTGCTGATGTTTTAAAAAGTTTTAATTCCATAGATTCTGTGGAAACATTGTATCCATCAAACTCAGTTTCAAAAGCTGTCTTGCTCTCTGGGGTGACGATAATCGTGAGAAAGATCGAATGGGGAACAAAAAGTTCAAATCTTTTGATTGATTTTATAAACCGAATAGGCAATCTAAGACATAAGAATTTGATTCGATTGTTGGGTTTTTGTTATAATAAGAATCTTGGTTATTTGTTGTATGAATATTTGCCTAATGGGAATCTTGATGACAAGATTGGAGTTAAAAGAGATTGGGGTTCAAAACATAGGCTTGTGATTAACATTGCAAAAGGGTTGTGTTTTCTTCATCATGATTGTCATCCAGCTATTCCTCATGGAGATTTGACGGCGTGTAACATAAATTTTGATGAAAATATGGAGCCCCGTTTAGCGGAATTCGGGTTCAAAATAATATCTGCAATGGAAACAGGTATGAGGTCTTCTGTTGCCTAAAAATCCGATTTTAATAGTGATTTTTTACTTTAAATTTACCAAATAAATATGATTTTGTGAGAGTAAAATTTGGGTTGACCTATAGTCTGACACGCTTTTTGTTCAAAAATTTTAATAATTTAATAAATATTTAGCTACTTTAATAGGATTACATGATAAATACTATTAATTTTTATATTGTTATTTTTAAAATAATAATTTTTAGGATAAATTATGTCTAAAGCCTACATAACGATTGTGACGTGGTCAATGATGGACCAAAGATTCTTTTTACTGTGTGGTCATTTTTTATCAATATTATTTATAATAACTTGTTACAAATTTTTGTAAGTTTCCAGTTCGTCAGGCTGGGTTGGCTCGGATTTTAGGATAATTTCGTAATTAAACATTGGCTTAGTTTGGAATTAAAAAAACAATAACTTAACCTCCTTATATTTGAACCTTAGACTTATTTTAAATGAACGATCCATGATTCTCTTAATAACCTTTACACCAACTTAAATATTAGTGTTATAAATATTTTCCAATTATATTTGAGGTCACTTAAAAAATTTGTATACTGTTACAAGAAATTTCTCAATATACGTTCTATTAACGAGTTAAGATTCAATTGGTTTCGTGATCCCGAAGACCCACAAATAGGTCCTCCCATGGATGTGCTATATATAAAAGCAACCTACTCTAGGCTATAAGAAGGTGGTTTGGTCTTGGCTCGTTTACAAATCAAGCCGAGCCGACTCGTGTATCTTAGTGAGCTGAAAATTTTGAATTGGGCTTGGCTTGTTTAGAAACGTATCAATTGAGTTCGCTTGTTTATCTCTTTACAATTTGATTTTTTTATATTTTATAAAGGTACGCATGTATATAAATTACAAAAAATAATATTTTTTGTATTTATTTATCTTAAAAAATTAGACTAAGGATTCGAGAAAGGTAATACATAGACTATGACCGTTTCTATATATATATATATAATATTTTGTTATAACATTAAAATGACCAATAGATATATGTTATATTTGAATACTTGGAGAATATTAATAATATAATTAGATAATATGTTATAGTTTGGGGTTATAATTTTTATATATTATAATTTAGGCTTTAATTTAAATAAGCGAAACAACAAGCTAATGAGCGAGTCAGCTAGCTAACGAGCAAGCTACTTGCCAAGCTTATAAGCTTATCTTTGCTCGGTCTCAGCTTGTTTACAAAGTAGCCGATTTTTTTCAAGCTTTTGGAAGCAACCTTTAAGCTACGAGCCATGAGTTTTTTTCTTTTACCAGACCTGCTATTTATAACAATATTTAAATCATCCAATCTAGTTTCAAAAAACTGACGCACCTAGGCATGAGGCATCCTTAGCTGATGACGAGTCTTGTGCTTCTGACACGTCCATAGGTGAAGGTAAAAACAGCTTGACGAACAGGCATGAGGCACAAATTTTGAGCATCTAGAGTTTGTGTATATAGTTTTTTAGGTTGTATACATTTATGCGTTAAATTGTTAATAAACATGATTTATAGATGATATAAACCTATTATAAATATTAAAAAAAAAGTTCACATGTGAAAACCAAGCATTCACCTATACTAATCATGGGATGCATACTTATTTGACAGCCGAATACAATGGTCTCATGGATCATGACATAAAGGATGATATATTCGATTTCGGAGAGCTTGTTTTGGAGATTGTTACCAATAAGAGACGAAAAAATGGTGGAATAAGCATACACAAAACGCCAAAAGATGTTTTATTGAATGAAATCTATAAAGATAATGAAGTGTCTGCTTCTTCTTCATCTTCAAAGTCTATTCAGGAAGAGATAAAACTTCTTCTTGAAGTTGTTCTTTCTTGCACTGCAAGCAAGCATTCGGACAGACCTTCAATGGAAGATGTTTTAAGGACTCTTTTAGGGATGAAACCCTAAAAGAAAAATGAGATCCTTGATGTGATTTTTTGCATGTTTAATCAAGTCATGTAGTTTGGTTTATAAGAATGTTAATATATGCTTTGTAAAATAGTTTATTTGCTTTGTAGAATGTTATGTTTAGAATTCGTATTAGTAGAGGAAATATTGAAGCTTCTAATGATGTTGTAAAACATGTATGTAAAGCATGTATATCCTTTTTCTAATTTGCTCTCTTTTTTTGGCATGTTTAATGTTTTTGTTTCTTAATTTACATCTAAATAATGGATTTTGCAATGTGTCATTAAGGCATTTTTGTTTGTTTTTAATGCAACAAACACACATTTATCTAATTTTATTTTTAAATATTACTCAAGATAAAGGAAAAGTAGCTTTAACCACAAGTTATCAACCTTTGTTTTTTAGGATTTTATTTTTACCTTAGGGCATTCGAGTCGTAAAACAGCTAAGCAAAATTTTATGAAGAAAAATACATTAAAATTATTTATGATAGGATGCTTTTAGATGTTTCAACTCATGTAGAGTAAAGAAAATATGATGTAAAAGAGAGAGGCCGGCCAGGGACGAAGGGTGTTCATAAATTTAATTTTTTTCTCTCATTTTTTTGTATGTCTTATAAATATGTACTTTTTAGCGACGACAAATAGTCGCTTCACGTAATTCATTAGGCATCATTTTTTCATCATATCCCGACATAATCTATACCAACGACTTGTAGTCGCTAAGTGTCAAATTTTTTTTATAGCTACGACATGTCGGCCCTAAACCTAATATAAATGTTAAAAAAAAATCAGCTTGTGAAAACCAAGTATTCACCTATTCTAATCATGGGATGCATACTTATTTGACACAGGAATACAATGGTCATGGATCACAACCTAAAGATGATATATTTGACTTTTGGGAGCTTGTTTTGGAGATTCTTACCAACTAGAGACAAAAAAAATGGTGGAATAAGCATAAACAAAATAGGGTAAATTCAACTTTTAGTCATTTATATTTATACAAAATTTCAGAGATGGTTCTTTATGTTTTGAAATGTCAAAATCAGTCATTTATGTTTCCAAAAGTTGCATACTTTTTTCCTTTCTCAGTTAACTTTGTTAAGTATTAAGAGAACAAATGACCATATCTAAAAATTTATTTAAATATAAAGGACCAAAAGTGAAATTTACTCAATTACTTATATGATTTTTTTTAACATTTATGCCCCATATTCTGTTAATACTTAACAAAGTTAATAGAGAAAGGACCAGGTTTGCAACATTTGGAAATTCAAAGGACTGATTTTGACATTTCGAAACATAAAGGACTATCTCTGAAATTTTGTGTAAATATAAAGAATCAAAAGTGAAATTTACCCCACAAAATATATAAAGTCATTTTATTAAATAAAGTCTATAAAGATATTGAAGTGTCTACTTTTTCATCAAGTCATTTCAAATAGAGATAAATGTGCTTCTTGAAGTTGTTCTTTCTTGCACTCCAAGCAAGCATTCATGCATGCCAACAAAACCGACCATGTAATTTCTAAATTTGTTGTCACTTTATTATTATTATTATTATTATTTATTATTATTATTATTATTATTATTATTATTATTGCTATTATTGTTATTATTATGATTATTATTATTATTATTATTTTACTTTACTTTGTTAAATGGCTTGGGTATTTTAATTAGTTTGTATATCACCAATGATTTTCATCAAAAAAATAAGGATGCCACATTCTCAACCGTTAAAGAAATTTCATCCTGAAAATTTAAACTTACTCATGAGGATGATTTCTTTCAAAGAAATGAGGATACTTACGTTTGAACTCGTCTTCCTATTCATGTGTATATTTTGGACCTCTCTTGAAGTTCCATTTGACTTTAATAATTAGGATACGACTATGTTGTAGCTTTTTAAAATCCTTATCAATAATTTCAAGTGATTCTTTTATAAAGTGTAATTTGTCATCCAGTCAAATTTCTTCAGGAGATATGAATAGGGTTTTATTCGATAGACATTTCTTCAAATTACATACATAGAATACATCATGTATACAATATAGTTCATGTGGAAGATCCAATTTAGAGGCTACAAAATTAATTTGTGCAATAACTTTGAATGGTCCAATGTATCTTGAACTTAATTTGCCCTTTTTTAAACAAAATTATGCCTCTTCAAGGTGATACATTTAACAAGACTTTGTCGCCTATTTGTAATTCTAAGGGCTTCTTATTGTTATCAAGATAACTTTTCTTTTCGTCTCAGGTAACTTTCAATCTTTCTTTAATCTTGAAAATTTTATCAGTTATTTCTTGAATGATTTCTGGACGTGTAATTTGGCTATCTACGATTTCCATCTAATATAGGTGATGAATGCAAATAATGTTTAAGTGGAAAATTGACTAAGCAACCCTTTAAAGGGAATAATCAAAAGGCCAAGGATCTGCTTGAAATCATACATACAGATGTATGTGATCCATTCAGAACCACTACCAGAAATATAAAGAGGTACTTTGTTACATTTACCGATGACTTCAGTAGATACGATTATGTTTATCTCATGCAGCATAAACTTGAAACATTTGAAATGTTCAAGTGATACCAAAACGAAGTATAAAACAAGCTGGATAAGACAATTAAGATACTTTGATCGGATCGAGGAGGTGAATATCTTAGTCAAGAATTTGATGAACATCTAATGAATTATGGAATTGTTTCACAGCTCACTACAACTGGAACACCACAATTAAACAGTGTCAGAAAGGAGAAATCAAACTCGATTGGATATGGTTTGATCAACGATGTGTCGTACAAACTTGCCACACTCATTCTGGAGTTTTGCTCTTGAATTCGCCGAATGAATTATTAAATTAGCTCCAACAAAGAAGGTCGAAAAGACACCATATGAGATATGTCATGGGAACAAACCCAAAATGTCTTATCTTAAGGTAGGGGGATGTAACACATAAGAGTCTCAAGACAAACTAGATCCTCGAGGCGATAAAGTTGTTTTCGTGGGTATCATAAGACCATCGGTTATTATTTCTACGATCCCATTGAAAATCGTGTAATAATTAAGCAAAGAACGATGATTTTGGAAAAGGAACTCTTATCTAGAGGGATTGGAGAAAATCATGTGGATTTAGAGGAAATCCGTGAATCTCAAATAACCGAGACACTAGCTGAAACATCAGGACAACATGATGATGTGGAACTTGAATCTGAAAGGACTCAAGAGATGGGTAAAACACTGAGCATTTGTAGAAGCATTAGGGATCAACATGAGCCTGATAGATATATTGGACTTCATGAAAATGTCGTCAGCTTGGTTATTGATCAAGCTGAAACTACTTCTTATAAAGATGTCATTCATGATTCATAATCCATAGGCTGTATGCAATGAATGATGAGATGCAATCCATGTATTACAACCATGTATGGGACTTGGTTGAACTTCATTCGAGTGTCAGACTGTACGATGTAAATGGATATTCAAAAGGAAGACTGACATGGATGGAAATGTACAAACCTATAAAGCTAGGCTAGTAGCAAAAAGCTTAACACAAACTCAGTGTATTGATTTTGAAGAAACCTTTTTGCCAGTATCCATGCTTAAGTCAATCAGGATCTTACTAGCCATAGTTGAATATTATGACTATGAAATATGGTAGATAGATGTCAAAACCACATTTCTAAATGGACATCTTACTAAAGGACATATGATGAAACCTGAAGGTTTTGTAGATCCAGAGAATCCTAATAAGGTTTGCAAGTTGAATATATTCAATTATGGACTAAAACAAGCATCTCGAAGTTGGAACATTCGTTTTGATCAGAATATCAAATAGTTTGGTTTTATCAAGAACGAAGACGAACCTTGTGTTTATGAGAAAGCTAGTGAGAACTATGTTACTTTTATGATCTTGTACGTGGATGACATATTAATCATTGGAAACAATATACCTATGCTAAAAGATGAAAAATCTTGGTTAGGCAAATGTCTCGCAATGAAAGATCTCGGCGAGGCAGCTTATATCTTTGGAATAAAAATCTATAGGGATAGATCTAAACGACTCATTAGGTTAAGTCAAAGTACATACATTGATAAAATTCTTAAACGTTTTTCAATACAAGATTCCAAGAGAGGAACCTTATCCATGGTACATGATACTATACTTAGTAATAACCAATCTCCTAAAACAAATGAGGAGAAGAAAGAAAGGAAAGAGTTCCATATGCTTTTGCGATTGGTTCAATCATGAATGCCATGTTATGTACTACACCTGATGTATCGTTTGCTTTGAGTATAACAAGTAGATACCAGCAAAATCCTGGTGAAAGTTATTGGGTTGCTATGAAGAACATATTAAAGTACTTGAGAAGGACTAAAGACATGTTTTTGATATATGGAGGATTGGAAAAAAAAAGCTCATTGTAAGGTGTTACAGAGATGCTTGCTTCCAAACAGATCGAGATGATTCTCGATCACGAATGTTGGAAGTAATGTCTGTAGGGTAAAAGAGGTTCCAAGTAATGTCTGTTGGGTGAAAGAGGTTCCAGACACAGGTGATCGAAAGAAGTTACTTGTTTGAAACCGGTTGTGAGCTGCTATGAATTCACAACCGACAGTTGAAATAGTGTATGTTCAGTTTCTTTGATTGAAATGGCTGGTCAAAATAATTAGGACATATGATCTGGTTTTACCTACAATGACAATTAACAATTAACTGATTGAAGCTTTCAATGACATGTTGAATGAGGTCTTCAATATGAGATTGTTTCTTGCTCATTTTTAATCTCTCGATTGCAAGGATTTTGTAATTATTCATGTTTGTAAAATGCAACATAATTGAGATTTAAATTAGGTCATACGAATTAATCAGGTATTAATTTGCTCGGTTGTTAACTCTATCAAATTGATTCATTCATCCGGACTTGGTTTTATTCTTTCAAATTTCAGTTGTGTTTACTTGAACTTGGTTTTATATCTGAATCTTTTATTATAATTTCACTTTTCATTTAATTATATATTTATGTTTTGTACAGGTATTATAAAAACCGTAATATGCAAATTATAACCCCCATTTTATGATTATAAAAGAAGGCTTAAGTATTTATTTGAATATATCCAAAATAAGGTATTACTATAAGTTTTATAATTAAATTTCTTGAATTGTATAAATTTCATGTCTTAATGCATTGAATAATATTTTATTCAATTAAATATTCTAAAATCATATTTGAAATTAACTTTTATGGAGTTTAAAACAAAGTTTGATTGAGTTTTATTTTTAGATTAAAATTTTACCAAAAAAATATAATTTTTGTTGTTATGAAATGGTTTCAGAATATATAAAATATTTTTTCTAGAAATTTATATATTTTTATAAATTATCTTTACATGCTAAATTAAATTTAAACAAATAAATAACATATTTTATATTAATTAGGCTAAATTCCACTTTTGGTCCTTTATGTTTTTCACAAAATTTCAGAGATGGTCCTTTATGTTTTAAAATGTCAAAATCAGTCCTTTATGTTTCCAAATCTTGCATATTTGGTCCTTTCTTCATTAACTTGTTAAATATTAACAGAACAAAGGACCATGTCTGAGACTTATGTAAACATAAAAGACCAAAAGCGAAATTTACTCAATTACTTATATGAATTTTTGACATTTATGCCTCATATTATGTTGATACTTAACAAAGTTATCAGAGAAAGAACCAGGTTTGTAACATTTGGAAACTTAAATGACTGATTTTGACATATCGAAACATAAATGACCATCTCTGAAATTTTATGTAAATATAAAGGACCAAAAGTGGAATTTATCCTAATGAAAACAACATGAAATCTTATTAAGATTAGAAATTAATAAAATAATAAATTTTGATAAAATTTTTAGATTTATTATATGTATGTATGTATGAATACATACATGCATAGATATTCATATGCATAATAATAGTAATAATATAATTAAATATTTAAAATTTATTCTAATTATGAAAAAGAAATTATGATAATAATATTATAATGGAAAGCTATAAAACTTATAAAATGTTGTAATAACATTTTAGTTAAAAAACATAACAAGTTTTATAAAATTTTATAAACCTTTCCATTTCTTTCTCTTCTTCCCGGTTCCCAATTCGAAACCCATGGCACCCGGTTCTCTTCCTAAAGTGCACCAACCGCGAAATTCAGTTTATAATTCAATTTCATGCGCATTCTTTAATCAAAACCGTATAAGCCTATGATTTAATTCCTAAAATAGTCAACTAATAATGCGTAATACAGCTCTTAGACAACTCTAAGGGAATCAAATCCCAACAATTAGCATTTGGTCAAATTAACAATACACACACCCGCGATCCTATTCTGAAACGAACGAGCACAAGAAGTTCTTCTGAGACCCCATACTCCTCGGAAACGGGCTCACGACATTCAATCCGATTGTTATCTACTCGAACTTCATCGATTCATATCAATTCCAAGGTAAATCTAATACCATTCTAATCAAAATGTGGCGAGCAACAAAAGCCCTAACATCTTAAGGGCTCACAAGGTCGCAATCAATCGAATCGAATCAGATGAAAATGAATACCTAGGGTTTATTTGATTTAGGGGAAATTGTGAGTTACGGTATAAAGATATGTGGAAGGAGATCTCATTAGTGAGCCACCCTCCAACCCAGCGGTAACGTGTCGGTACCGAGGGATTGGCATGCGTTTGAAACCCGCAGACCTTGATTTTGACCGGTTTTTAAAGTCTTACTACACTTTTTCTTATTTCATTTTTTTGTAAAACAATTCTTGAAATCATAAAAAAAAACAATTTATAATATTATGAGAAAATATAATTATTTTCAAAAAAAAATTTAGCCATTTATTTATATAACTGAGAAACATTATTTAAAAAGTTATTTTTGAAATATGTAAAACATTATTATACACAAAATGGTTACTCACATTTTGGAATTTTTTTAGAATCATATATCTTATTTTAATGATCAAATAATGAATTACTAGAACAAAAAGAATATTATATTAACCATATAAGAAATATATATTGATTCTTTTTCCTCAGGAAATGATTTATTAACAGAAATATATTTTATTTAAATAAAATAGTTCGTTTAAATAAAATTCTTAATTTGGTTTTAAATTGCAAAATACTTAATAACATAAGTTTTAAACATCGATAATAAGGATTAATCATACAAAGTTACTTAAAATAAATATGTAAGTATTCTAAACGATATTTTTGAAAACTCTTAACATATGAAATAAAATATTATAACAATTACTTATATATAAAATAATATTATTTATAGTTTTGTTACAACAACAATTATCATCAAAAGTTAATTAGATAAAATATTCAAATACTAATATTCTATCTTTATTTATTTAACAAAAAATGAAAATATATTTATTTAACTTATTAAATCAACATTTCCAAAACTACTCCTCAACTTTAGATATCTTCTTTTTAGGGATACATAGATGCCATAGTTAGTACACGAAAACGTGAACTTTAGGAATAGTTAGCTTATTAAGTTATGTCTATAACTTTAGGTTGAAGTACGCTACATTCATTCCTTCCATACTACATTTAAAGACTTTGTATTTACTTAATCAATCATGTGACTACATTCATACTCACTTCTTTACATTTTTATAGTGTTTTAGGGATGTTGCACATGTCCTATACAAATCATGTTATTCTTAAAGTCAAAGCATTAATGATACAAGGACTTAGTCTTTAAGGATTGACTTTAGTTGTATCCTATTACATGTTGAAAAATCTTGTGTTCTTGAATTCTTTGTATGCATATTCATACAAAAGTGAACCAATAATGGTTTATACCTTCTTTAGATCAATGCTTTTAGACTTTGAATTGCATCATTTCTTATGTATTATTAAACTACGTATGTTGTGCTCACCAACTATGCATATAATTGACAAAAACCTATTTTACATGTGTAACAGGTTAGGTGAAGATGATGAAGACTTAGGCTAGGGCATTAGTTGACCAAGTTTAATCTTCAAAATAATGATTGAAATTCATTTGTAATTGTTTGATATTTGGATTATTGTAATGGACTTTTTTGAATTTAAATGAATGTTTGGTTGTGTTCTAAAAATGATATATTAAATATTGGAACTTTTTAATAGCACAATGAGCTAATGAACAATCAAACTCACGCCTCGACGTATTCTGCCATCGGATCGGGGGTGATAGATTGGTTTCAGAGCCATGGTTATAGGAATCTAGGTTATTAAAAAATGGTGACCTAGACCATAATTAAGCTAACCCAAAGATGATTAGCTCATGTTACAATTGTTTGTTTATTACTTGCTTGTGAGCTATGTGATATTTATATTTTATACCATATGCTATCAAACAGTTACCATAGAGGAAAGCCATAGATTGTTAGTATACCTTCACTCACACTTGTACTAGCAATTGTCTTGGATTTAGATAACTTCATATCATATGCCTTAGAAATTACTATAGGAAAATATATTTTAAACACACGTACGCGCAAATAATCCTTATATGATAGGATTCAAACTCATTAGGATTAATGCCTAATTATTCCTTAGACAACATAGGAGATTCCAATATTGATTTTATAGTCCCTTTATAATTAAGTTTGTAAGGTGGGCATGTACTAACCAGAAGAGTGTGATGCCGGTAGTCAGAAATCCTGTATAGGATAACTATTCATATAAATCCCTGATAAACTGTGAGACATGTCTAGCTTTTTTGGGGAATAACTGATGAGAGTATTACACTTTTTTGGAGACCCCGAGCCCGGGTACCTCCCAGAGTTGGTTAACATCATCGTCACATAGTTCTTAAACCAAAAACTTTCATAAACATGCAGCGGTTTTTAAACATAAATTGTCAAACACAAAGCAATTAAATAAATTGTATCAGAACATATATAATTGCCAAAACCACCGAATCTCCTATCTCTGTACCACGAGCTTCATATGTGTCACACCCCGAGCCAGCGGGAACGGATCGGCTTTCCCGTCGGGCGGAAGGTTCTCGGGGCGCGATATCATGAGTGATAATAGTGATGATCAGATTGTTTACATAGCATCAATGTTAAGAATTGTAGGACCTAGTTGGAGCTCGGAAACAATCCAATTCCAACGGATATCTACTCGACAGCCTCTGGAATAGTGCGAAATCCTATTCCAGGGTTTTCCAATCGAAACCAACAGCAACCGTGGTGATTCGAAGGTGTAGAATGGACGTTTGAATGAGAATCGAACACCACGGGTTGAGAATCGAACTTGGACGATCAATGGCCGCTCAGATCTTTTAGGGTTTGACACTAGGTGCTCTGGGAAGAAGGAGGGCTTTCAAAAGTTTTGTTTGAAATGATTTGGACTTGTATATATAGACTGTAGTCATTCGGCTGAATGAGTGGCCGAAGCAGCTCATTCGGCGAATGACTATGTCGAATGGACATGTCCGTCGAATGAGTCATTCGACGAATGACTCATTCGCTCGCCTATGTCATTCGCTAGGGCGTTCATTCGGCGAATGACTTCATTCGTAGAGTCATTCGCCCGAATGGTCAGAATTCATACTCAAACATTAATAAACCAAATCAAACAATCATATAATCAATATTTAACATTAAGAACAAAATATAAAGACAACTTCCATTAATATAACTTGAACTTTACATGATGGATAATACAAAATCGAACTAGGGACATATAGTGCATCTACAAACTCCCCCTTGGACCTAGTTCATTACTTGGAAGTGTCTTTCTTGAAGTACTTGTCAGAAATGGATTTCCAGTCTGCTCCAGCATGAATCTTGAATATACTGCAGAGCCGGATCACCCTCATGAACTGTAATGCCTGTACCATGTCCTGTATATCAAAGAAAATCTGATGACGATAAAGTTCTAAGACATCTTTGTGGGACAAGTTAGTCAACCACATTGGCTCAAAAATACGTTCAGTCTCCCATTTCTTCTCCTTGCACAATACAATCACTGCCACTCCAGTCCGTCCATCGTAATACCACCATCGGAAGCCCTCCATAAAGTTTTGACGCATCTTCCGTGAAGGAATCTTCTTCATAACTCTAGGAGGTAGCCACTTCAGGAGAACTTTGTTCTTCCTTGACTGACCATCAATCTCAGGCAGATAATATCTTTCAGGCTGTTGGGGCGGGAAGTTTACACATCTCTTCCTGTACTCGTACTGAAGTTGTCGAGAAAACCAGGCTGACATTCTAGAATCTTCGCTATAAAGCATCCTCAGACGTGCTAATTGATTGACTTTGAAACCGGGCAACGTCTTAAAATCATGAGGGTGTTTAAAGTAGTCAATGCCTTTTTCCCTCTTCACTGCATAGCACCCAAGATCATGAAAGTATGCCCAGCTCAAGATTAGACCTCCAGCCTTGTAGCCTTTGGTTCTATAGACCTTCTTGTGCGTAGCTGGCATCTTTACGGTGCTTTCTTTCTTCAAGACCTCCCAATAGGCCTTCCATTCTTCTTTTCTGATCATCGGCTTCAGACTTACTGACCTCTACCTGTTCTTCTAAGTAAATAACCAGTAGATCTTCGGTACCTTGATCAAAATGATCAGTGAATGTAGGTAGTTCGTCCTCAACCGATGTATACTTTGGATATTCTTCATCAGTGATATCCTCCAGGATGACTTCATCTACATCATCAAAGGCCTCTGGTGTTGGCTCATCAAGCACTGGAACAGAGGTATCATCAGTGATAACCTCATCAGGGTTTAATCTGAACAGTTCGGCTATCTGCTCCTTTGATAAGCAGTGTATGATCTCTCCCTCCTCTTTGTCATAGCTAACTGAGTGCTGTATGATGCCTTGAGCGTCAAGAATCATAGTGAGTGTCTCATCCAGTTGACGTCTCAAAGGCACAGCTTCGACTTCCTCAGTCTGTATAGGAGGAGGTGGAGGAGGAGGAGCTTTCTTCTTGTCATGCATGGACTTAGATATCTCAGGAGGGGGAGGATCTTGATCATCATCATCATCATCTGAACTTGATGAACCAGAAGACCCGCTCCCTGATCCGTCCTGATCATCTCCGTTGTCAGTATCTTCATAATCAACTTTCTCCTTATCAGATTCCTCTTCCTATTCTTCATCTTCCTCTTCTTTTTCTTTCTCAGAATCTGAATCATTGGAGTGGACTGTTGTGCCCTCAAGTCTGGGAGTGCTGTCTTTAAGATCTTCAATCTGTTCAGTAAGACGAGCATTCTCTGCCTCTAATGACAAAATCCGTTCATTGAAACCAGCGGCCGTCAATGCCAGCTGGTTGTGCTCATCTATGTTCTTGAGCAACTGTTCTTCCTGCTGAGCAGATCTAGCTCTGAGATCTGCTGCCTGAAGTAATAATGTGTCCTGATCAGCTAACCTCTGAGAGAGTTGAGCAATGACCAACTCCTGCTCCTTTTTCTTTCTTTCCTGTTCAAGACTCCTCTCCATCAGCTTAAGTACCATACTGTTGAGTGTACTCAGCTGATCAACAACTGAAATAGTAGGTACGAACGTGTCAGCTCGTGAAATGGAGGGACCAGTAGAGGCAGTAGTGAATATGGGAACCTGAGCAATAGAGGTGGTCAGAGGGGCCACAGTAGTACGAATCGGAATAGCCCTTGACCTGGTCAGTGAAGAAACTGAGACAGCTGCTACTGATGTAACAGTAGTTGTAGCAGCTGTCTCCAGTTCTGACCTCCTCTGAAATAGGAACCTTGATCTCTTCCTCCTCCCTGTAGGAGATGAAGTGGATTGAACGGCAGCAACAGAAGCAGCTGCAGTGACTGAACCAGAGGAAGTGCGCGGATGAGAAGGAATGTCAAATTCAGGAATTAAAGAAGGATCAGTGATCTCCTCCATCTCAGCTTCACTCCGCTTCCTCTTCCTCTTCATCAATCTGCGACCTACCCATACACTCTCAAACTCATCATCTGGTGTATCTTCTGAATCAGAACTTTCAGCTTCATCAGCACCTGCTTCACCACCTTCATCACTTGAGTCACTTGACTCAGTTCTGTCTTCAGTTGATAAAATGCCTGTCATATTAACAGGAGCAGAGGTAATGGCTGTAGAAGTAGCCATGAAATCCAAATCTAATAAAGAATCAATATCTATATTCTCCTCTTCTAATGTAAACATACTAACTCCACCACCTGCACTCACACCTCCAACATCTACCCCACTAACATCAATCATGCTAACATCAGTAACAGAGATGATATCATCAGCAACAATACTAGAGCTAACAACAGCTGAACTCACACCAACACTGGCACTTGCACCACTAGCACCAGCACCACTATCATGATCAATGTCATCATCAGGAACGATAATGTCCTCTACTTCGGAATCAGAATCCTCATGTCTCCATCTTCTACCAATCGGAGCTATGTAATTAGGCCTAGAGAGATGACCAAACAATGATCGTAAGGCAGGCTTCCTATCTTTTCCTCTGTATGACAGTACTCTGTTTAGAGTAGTGTCATTCATGTGCTCTAAGCGTAAGATATCAGCATTGATCTTCGGCAGATTAGGCAACTGTGCGTCAATCAACTGCTGCAAGAATCTAGGGTACATCAAGAACTTCTTGTCCCCTTTCAGAGTCACATTCTCCTTCAAATGTGAGAAGACCATTTCTGAGAAGTTGAATGGCAGGTTCAGCACAAGTGCAACAAAAGCACACTGTATGGTCTCTCTCATGTCATCAAATCCTCCTCTCCTCGACCCAAGGCAATGAATAAGTACATGTGCTAAGTACTTGAACTGTGCAGACATGAATGCCTTGTTCAGGATCCCAGCTCCAAGGTCACCCTCATACTTGCACCTCATGAAGCAGCCTCGAACTAAATAACGATCTAGAAGATACGGCTGGTCAGGTGCATCTTGGAAACCACAAACTCTTTTGATGTGTTCAGCAGAAATGACCACGTCCTGTCCACGAACTTTGCCTCGAATGACAGTAGGCTCAGCTTCACAGTCGATATCAGCAGATGCCCAGAAGTCTGGCTGATGCGAAATATATGGCACATGTAAAGTTGAGATGGCAGTGAATTTCCTCGAACGCCTAAAAAATGTGATGATCTCGGTGAAATGTCGGGCATTAGGTGTGTTGAGGTCCAAGTGAGCACATATGTTGTTCTTCGTCACCGATTTGTATCCAGCCATTTTAAACATCAGTTAAAGACTTGTTAGAACAATTCAGTTGCACAAAATACAAAAGTCAGACTAAAGATTCATTTGAAACAGATTGGCCGAATGAGATTAATTTGGACAAATGGACTCATTGGTCGAATGGTTCATTCGCCGAATGAGTTATGTGCTGACTTAGCCATTCGTCGAATGAGCCATTCGCCGAATGAGCCATTCGCCGAATGAGCCATTCGCCGAATGAGCCATTCGCCGAATGAGCCATTCGCCGAATGAGCCATTCGCCGAATGAGCCATTCGCCGAATGAGCCATTCACCGAATGACGACATTCGGCTATCTGTTCAAGTTCTAAACCCTTTTCACAAAAAGTTCAAATCAGCTCGCAAAATTCATCCATTCAAGCTTAGACATGACCGGCTAAGAGTTTTAAAACAGGTCTTTTGTGGTGTTAAGTCCATTTAGACCATTTATTGCAAGGGTGATATTAAAAAACCTAAAACCCTTAAATCAGTTCTGTTTTCAATGATTTCACGGTCAAAGTTTGATGATATTTGATCCCAATGTACTTGAGATGATAAGAAACAAGATTATCAGTAGCTGGGACGAAAGAAATCAAGACAAAATGATGAACCGAAGAGAGATGATATTAGGGCGAATGGGGTTCACACAGTATCGGGCGAAAGAGATTTTGGCGAATGAGGTGGTTCACCCGATTGAATGCTTATATAGGTTGAGTCATTCGCCGAATGACAGTGGCGAATGAACTCTTTCTTCCCTAAGACATTCGCCGAAAGAGACCAGCGAATGAGCTCTTTCCCCAAAAGCCATTCGGCGAATAAGATTCAAACTAGAGACCCATTCGCTGAATGATCTGGCGAATCTCTTCTTTCGTTCAAGAGTCATTTGGTAGAATGGGCCATTCTCACCACAAAACATAGAATAATTTCAGGATTTGACATTATGCTTAGAAAAACAGATGCCATTTATGAAGATAAGTCTGGTTGGTTCAGGATTCAGATAAGACAGACATCTGAACCCACAAATGATCATCTAAAACAAACTTTGAAAATAGAAACTCTTTTTGTGTTTTTCTGAAACAAAATACGACTGTACAACCAGCAACTAAAAACAAGTAAACACATATTTTTGTGAGAAGTCTATTGAGAAGTTAACACATACACCTAATCACATCATATCAGCATCACTAAATGTTTCACTTCAGACACATTTGTCTTATGATACGATTACTGATATATTTGCCCAATCTTAAAACTGACAATACATAACTTCTAAACAAGATTTATGATCACTCATGTTTTCTGATTTAGTTACCCATTTCATTTTACCACTAAAGATCAAAATCAGTTTATAACTCTTTTCTGCATATCTTAATACCAGTCATCATAAATTCTATAAGATTCCCATTTTATTATCTTTTTGTATTTTTCTTGTTCTATCCAAATGGACGGCTTCAGCTAGGTTCGTCCCAGGAATATGGCACGTGTATGGAATCGAACTTATTTTGTTTATGTATCTCTCAAGCTTAATACCAGCTTGTTCTTGTTTTTCTTCAAGCTTAATACCAGCTTGTCTTTATTTTGCTTATGATTCAATCATTCTCATCTGAATGGACGACTTCAGCTAGGTTCGTCCCAGCAATATGGCATGTGTACAGACTTGAATTCATGAATCATTTGAAACCTCATTAGATCCTATGATAACCAGTGTATGCCTGATTTGAGTCACAACCTGTTTCTCACTTAGCTGGTTTTATAAAACAGATCCCACAAATCAGACTTTCAAAGTTATCACAAATTGTCTATTCATTTTGTAAAGTCGGCCTATCAATACATCACATCATAATCTTCTTGTGTTTTCAGCTTACACATTCACCTCAGCTTCTATGACATGATAGATTAATGTATCACTTTCTCAAAGAAGACTTTCTCATTTTTACTAATTTTTCAAATGTTTTTGTATTTTTCAAATTTTTAGATGTTTTTGGTTTTTCAATTAACATACTTTCTCCCCCTAAAAACCTAAAATAGAAAATCTTTTTGAGTTTTTGATTAAGTTAATGAAATAAACAAGATGACTAAATGAAAGAAAGACATAAAGCAAAATAAAACTATCTAAGAAAGGCGATGATTATTTGTTAGATTCAGATGAAGGTAGGACTTCATCTTTTTGGAAAACACCATTAGCCGATAAAAGATATAAAAATCTGGATTTATCCAAAGCTTTTGTGAAGAGATCGGCTTTCTGGTGATCGGTGTGAATTTTAACAACATCGATTAATTTCTTTTCAAAACAATCACGTATGAAGTGATATTTAATATCGATGTGTTTTGTTTTCGAGTTCTGGACCGGATTTTTAGTGACAACTATGGCAGCAGTATTATCAACATAAATAGAAGTGTTAGAAAGATGTAACCCATAGTCCCTTAGTTGCTGTTGTATCCAGATGATCTAAGAACAACAACTAGCAGCAGCAATATATTCAGCTTCACAGGTTGAAGTAGACACCGACGTCTGCTTCTTGCACTGCCAGGTAACTAATCGGGTTCCAAAGAACTGACATCCAGCAGATGTTGATTTGAAGTCTCTCTTGCAGCCACCATAATCTGAGTCACTGTATGCAGTAAGCTCAAAATTATCATCATTAGGGTACCATAAACCAAGATCAGGAGTACCTTTCAGATAACGCATAATCCTTTTCACAGCAATTAGATGAGACACTCTTGGTTTTGATTGATAACATGCACACAAGCATGTGGCGAACATGATGTCTGGCCGAGAAGCAGTGAGATACATCAGAGATCCAATCATTCCTCGGTACAGAGTGGCATCAATTAACTCCCCCTTTTCATCTGGTGTAATCCCGTGATTAACAGCCAGTGGGGTACCAGCATGTTTAGCATCTGACATACTGAACCGGCTTAGTATATCACCAACATATTTGGTCTGATGAATGAAGATGCCTGCCTCAGACTGATCCACCTGTAGTCCCAGAATAAATTTCATTTCTCCCATTGAGCTCATCTCAAACTTCTCCTTCATAACCATCTCAAACTCTTTGCATAGACGATCATTGGTAGAACCGAAAATAATATCGTCCACATAAACTTGTACCAAGACTAGATCACCATCCTTTTCTCGAATAAACAGTGTACAGTCAATGACACCTCTTCTGAACCCGCTGTTCAGAAGGTGAGTAGATAGTGTCTCATACCATGCTCGCGGCGCCTGATGCAATCCATATAAAGCCTTGTCTAACTTGTAGACTTGGTCACGATGCAATGGATCCTCAAACCCGGGAGGTTGACTGACATACACTGTTCACTTATCACACCATGAAGAAATGCACTCTTGACATCCATTTGATAGAGTTTAAACTTCTTGAAGGATGCATAAGCCAAGAAAATACGAAGTGCTTCAAGTCGAGCAACCGGTGCAAACATTTATTATAGTCCAAACCTTCAATCTGTCTGAATCCTTGAACAACCAGACGTGCCTTGTTTCTCACGATGATCTCATGATCATTTTTCTTACAACGAAGAACCCATCTGGTGCCTATGAATTTTGCACTTTTTGGTCTGTCAACAAGTTGCCAGACTCCTAATTTCTTGAATTGCAGGAGTTCTTCTTGCATGGCTTCAACCCATGATTCTTCCTTTAAGGCTTCGGTGACAGTGCATGGTTCAACTTGGGAGATGAAACATGAATGGGCACAAAAGCTTACATCTGCAAAATCAAGAATATCTGCAAGTCCCTGTGAAGAAAGTTGATTTCTTGTCTTAACCCCATCTAATGGACTGCCAATAATGTTTTCTTGAGGATAAATCCGATTAATTCTTCCAACAGGATGAGCTGGAACTTCAACCTGTAGATCAAGATTGTTCATATTCAGGTCCTCAAGTCCTGGCACAAGATTGTCAACATTTGGTTCAGGGGCAGCTGGAGGAACTGGGTTGTCGTCTGTGTCTGAGCTGTCATCATGTATCTATACTATGGGAGGTGAAGTGGATGAAGGTTGCATTGGTTCATCAGGTGCATTTTGTGCATCATACATCATTTGAACAGCAACATCTTCATCAGTATACATGGGAGACATATTGAAGGAGTCAAATAAATCAGAATAGTTGAACATCCAATCAGGACCCTTCCCAGGTGGCGACATAGAATACTTCTGAACATCTACATGGTACCATTCCTCTACATTTTGAGTTGATCTATTGTAGACCCGCTTGTTTGGAGTACTGTACCCAAGAAAATAGCCTTCTTCCACCTTTTCAGTAAACTTGCCTTGCTCATGTTTCTTAAGTATAGTGCAGGGAGCACCAAATGGTTCTAAATACATAAGGTTTGGCTTTCTGTTATGGAGCAATTCGAAGCAAGTCTTCCCATGTCTCTTCACTATGAACATCCGATTCAGTGTGTAACAAGCGTTTGCTACAGCTTCATTCCAGAATTGAACTGGAAGAGATGAATCAGCAAGCATAGTCCTAGCAGCCTCAATAAGAGTCATGTTTTTTCTCTCAGCAACACCGTTCATTTGAGGGACTTAAGGAGCACTAAATTGTTGAACAATACCCCGTTCATTACAAAAATTCTCCATGTTGTGGTTTTTGAACTCTGTCCCATTTTCAGTTCTGAGTATACGAATCTTGAGCTTATAAAGAGATTCAAGTTTGGTAACCAACACTTGAATGCAGTCAAACATTTCAGATTTCTCCTTTATAAAGAAAACCCAAGAGTATCTGGAATATTCATCAGTGATGACAAGACAGTATTGGTCCCCAGCTATACTCTTGCGGTTAACAGGACCAAAAAGATCCATATGGAGAAGCTCAAGTGGAACAGTGATTGAGTGATACTTCTTTGGTTTGTGAGACTGCTGGACTTGCTTTCCCTTCTTGCAGGATACACAGACATTAGATAGCTTGAAATTCTTCAGACTAACCCCTTCAACCAAATTGTTGTGTACCAGGTGATTCATCTTGCGCAGACTCAAATGACCCATCCTCTTATGCCAAAGAATTGAATCTTTCTCAGTTGCCTTTGACATAAAACATGAAGCTGTGGAGGATGTAGTTGAAGCTGTGGCCATATTGAGTACATACAAGTCTTGCTTCCTTGGGGCTGACATCAAGATCCAATCTTCAGGGATGGTAATACCTTGCTTTAGAATGTAGCATTTGGAGTCATCAAAGAGAACTTTGTACTGTTTATCACAAATTTGTGATACGGAATGAAGATTATTCTCCAACTGCTTGACATATCTGACTTTGTCAAAAGAAACTTGCCCATTTGATAGAATACCCTCTCCCGTGATGAACCCACCTTTGTCACCGGCAAATGCTACATATCCACCATGAACTGAATGAACATTTGAGAGCAGAGAAATATTTCCAGTCATGTGCCTTGATGCCCCACTATCGACAATCCAAGAGCTGTTAAGAGCAGCTGTTGGGGCTACCTGCACAAAATAGAAACAATTAGTTCATTTTGGGAACCCAAGCCTTTACAATCTTGGGTTGACCCAAAGAGTCTCGGATCCAAACCTCGATCCATTTACCATCAGAGACAGCCTTGTCTGAAATAGGTGGAACTGAAGTCTCAGATGACTTGACTTTCCAGAAGGCATTTTTACTGAAAGAGTTTTTCAGGTAAATAGATGATGACTTTGTTTGATTAACATTAATCACTTATGAAACATCCAAGTTCACCAGTTTCCCTTTACCCTTGTCCAAAGATTTAACCTATGTTGGTTGTTTGGATTTTGTCTGAATTGACTTAGGTTCAGATTTGACAGCTTTGACAAAAATTTGATTTGGTTTGCTGGGTGGTGCAACTTTCGGTCTAAGAAACTGTGGGCAAGATCTAACAATGTGCCCCAGGTGCACCACACTCAAAGCAAACTTTGTCACCCTTTTTATGAAGATGTTTTAATTTAGAAAAAGACTGCCTTTTTGGTTTGGAAACATTTGTTTTAGGTGTGTTCTGATTAAAACCCAAACCCTTTCTCCCATTAGGAACAAGATTGTCAATCTTGTGAAACACACAAGCTTCATTTTCTTTTGAAGCTTTCATAAAGCTTAAAGCTTGATAAATTTTTGAAGATGAGATTGGGTCACCTTTCAAGACAACTGGTGGCTGATTCTGAACAGCAGTACAATCTGATGAATTACCAGATTCATCCTCAGAATCTGAGACCCGATCCTCTACAATTCCATCCACCAAAGATTCCTCTGACAAGGAGGAACCCTCATCAGTAATCATCCCAATTGGATCAATTACTAATGGAGTTATAACTTGGAAATCTTTAACATCTTTGTCATTTGGTGAATTGACAAAGCTGTTTAAGATTGGTGGAGGACACCTTTGATAACTCACTATTCCCTTACCCTTATGATCAGCACCTTTGCTGATCATGTGCTCAATGATATAAGATGAGCTTTCATAGCTCTTGAGCTTTTGTCCTAGGGTCTCATAGTCACACTCAACTATGGCTAACTTCTTCTTTATATCATTAATAGTATTGAGATAAGAAGTTATAGCATCTTTCTTGTTCAGAACAACAATCTCAGCCTCATGAAGTTGTCTGTTTAAAAGTTCAATTTTAGCTTGAAAATCTTTTTCATTAGATTTTAAAACTTTGTTTGCTTCCATACACTGGTTGAGATCGCTGATCAAAACAACATTGTGACTCTGATAAGAAAGGACCTTGCTGTTAAGGTCAACACAATTAAAACATCTAGAACAAGAAGATGAACATTCATCAGATACCTGATCAGATTGTGAAGTTGCAGCAGGAGAAGCAGATGAGTTTACCATCAAAGCAAAATGAGTGAGAGATTCCTCAATATCAGCATCAAATTCAGATTGAGTATCTGAATCAGACAAGCTTTCAGACTCTGAACTAGATGTTTCTTCTATCTTGATCTGTGCTTTTTCAGAAGTGCTTCTTTCATTGGACTCATCCATCTTCTGAATCTCAGCAACACATGCTTTATCTTGTCCCCCTTGTTCAGAATTGAATCTGAAATCCCAATTTTCACCTTCATCCTGTTGTACCATCAAAGCTTTGCCCGCATTTGAGGAACTTGTTTGAGCAGGAGAATCAATAGGAACAAGTCTTCTCTCTGGATTAGCTGTAGAAGATTTCTGATGCTGAAAAGGATTCTTGTTTCCAGCTTTCCTTGGATGTTTGCATTGTCTTTCAAAGTGACCCTTCTCCCCACAATTGTAACATGTGACAGACGCCATGTCAAATCCGAACTTAGAATCCTTGTTTAGATTGATATCTTTTCCAGTTTTTCTCACAAACTCCTTGGCTCTTCTGACAGCACTAGCTAGAGCCCACATGATATCAATTCTTTCCATGTCATCTGGATCTATCTGAGAGTATTCATCATTTGTCAAATAAGGATTGCCAATCTGTCCAGCTACTAAACCATCATAGGAACTAATTAGAGTAGACAGAAGACCCATGTGCTCCTTGGCAATCTCTACAGTCACTTTGTCAAAATTCTCTGTCTTCAGACTGGTGACAGGTTGATGATGTTCTTTCTGAGAGCTAGATGAGGAGGAAGACTGATTGAAATGAATCTGATTAGAGGATGGAGCTTCAGTAGTCTGAGAAACAAAGGCAGTCTTCAGTGGAGCATGAGAAGATGCTTTCTCTACAGTCGGAGTAGAATAATACAGTGAGGGGTCCTGGAATTGAGCTACTCTCTTTGCCTTCCACTTGTTCTCTATTTCTTGCCCCCTCAGCTTCTGAATGAAATCATTTATCTCCATATGTGCCATCATCTCATTCTGCTTAAGTACCATCAAAAATGACTCCCACTTTGGAGGTAGAGCATCAGCAAACACTGGATCTTTTCCTGAGTAGTAGTCTTGACTTCATGATTGAACAATTCACTCAAAAGATGGTAGAATCTGGCAATCAAATCATCCAAAGATTCATTTCCAACATACATAAAACTGTTGAACTCCTTCCTCAAATCCTTTGACTTGATGTTCTTCAAAGCATCATTGCCCTCATACCGCTGCTGCAAAGCATCCCACGAATACTTAGAAGATGTAAACTGTCTAAACTGATGGAAAATATCAGTAGCAATGGATTGAGATAGAATAGCATAAGCTTTCTTCTCATAATCATAGAGCTTCCTCTGTGGCTCAGCCATCCGTGTGACTAGAATAGGAGTTCCATCTTCACTAAGAGGCCTCAGATAACCTCCTTCAATCATCATCCATAAATTGGTATCCACTCCATTGATGTGAATCTCAAATCTGTACTTCCAATGTGGATAATCATCTAAGGATAGCAACTTGGGAGCTTTGTTGGAGTTTCCCGTCTCAGTCTTAGTCAACAGTAAAGTCTGAATGCGATGATTCTGATTAGCCATCAATGCTAAATCCTCCATTTAATTAAAAACAACAAGATTCAACACTTAGAAAAATTTCCAAGCTGAAGGCCGAATGAAGATGCTTGGGGCGAATGTCGGGGCCTGGATGAACTTGTTCTGGCGAATGAGAAGATGAGTATGACTATTGGGCGAAAAAACTTATTCGCCGAATGAGAATTGAGAATGAAGCTATTCGCCGAATGACTAGGACGAATGGAGCTATTCGGCGAATGAGACTGTCGATTGGTGTTATTCGGCGAATGAGTGTGATTTGGCCAAACTTATTCGGCCGCCATGCTCATTCGGCCGATCTGATGTTTTCAGCAACTAAAATCGCAATATCTTTTGATTTTGACCAGATTTATGCACCAAAATTGGTACTAAACACCATGACAATATTACTAACCAATTGGGATAAAGGTTTTGACAAACACACCACAAAAACCAACAGATTTTGAATGAAACAATAACTTAGGGGCCAAGAAAATCAGGGTTTTTGGAGATTTCGAACAACTAATCTGAGATTTGATGATTTAGACTGGAAATCGAGTAGAATCAAGAGCCAAAGCTCTGATACCACTTTGTAGGACCTAGTTGGAGCTCGGAAACAATCCAATTCCAACGGATATCTACTCGACAGCCTCTGGAATAGTGCGAAATCCTATTCCAGGGTTTTCCAATCGAAACCAACAGCAACCGTGGTGATTCGAAGGTGTAGAATGGACGTTTGAATGAGAATCGAAAACGACGGGTTGAGAATCGAACTTGGACGATCAATGGCCCCTCAGTTCTTCTAGGTTTTGACACTAGGTGCTCTGGGAGGAAGGAGGGCTTTCAGAAGTTTTGTTTGAAATGATTTGCACTTGTATATATAGACTGCAGTCATTCGGCCGAATGAGTGGCCGAAGCAGCTCATTCGGCGAATGACTCATTCGCTCGCCTATGTCATTCGCTAGGGCGTTCATTCGGCGAATGACTTCATTTGTAGAGTCATTCTCCCGAATGGTTAGATTTAATACTCAAACATTAATAAACCAAATCAAAAAATCATATAATCAATATTTAACATTAAGAACAAAATATAAAGACAACTTCTATTAATATAACTTGAACTTTACATGATGGATAATACAAAATCGAACTAGGGACATATAGTGCATCTACAAACTCCCCCTTGGACCTAGTTCATTACTTGGAAGTGTCTTTCTTGAAGTACTTGTCAGAAATGGATTTCCAGTATGCTCTAGCATGAATCTTGAATATACTGCAGAGCCGGATAACCCTCATGAACTGTAGTGCCTGTACCATGTCCTGTATATCAAAGAAAATCTGATGACGATAAAGTGCTAAGACATCTTTGTGGGACAAGTTAGTCAACCACATTGGCTCAAAAATACGTCCAGTCTCCCATTTCTTCTCCTTGCACAATACAATCACTGCCCCTCCAGTCCGTCCATCGTAATACCACCATCGGAAGCCCTCCATAAAGTTTTGACGCATCTTCCGTAAAGGAATCTTCTTCATAACTCTAGGAGGAAGCCACTTCAGGAGAACTTTGTGCTTCCTTGACTGACCATCAATCTCAGGCAGATAATATCTTTCAGGCTGTTGGGGCTGGAAGTTTACCCATCTCTTCCTATACTTGTACTGAAGTTGTCGAGAAAACCAGGCTGACATTCTAGAATCTTCGCTATAAAGCATCCTCAGACGTGCTAATTGATTGACTTTGAAACCGGGCAACATCTTAAAATCATGAGGGTGTTTAAAGTAGTCAATGCATTTTTCCCTCTTCACTGCATAGCACCCAAGATCATGAAATTATGCCCAGCTCAATGCCTTTGGTTCTATAGACCTTCTTGTGCGTAGCTGGCATCTTTACGGTGCTTTCTTTCTTCAAGACCTCCCAATAGGCCTTCCATTCTTCTTTTTTGATCATCGGCTTCAGACTTACTGACCTCTACCTGTTCTTCTAAGTACCTGACCAGTAGATCTTCGGTAGCTTGATCAAAATGATCAGTGAATGTAGGTAGTTCGTCCTCAGCCGATGTATACTTTGGATATTCTTCATCAGTGATATCCTCCAGGATGACTTCATCTACATCATCAAAGGCCTCTAGAGTTGGCTCATCAAACACTGGAACAGAGGTATCATCAGTGATAACCTCATCAGGGTTTAATCTGAACAGTTCGGCTATCTGCTCCTTTGATAAGCAGTGTATGATCTCTCCCTCCTCTTTGTCATAGCTAACTGAGTGCTGTATGATGCCTTGAGCGTCAAGAATCATAGTGAGTGTCTCATCCAGTTGACGTCTCACAGGCACAGCTTCGACTTCCTCAGTAGCAGCTGGTTCTTCAGTCTGTGTAGGAGGAGGTGGAGGAGGAGGAGCTTTCTTCTTGTCATGCATGGACTTAGATCGGATCTCAGGAGGGGGAGGATCTTGATCATCATCATCATCAACTGAACTTGACGAACCAGAAGACCCGCTCCCTGATCCATCCTGATCATCTCCGTCTGAGTCATCATCTCCGTTGTAAGTATCTTCATAATCAACTTTCTCCTTATTGGATTCCTCTTCCTCTTCTTCATCTTCATCTTCCTCTTCTTTTTCTTTCTCAGAATCTGAATCATCGGAGTGGTCTATTTTGCCCTGAAGTCTGGGAGTGCTGTCTTTAAGATCTTCAATCTCAGCAAGACGAGCATTCTCCGCCTCTAATGACAATATCCGTTCATTGAAACCAGCGGCCGTCAATGCCAGCTGGTTGTGCTCATCTATGTACTTGAGCAACTGTTCTTCCTGCTGAGCAGATCTAGGTCTGAGATCTGCTCGCTGATTTGCTGCCTGAAGTAATAATGTGTCCTGATCAGCTAACCTCTGAGAGATTTGAGCAATGACCAACTCCTGCTTCTTTTTCTTTCTTTCCTGTTCAAGACTCCTCTCCATCAGCTTAAGTACCATACTATTTAGTGTACTCAGCGATCAACAACTGAAAAAGTAGGTACGAATGTGTCAGCTCGTGAAATGGAGGGACCAGCAGAGGCAGTAGTGAATATGGGAACCTGAGCAATAGAGGTGGTCAGAGGGGCCACAGTAGTACGAATCGGAATAGCCCTTGACCTGGTCAGTGAAGAAACTGAGACAGCTGCTACTGATGTAACAGTATTTGTAGCCCTTAACGAATCAAATCCCATATTAGCTTTAAGTGTTCTGATTATGAGTTTCAACACGCGAAACGTAGCATTTGAGTATCAAGTTTTGCGAGTTACCATTATGGACAACTGAACACCCTAAGGAATTCAGCATTCATCCATAACGGAACTGAATATGACTCGCGACATCGGTGTATTGGTTAAGGAATCCTCAAGATGACACAAAGTCAGCTAGAAGAGACCAAAATCATCCTAGTCACTCGTCATAACCGTAGATGAATCAAGAAGAACACTGAATGACTAGTAGGGCTTAACCATTGTCAAGACGCGGCGGCCAATCAGTCTGTCTTGCATGATTCTGAAAACGAACCGCCGTAGTAAATAGGAGAGAAAATAGAATTTCTTTCTTCGTCTTTACAAAAAAGAATAGGAGGAAGCTGTGACACGTTCACTAAAAAAATCCTTTTGTAGCGAATAATTTATTAAAAAAAATAAATAAGCTTAACACAAAAGAAGAAAAAGAAATAATAATAACCTGGTCTCGGGCATCTACCATTATACCCATAATGGTCGGCCATACTGTTGGCCCTTGCGAACAGCTTGATGCACTATCTCCCTTCAACCCTTTGAGCGAAATACGGCAAAAGGAAGGAAAATCCATGGACCGACCCCATCATCTCCACCCCGTAGGATTCCTGGACCCAATTCATTTCAGTGGGATCTTTCATTCACATTTTTTTCCACCAAGAACGTTTTATAAACCTTTTTGACTCCCGGATTTGGAGTATCCTACTTTCACACAATTCACAAGGTTCAACAAGCAATCGATATTTCATGATCAAGGGTGTAATACTCTTTGGAGTAGTGGTCCTTATATATCGTATTAACAATCGAAATTTGGTCGAAAGAAAAAATCTCTAAATAGGATTGCGCTTGATTGTATTTAATCGACAGAATCAAGTAAAACAAAACAACCAAATATAGGGTGTATAAATCGATGATTATTTGGACCCACCGACTGGTTATGAAATGGCATTGATAGCCTCTACTCGTGTCCTAGCCCGTCAGAGAGCTAGATTTGCCTCAATTGTTTGTCGCTTTCCTTCAGCTTTTCTCAAAGAAGCTTCCGCTATTTCAAGAGTTTACAACGGAACTGATGAGTAGTAGGGCTTGACCAATGTCAAGACGCGATGGCCAACAGTCTGTCTTACGATGTCCGACAACGAAGAACACTGATGACTAGTAGGGCTTGACCAAGTCAAGACGCGATGGCCAAAAGTCTGTCTTACGATGTCCGATAGCTTAAGCATACAAGTTTAGAGCATTCCCATGGTTTTACTGATGACTAGTAGGGGTTGACACATAGGTCAACACGCGTCGGTGAATCAGCCTGTTGTCTGAGCATTCCAAGTATATCAAGCATTCAAGTGTTCAAGTATTTCAAGCACATCAAGCATTCAAGTGTTCAAGTATTTCAAGCACATCGAGTATTCAAGTGTTCAAGTATTCCAAGCATAAAAGTCTTTATAGCCTTTTGAACAAGTGAGTCTTTTTAAGTTTTCAAGTTTACATAAGTATAGTTTTCAAAAGCATTCCCAGTTTTAGTTTTTGTCTTCCTTATGTATTTAAAAGCTTCGAGAGTTTTAAGCAATTAAGTATAAGTGTAGGTAGCATTAGCCTTAAGGTTGAGAGTATAAGATATTACTTTTAAAATATATAAAGTATTAGTATTTAGAATATGTGTATATAGTATTAGCTTTTAAAGCGAGTATATGAAGTATTAGCATTTAGCGTAAGTGTTCAAGCTTTAGCATCGAGCATTTAGTTTAAGCATATAGTTTATAGCATAAGCATCGAGCGTATAGTTTAGGCATAGAGTTTATAGCATAAGCATCGAGCATATAGTTTAACCATAGAGTTTATAGCATAAGCATCGAGCATATAGTTTAAGCATAGAGTTTATAGCATAAGCATCGAGCATATAGTTTAAGGATCATGAATAAGTATAAAAGCATTTATTAAACATTTCTATAATTGTTTAAAATGTATAACATGCTTCTCAGTCTCGAGGTAAAACAAATATGTTTGAAAAGGGACAAATGAACTCACCTTGTTGTTGATGTGGTTGACTAAGTAAAAACAAAGATGCACGCGCTCGTTGCTGTGTTTGTTGTTGTATTCACGCTCCTGTATTGATTTCACGTTGGTGTATCTTATAAGTATATGTTGTAATGATTTGTGCGCGTGTAAGTGTTGGTGTTAGTCCTAAAGTTGGCTAACACATGTGAGTCGAGGTTTTCATTCGGCCCTAAGTTATTTGTCATAGTTTAGCACTTAATGTCATTGATTTCATGCTTCACTTGCCTTAACCATAATGTATTTATTGAGTTGACCTCCAAGAGAATGATAGTTGTCTAAAAACAAAATCTCGTTTCATTAATGTACTTAAGTTATACTTGAAATGGTAATTTTCTAGGTTTTCATCAACTTGTCTACACTTATCACCATCTTGTATTAAAACATATGATTACTTATCCCATCTCCCATGCATGCCATTATCAACACTCTAATTTAAATGTTTGGTTGCATTTTAACTCATTGGGCTAATATATGAATCTTGGGCCGAATGTTAGATATGTGAGCCCAATTAAACAAAGTGGGCCGAAATAATATAATGAATCGAAGAATGCTATTGGGCCGGTTACATGTTGGACTAATTCGTTGGGCCGAATAGTTGAGCTAGGGTGTTGGGCCAATGCACTAGTATTCTGGGCCGAGGCATTTGGGCCAAAGAGGGTTTCATGGTTTAATACAGTGTATTGGATCCAATGAATTAATGTGGGCCGAAAGTGTGTTGTTGGGCCGAATGAAGTGCATGGGCTGAACAATTGATTTGGGCCAAATAAACTATGGTTTAGTTGATTAGCTGGTCGACGATAGGTGAATCCCACCCTAACTGCAGCGAACCTCATAGTTTACTCATACGAAGGTTCGGTTGATGGCCTCAGAAGAGGTTCGGCCGGTACAAAGGTGTGGTGATCAGGGGAGGTTCGTTCCTGTATAGGTTCGTGCATGGGAAAAGGTTCGGCAAAGGGTTCGTTTAAAGGAGAGGTTCGCGGCTAAGCTGGGTTCGGGAGTGGTGATGGGTTCGGCTGAACTCCAAGGTTAGGCCACACATGATGCAGCCCAAGGTTCGCAGCCATGTATAGAAGGTTCGGCAATGAGGCATGCATCAAGGTTCGGGACCCCTAGGTTCGTTACCTAGGGTTCGCAGGTGGGCAGCATGGTTCAGCTAGATGATGATTCGGCCAGCATGGTTAAGAGGTTCGGCCAGGAACCATGAAGGTTCGGCCGCCTGCTTCCTTTCGAACCTAACTCAGCCTCATCATCCTCTTCGCATCCGGTGATGTTGCAGGTTGTTCTCATGTCGGTGCTATACTCTAAGGAGTTCCCGAGAGGGTAAGGCATGTGTGGTAGGGTTGTAGAACCGGTCACGTGTGTGTGTGTCAACTCAAAGGGTACAAAACCCTAGTTTCTTCAATTTTCAAAGCTTCATACCTAGAAAATGGCCTGATAGATCCTCTGATTGGTTGTAATTTATGGTAGAGGAGCTCGAGATCTTAGCTTGGACACCAAAATCAAAAGATTTCACCAAGAATTGGAAGAGTTATGGTGATTTGAATGTGTGAATTCTAGAGAGAGAGAGAATGACGGTGGAGGTGGTTTAGAGAGAGAGAGAGATAATAGAAAATGAAGAAAAAGCCTCATTTGGGCTTTAAATACCCCGAGGGTATTCGGGTTCGTTTCGGTTGCTCGGTTTTCGTTTTCGTCTTCGTCGCGTTTCCAACACGCTACGCGCGTGTTTTTGTAACTTAATAAAATAATTAAATTTCAAATGTTTTGAAAGGTGGTTATTTCTAGTAAATATTTTAATATCATTTTTCTTGGATTATTTATCGAATTTTATTATTTTTACGCGTTTTATAGTTTCCCTTTAATTTATTTCTGATGAGTTTCAAAATTGTAAAATAGAAAATATTATATTTTCTTAAATTTATTATCGTTCGTATCGTTTTCGTTTTCGTTTTCGTTTCGTTAGAACGTGTCACCTTCGCGCGTATTCGTTTGAATCGTCACTCGAACGAACATGGCGTTGGTTTCACTTTCTGATTCTTGTTTTCTACTTTTCAGTCATCATTTCAGAACGTTAAACTTTCAGATTTATTCATACAGATCGTCACCTATACGAATAGTTCGTCTGTTTAGCATTCTGTAACAACCACCGTTTTGGTTTTGTTTTGTTTAACCTCGCATACGTTTAAACATAATAGTATTAAATCAAGCATTTGTGTATCTGTTCAGTGTTGTTTGATGTGTTTCTGACTGTTAAACCATGAGGTTTAAATCAGATTTCAGAACAAGAGCATAATAGTTTTGTGTCAAGCATCAAAATATCAATAGCATACACTAGTCCACCTAGTTTGTACCTGAGTTACTGTGCCAGTTACTGTACCGGTCACTGTTCCGGTAACGTTTCCGGCACTGATGTTACAATATGTCCTCGTACCTGAGCTTCAACCTGACATACATGCTAAAAGGTCAGCTTACGCTGGTGAGTTATAGTTCTTATAAAACGTCACACACGTTTTGTGAGTTAAAACATCATTTCATACACATTAACCATAAGTCATATCATGTAATCATCATAAATCGTCATTGTCATCATACTCATCATAATCATCGTACAACCACTGTCATTAAAGATGGCTAGTGGGCTTATGCCGGCACAAGGCTCCATGTTTATAGTCCGATCAACTCCATGTTTATAGTCCGGTCAACTCTTTGTTTATAGCTCGATCAGCTCCATGTTTATAATCGATCGACTCCATGTTTATAGTCCGGTCGACTCTATGTTTATATCATGATCGGCTCCATGTTTATAGTCCGATCAACTCCATGTTTATAGTCTGGTCGACTCCATGTTTATAGCCCGATTGGATCCATGTTTATAGTCCGATCAACTCCATGTTTATAGCCCGATCGGCTCATACTTACTCGATCGGATCCATGTTTATAGTCCGATCGACTCCATGTTTATAGCCCGATCGGCTCATACTTACCCGATCGGATCCATGTTTATAGTCCGATCGACTCCATGTTCATAACATTCTTAACATATCATAACATCATATTGACATAACATGTAATGCTAGCATAGTGTCATCGTAATATCATTAAATCATGGCATCATAATCATGTCATACTAGCATTGTATCATCATATCATCATAACATCTTAGCATCATAAACATGTCATGCTAGCATCTTACCCTCACATCATCATAACCTCTTAACATCATAATCATGTTATGCTATCATCTTATCATCATATCATCATAACTTCATAAAATTTATCCTAACAACATAGGATCTCATCATATCATAGCGTCGTATAACTATTATCATAGTAATCATCATTATAGCATGTCATCATACTTTCATTATCCTATCATATCGTCATACCATCGTTATCATAACACATTAACATGCATACGTCATTCTAGTACATCCTCATGCATAAATCATCATAATGCATCATCGGTCATTCATCATCATAGAACATTAACATAACATCATAACGCATCATATAACTTCATCGCAGCATGTATGTCATCCCAAAACGTAATTACACATAACACGTTAAAGTAGGGCATCTAGAACTCACCTGAAAATGCAGTAGCTCTTCTCTTCCTAAACCGAATTGCATTGACTAGGACTCAGGAATCTATATCATTACATCATCATAGAATTAGAATTTATTCTAAGTCCCCATTGTTCACTTAACTAGCCTTAGTATTCGAACATGCATAAATTTTCGGAAATTGGCAAAGTTCCCAAAATACCTAGTACACGAAATCCATGAAGTTCACAAAGTACCAAAGTACACAAACCATGGAGTTCACGAAACATCAAAGTACACTAAAACCATGTAGTTCACGAAGTACCCAAGTATCTGAACCTCAGATTACACGAACATGAAGTTCACGAAATTTACTTTGCATACTCTAGATTCGTGAACTGCTAGTTCCCGTCGTGTACATTTCGAATACTACCTTTTCCTTTATAAAATATCTTAGAAAACTATCCAAGACTCTTAAAGCTAGTTCTAGTGGCCTTACCAATACCTAGAAACTAAAAACGTACGAGCTTTATGCATAAAGGTGCAAGCTTTATCCATAAATTCCTTTTTGTATAAAAATCATAACTTTTTCACATCAAACACTTACCCGATGTTTGATGATTCTTCTTGTAGCTTCTCGTGTGTTCTAGCCTCCTTTCGATCGAGTAAAAGCCATTTCCAAGTGCCCAACTTCGAATACTTCTAGGTAGAGTGATACCAGCCAAAAGTGATCACATTTCCCAAGGCACCAATATATATAGGCTAGGTTCACGAAGTAGGTTCCCGAATGGAGTTCACAAAATAAAGTTCACGAATCCTGAGTTTGTGTACTTCCTTCTTCGTGAACTTGGAGTTCACGAAGTGAGTTTGGTTACTCCTATTTCGTGATCTTTCCTTCTTTTCCTCTTCCACCCTTTTCCTACAAATTAATTTATTCGTTACTCACTTGTAAGTTAAATAACTTGTATGAAAAGTCGGGTTACAGAATGATATACCAAACGCTTTACAAAACTATGCAATTCTATTATGTCACCGGTACTCTATTTTAAATATCATCTCTTATGTTTTCAAACAAGTTCAAATGATTTACTTATGTGTGATTTTTATATAAATTCCTATAAATATATATATCCATTGAATTTCTTTTTCAAAAACTTGTTATATTTATGTTTGTTAAGAAGGACGTGCTAATTGGAAGAGTGAATATTGGTAGTTGAGACTCCATTCTAGAAAAATGAGTCGTTTAACACTCGACGGCGGACCAGTCTAGCTATCCTGGGATTCTTAACGAGAGTATCTTATCTATAGGCCAAAGCATGTTACACCAAAATTCTTGTAAACGATAATTCTAATAAGTCAAATGTGTCCAATTTGAATACTACTCTATGATTTTGATCAAATTCAAATGATTTCAATACCTTGCGTACAAAATTCCAATTCTTTTGACATCATACCTAAGAATAGCAGGTGATTGATCACTATATCCAAAAGAATATGATATCATCTTCCTTTAGTTTATGATACATATGTTATTATAAAAGAAATCAATAACATTGTACCTAAGATCTGTGATGGTGAGACATCACTACTTCTAAATTGTTATGGTGTTACATTTCTTTGTTTGATAATGTATATATTATGAATCAAGACAAAACAATTAACTATCTATTTTATTGCAATCAGAAGACTTAGATGGGATGCTAACCATTTAAAAGAATTTATATAAAAAAAGATCAAGTGACCAGTATTGTCAAGTTAGTTAAATTGGCAACATCTTAAAAAAATTGATTTCATTTAAAGGGGATACAGGTTCAAATCCTCACTAAACGAATTTTGTTTAATTATTTTAATTTAAATTGCTTAAATCATAATATTTCTGATCCAAAACGTTGAAAATCTTCGACTTACGAAATACAAGAATATTTACAAATGGTAAACTTAACCGAAGATTCGATAGGTTTAACGTTAAAATGTCCAACTTAATAAAATCTAACCGATTATGTATACAAATCAATTTTTTTAAATTATTTTAATTTAAATTGCTTACATGGTAATCTTTCTGATCGAAAACGTTAAAAATCTCCGATTCGAAATTAATGAATATTTACAATTAGTAAAATTAATTAATTCGATCGCTTTAACGTTAAAATGTCCAAATTAACAAAATCTAACAGATTACGTATACGAATCATAATTCAGTTAAACTAAAGTGAGATCACACAAAAACACTGAATACTGAATCGCTAGAGTTTTGGATTGCTTGCGTATTATATGAAATTGATTTGTTGATTATTTGCTAAGACTTAGGTGAAGACTTCATTCCTTTTTCATCATATCATATTATGTTCTGTC
This sequence comes from Mikania micrantha, assembly GCA_009363875.1. Taxonomy (NCBI): domain Eukaryota; kingdom Viridiplantae; phylum Streptophyta; class Magnoliopsida; order Asterales; family Asteraceae; genus Mikania; species Mikania micrantha. Next base: position 57,833,667 of record CM018693.1, read on the forward strand.
TCGTTCCTTGTACGGATTATATATTCTGATACTCGTTACTGTACGATGTTTCTTTTCTTCATATCATATAATTTATGTTTTGTATTCATTAAATTTTTGTTCTGTATTATATTCTGATTTTTGATTGCCATGATATGATATTGTGTTCTCTGTTTCGTTTAACACACAATAACTCTGAATTATATTGTGTTCATTATTGCATGATCTAAGATATCATTTACTTAGTGGTTTAACTACCCTATTAAATTATAACTATGAAACACAGTAAATATAATCGTGCACCATTGAAATTATAATTGTGCACCACTGTAAGTATAAGTGTGCATCACTGTATGTTTGATGTAAAAATGATCTCTCCTTTGTGGTCGTCCTCCACACAGGAATAAGATTTTGTACTCTAGTGAACAAAATTGAATCTTGATTTACAAAAGCCCTAGATTCTCTTACAAATTTATGACCAAATTGATCGATTACTCGAACAAATAATCAAGAACATTAATATTATATACGTAGAGTGATGTTAAAATGAGAACAATGTTACTTAGCAACTAAAATAATCATTTTTAGTCACAAATTTGAATGGCATAAAAGTAACTTCTTATATTTTTAAGGAAAATAGTTTTAGGAAAATTTAACAAAATAATCAAGTTTGACCAACATTTTACCAAAATAATCACTGATATTTAGCCATCCGTTTTAGGCGATGCCTAGGCGGCCTAGTAAGCTCTTTGTTTTTTTGACTTTTTTTCAGGTAAAAAGAACAAGATCCATGATTATTCGAAACATTTCTTAACCCAAAATTGCTAATATGTCTCTAAAACATCCATCTTGAACTCGTTGTTTAAGTTTGAGTTTTGAAGTACTTGACGTATTATGTTTAAGTTTATTTTTTAAATTATTTGAAATATTATATTTAATTATTGATATTGATGTGTGTATATAATGTATGTGTGTGTGTATATATATATATATATATATTTGGAAAATTACACATAAACATTCCAATCCGCCTAATGCCGATTAATCCTTAGGCGGTACCTCGCCGTCCGAGTAGGGCCTTCTACAACCATGCTAATAACACAAACTGTAATACAAAAAATATCCCAATCTCACTTATATTAATTGGGTGGATTAGAGGTGGCCAACGTACCCGAAACCGGAACTGAGAAACGGAACCGGAATCGGTTGTACACGAACCGGTGGGTACGGAGCAGTTTCGGGTTTTCAGAGAAATTGGAACCGGAAAAACTGGAACCAGTTCCACCCTTAAACCTGTCAAACCTGTCAAACCTGAACCCGAACCGGCCAAAACCGGAACCAGTCAAAAGCCGGAACCGAAACCAGTTTTTGACTTTGTTAACCGGAACCGGTTCCGGTTCAAAAAAAACCCGGTGGCCACCTCTAGGGTGGACACCTTATAGATCATACTGCATATAAAACATAGTTACATGAGATTATAAAATAAAATTTAAAATGAAAATAAAAAATCACCTTGATATCACTTTCCTCTGCGTCCTCATCATCAGCATCCTCATGCCCCGTGTAGGATCAGATGTTCTCATTTGATCAATATTAGGTTATAGCAGCGGAATTCAACAATGAATTAGCTCTAAATTAGCAAGAACAAGGTTAATCTAATAGAACAGTAAAGCACAAGTTGTTATAAAAAGAGAATTCTGCAAAAGAAATAATCTCATTGATTGTGCTAACTTCGCATATAGATACAATATGTCAACTGCCCTTATATAGAAGCAGTGACGTCTGATGATGTCACATGATGTTGACACCTAACAGACAAAAGATAACTACTGAAATAACTAAACTACTGAGAATGTTTACAACATATGAAAACATCCTCTTACAACTACTGAAGAATTAAAACTACTGAAATAAAACTACAACTACTGAAGGCTAACTACAACATCTGAAAACTAACACTTCAGCTGTTGCGAACAACATCTGAAGACTTGTTCTTCAGAGCTTGTAACTCTTCAGATCTTCTCTTCAACAGTCGTTTGTCTTCAGCTGTTGTGCTCTTCTTCAGTTGTTGTGTGCCTGTGGGACTTAGAGGATTTTCTGATCAGGCTCATTGGTTCTTTTGGTCCAACAAACTCCCCCTGAACCAATGCAGCCAAAACCTCTAATTATTAGTTGTCCCACTTATTGTTGATTTTCTAGGCAGAAAGATGTGTCTTTTTCCTTAGAGATCAGCTTCTAAGATGACCAATTAAGTGTAGGCCTGGATGACAGCAGCTACAGAAGATCTAACAGTTGAAGGATGAGAGAGAACTCCAATTGGGGAATGGACTAAGAGTTGTTGCCTCTCTCATTGAAGCTACTGCCCATGCACGAGTCTAAAAGATTCTCTGACATAGGCTTCCAGAAGGACTACTTGACCTTCAATGGTTAGTAGCTCTGGCTCACCTTCAAAGAAGAACTCAGGTCCATAATATTCAGAAAGGTACCTGCTTGTAGACCCATTGTGCAATTCAATCCTTGTGATTTCTCTGTATACAAATTCATCTGGATGTTTTCCTTCCAGGAACAATTGTAGCTCATTCTTCTTTAACCCTTCCATTCTCTTGTATACCAGCCCCTTCTTGATCATTTTGTTTTCCAATAGTTTGGAAACTGGCAGATTAGCATTGTAAACCTTTGTAAAATCTTCAATGATTTCCCAAGGGTCCATCACAAACCCAGCCATAATGTCAGCACTTATCACCTTTTTGATTCTTCCTCTGTAGGCTTGTGGAATGTTTCTTTTGTGTATCCTGTGCTGTACCCTTGGGTCAGGCCATACCCGGATTACTTCTTTCCTGTACTGGAAGGTATGCCTTAGTGCAAATAACCTTTGTGCTTCCTTCCTCATAGCTGTTAGCGAGGAAGTCTGAGGGTAGTCTTTGTCTACCAATCTCAGAATTTTGTCATCATATAATCTCTGACTTTCCTCTTCTTCTATCTTCACTTTAACAGCTTGCATCTGAGATTCAGGAGTCATTACAGGGACAATGGAAGACTCAGGCTTTTTCAGTTTTAGAACAGTTGACAGTGGTTGCCTATCTTCATCATCTTCCTCCTAAATCATCAGCTTTCTCCTCTTCTTGAGAGGTGCATCAATTGTTTTGACAGGTTTTGATTTTGGGATGGAAGTGGCTGATTTTGGAGCAGGTTTATGAAAATTAAGCATGCTGGAAGTGAGTTCCTGTTGAGATTTTTTAAGCAGCTCCTTCTTTTTCTTCAGGCTCACCACATCCATTGCTTCAACTATCAGTTCTTTGTTAGGAGTCTCAGAGCTGCAGATCTTTGTTGTAACTTTGATAAGATTATTCCTATCCCAAGCCCTGATCTCAGCAACTGATCTCCCTAAGAATTTTGCTACAAACCTAGCCATGACATGAAGTCTCTCACTTTCTTCCTTGTCATATTGCTTCCACATGTTGTCTATGTGATTTATTTCCAATTCCCTGATCTTCTTATTCAGATCTTCAGGTTCAGCATTCTCCTTGAAGAGTTAGCTTATGATTTCATCCATGGCTTGAAAATGAACTTGATCAACCTGTTGTACTAGCTTCTGAAGCTCAGACATTTCAGGCTCTATCACATCAGCAGCCTTTTCAACTATATTCTTTTCAGCTTTTTCACTTGCAATCTCTTTCTCTACAACTTTTTCAACCACATCAGCCTTGGAAGATTTCTTCTGCCTGTTGTAAGTAAATTTCAGAGGAGAGGCAGGCTTTTCAAAGTCTATAGCTTCAACTTGTATACCCACTTCCTGTACATCACCGGAATCTTTTCTTTTTGTCTCTATGACAGAACTAGACTCCCCCTTTTTGGCTGCAGTTGGTGTAGGAGGTTTAAGGTTAGAAATAATTGTTTGAACTGCACCATCTATCATTGTTTGGATTTGTGTTTGTGAGGGAAGTAGCTTGTCAAGAGATGTAGAAATAAGGGTTTGGAGGATGGGAGTGATGAGGGGAAGAGCAGCAATGAAAGCAGCAACAAATGCTTCTGGGGGGTTTGAGTCCAGAGGATTTGTGCCTGAAGCAGAGGCAGGTGGCTGTTTTTGTGTGGAGGATGAAGTGTTTTGGGGACCTCCAGAAGGTGAAGGTGCCATCTGTGGGTGAGAAAGGGCAGATGGACTTTTATCCTTGGACATTTTGGTGAGCAGCTCATTGAGTCTGCAGACCTCAGCCTCAAGAAATTTGTTCCTTGATAAAACATTTGATAACAATGGTTGATCATCATCAGCCTTGGCTGAATCATCTGATTTCCTGAGAGTATCAGGATTTACCTGAGTTGAGTGTGGCTCAACATGTTCAGGTGCCCCTTTTTCTTGGTACTGGGGACTTCCAGCCTCAGAGAAAATCCCTTCATCAGCTGTTGCCTCTGACAGGGTCTTAGCTATGTTGCTACAATCAACCAGTCCAAATGATGGAGCTGATGAAGTAGCAGCCCTGTCAGATATCAGAGACTCCAAGGCCACACCTGGAGACCTGACAATGTAGTCATTGTCCTGTGGGTCATCAGAAACACTTGTTTCCTCCCCCTCAATGATGGAGGTAATCCCAGTAGTGATAGGTATCTGGGAGGGGGTTGGAGTGCTTAACTGAATCAGGACATCACTTATAATAAGTTTTGGGCTTTGGGGGGTGGTTTGAGGAGAAGTAGGCTTGGAAGCAGATTGCACCCGGGGAGAATGGTGCTTTTCAATAGAAACCTTTTCAAATGAAAGAGGTTCTAGAAGTGTGTCTACCCCTACAATGGTTGCACCAAGTTCCTGTTGAGAGGATTCTTGGGCGGTTTCAGCTGGTAGAGCCTGGTGTACCACTGGCTGACTACTGCCAGTGGCCATTTCATGCCGTGGTGAGGCATGGGCAGACTCAGGGGACTCATTTTCCTGAGCAGCCTTTTTGGGCTTTTTGGAATGTGACTTGGTGGGGACTTTGGATTTAGATTTGGAAGTTGAGACTGTGGGTTCCCTATGCTTGGGTTTTAGCTTTCGGGCAGCCTCTTTGAGTGTGAGGTTGGAGTTGTGCCGGGAATATACTTCCAACAAGACTGCTGGAGCATCTATTCCCTGGCCAACAAGGCCGTCCTGTTTTAATTGCTTTTCAATGATGGCCATTACAAAGCGAGGATATAACAGCCATCTTTGTGCCGCAGGTTTTGCAGCATGTTCAGATAATTCAATAAAATATAATTTGTGAAAAATTTAGTTTTTGAGATTCGAGGATTGAAAAGAATACCTGCTGCCACTTGAATGACATCTGGTCCCATGAAGAAGACTTTGGGGCTAGACAGACGTTTATCATGTGGTAGATAAGGCGCTCTGGATCATTAAAATGTTTCTTGAACAGTGTGGAGTCGCTCAAATCACCCTGGTATTCATGGCTTGTGAAACAGAGATCGGTCATGCTCTTGGGAAAGGATGTTGGAAGATTTGCATCATCAAGATTCAACACATCCCGTAGCTCTGCAGTGCTGATGTGCACGTTCTTCCCATTGACAGATGATCGGATGGAGAGAACTCCAGTGCCGACATTGATGAGCTCAACATTTGCCCAAAACTGTTGAAGAGACTCGACATGGATCTTGGGATGGAGAAGGAAGGCAGTTTGATATTGCGATGTATTCATGAGGTCGACGGCCTCATCAAACTTCGACCAGAAGGCAGATTTGGTCAAGTAAGCAACTGAGTTGTGACGAGGTTTGAGTTGCATGTTCGCCATGTGAGCAGAGGTTTCAGGAGGGAGATTTTGATTGAAGGTTTTGGTAATGAAAGATCTGACTAGGGTTTGGGTTATATAGAAAAGAAAACTACTGACGGTTTCAGTCGTTTTGAAATTCAAGCATCAGGTGTAGTGTCTCATCAGATGTTGCTTATCAGAGGTTGTTGGATACATCAGATGTTGGATACTGCTTATCAGAGGTTGTTGACTTGTCAGTAGTTTAGGCCAACAGTTGTTGTTTCTCAGGTGTTGTTAACCCATTTTTTTTTTATAACAGTTTTAAATGATAAAAATCATTTTATTTTAAAAGTGGTAAGTTGTTAAAAGAAAACAGTTTTATTCTAATTGCAGCATACCAAGCCTTAACACCAGATTTTGAAAAGTTGAAGTTTCTAAAGGCTTAGTGAAGATATCTGCAAGTTCATCAGCACTAGGAACAAACTTTGGATCAATCAGACCTTTTTCAAAACAATCTCTTATAAAATGGTGTCTGATCTCAATGTGTTTGGTCCTAGAATGCTGAACAGGATTTTTGACAATACAAAGAGCTGAGGCACTATCCATTAGCAATGGTGTCTTAGATTCTTTGATGCCATAATCCAAAAGTTGATTTTGAAGCCAAAGTATTTGGGAAGTACAGCTGGCTGCAGCAATGTACTCAGCTTCAGCAGTGGAGGTGGCAACAGATGTTTGTTTCTTACTTTGCCAAGAAACCAAACAATTTCCTAAAAATTGGCATCCACCAGATGTTGATTTTCTAGTGAGTTTGCATTCGGCATAGTCACTATCAGAGAAAGCAACTAGCTTGCAGGAATGCCCAGTGGGATACCAAAGTCCTAATGATTGAGTTCCCTGCAAATATCTAAAGATCCTTTTGACAGCAATCAAATGGGAGTCTTTAGGTGCAGCCTGAAATCTAGCACAGACACATGTGACAAACATAATGTCTGGTCTAGATGCTGTGAGATACATCAGGGAACCAATCATACATCTGTAAAGTGTTTCATCCACTGATTTTCCTTTTAAGTCTGTGTCCAATTGTGTTGTGCTGCTCATGGGATTTGAACAAGGTTTACAGTTTTGCAAATCAAATTTCTTTAAAAGATTTTTTGTGTATTTTGACTGATGAATAAAAATTCCATCAGGATTTTGTTTAATTTGAAGACCTAAAAAGAACATTAATTCTCCCATGGCACTCATTTCAAATTTCTTTTTCATGAGTTCAGTAAAATCATGACACAATTGTGGATCTGAGGAGGCAAAAATGATGTCATCAACATATATTTGAACAAGGAGCTTATGCTTGTCTACCATCTTTATGAACAAAGTTTTATCTATGGATCCCCTAGTGAATTTATTTTGAAGAAGAAAAGTAGATAATGTATCATACCAGGCTCTGGGGGCTTGTTTCAACCCATAAAGAGCTTTATCAAGCTTATACACCCAATCAGGATGTTTATTGTCCTCAAAACCTGGTGGTTGACACACATATACTTCCTCTTTTATTGTACCATAAAGAAAAGCACTTTTGACATCCATTTGAAAAACTTTCAATTTGTATAGAGCAGCATATGCTAAAAACAATCTGATTGCTTCCAGTCTGGCTACAGGGGCAAAGGTCTCATCATAGTCAATGCCTTCTTCCTGTGAGAACCCCTGTACAACCAGTCGGGCCTTGTTCTTAATTATTTGACCACTTTCATCAGTTTTATTCCTAAACACCCATTTAGTGCCTATTGCACACTTACCTGGGGGAAGAGGAACAAGCTCCCAGACTTGCTGTTTCTTGAATTGCAAGAGCTCCAATTGCATAGCTTCCACCCATCCATTATCTCTGAGTGCAACATGATAGTTCTTTGGCTCTTGCTGGCTGACAAAAAGAATGTAAAGACAGAAATTTGACAATTGACTTCTTGTAGAGACACCAGCAGCAATATCACCAAGAACTTGAGATAAAGGATGATTCTTCAGTTCTTGATATGGAATAAGATCTGTGCAAGTGTTTGAAGAAGATGCAATGGTTGCAGATGATGATGAAGATGCTGGAAATAATTCAGTAGGAATTTCAAAAGATGTAGAAGAGTTTAGAATTTCATCAGCATTTGTAGTGGGAGGAACCACTGGAGCAGGTGGAGCATCAGGTTTAGCAGACCTTGGCAGAGAATCACTAAACCTGAACAGGTGAGTACTAACATCATCATCAGGATTTGCATGAGAAAGTGCCTGAACAACTGCTGATGGAGCTGGTTCTGGTGCAGTTGAAGGTTTATATGGGACAGATTGCAGGATATCCAAATCAAACATCTCTACAGGACTTTGTGGGATAAGAGCTTTTGAAGATTCATTGAATTTGACATGGAGAGTTTCTTCAACTATCTTGGTTCTGCAATTAAACACTCTATAAGCTTTGCAAGTTGAAGAATATCCCACAAAATACCCTGCATCCACCTTGGAATCAAATTTCTGAAGCTGATCCTTGGTGTTGAGAATGTAACAGAGACATCCAAAGGCTCTAAAGAATGAAATTAAAGGAGCCAAATGATGAAGGATTTCATAAGGAGTTTTCATCATTCTTTGATTTACCAGCACCCTATTCTGCACATAGCAGGCTGTATTGACAGCTTCTGCCCAGAAGATCAATGGCAGACCAGAATCAGCAAGCATTGATCTGGCAGCTTCAATTAAAGTTCTGTTTTTCCTTTCAACAACTCCATTCTGTTCAGGAGTTCTAGGAATGCTGTATTGCCTTTTAATTCCCTTGGAAAGATAAAACTCATCAAGAACTTGATTTCTGAATTCTGTTCCATTATCACTTCTCACACACTTGACAGGAAGGGAAAATTGCGTCTCAGCATACAATACAAAGTTAATGACATACTTAGCAGTCTCATCCTTTGAATGTAAGAAGAAGGTCCAAACAAACCTTGAAAAATCATCAACAATTACTAAACAATATTTCTTCTTTGCCATACTCATGATTCTCACTGGACCAAACAAATCCATGTGTATCATTTGTAAGCAGGCAGTGGATTTTGGATCATCAATGGATGGAAAAGATACCTTGTGTTGTTTCCCTTTCAAGCAAGCAGAACAGTTCTCATCATACTTAAAATCTTTCATAGGGAGACCTCTAACCAAACTATGTTGCACCAGTTGATTCATGTTTTTGAGATTCACATGACCCAACCTTCTATGCCACAAATTTGATTCTTTGGAAGAGGCCTTAGAGAACAGGCATGGATGACCCTTCAAGGCAATTTTCTTGGAAAGATCCAAAGCATAAACTTTTCCTACACAGTTAGCTTTAAGAAGAGTGTATTCATCCAAAACCTTGTCAATCAGAGGCAAAACTTCAGAAGACAGTATTCTGCAGTCTTGTTTGGAGAAAAGAGAAATTCGGCCTTTATCACACATCTGACTAACACTCAGTAAATTATACTTGAGGTTCTCTACATGGTTCACATCATCAAACCTTAAATCACCATTGGAAACATATCCTCTTCCGATGATGTAACCCTTAGCATCATTTCCAAATGAGACAAATCCCTTTCGTTCTGCATAATAATCATTAAGAAGAGATTTGCTCCCAGTCATATGCATAGATCCTCCACTGTCAACATACCAGATGCTCCTTTGGCATGCTGAAGGATCCTGCACATACTAAACCAATCAGTTAGACTTTTGGACCCAAACCATTTTGGTTTTGGGTCTGCTTTCAAGAGAAGAAAAAACACTAACAGTATTCTTTGAGATAACACTTGAATCAGATTTTTTTTGAAAATTAACTTTTGTTTTTGATTTTGGTTTCTTTTTATGAGCTGAATCAACTGATGCATCTACTAGATTGACTTTTCCTAGCAGACTTTGCATCAACAAAACCATTTGATGTTGATTTTGCCTCAAAGTTTTGATTTGTTCAGAAACATTATTATCTGATTTCAAGTGTATTCTCTTTGAATCTAGACAGACCCCTTGACCTTGCTTGGATTTACCTACATTATGTCCTTTCAAGGGTTTTTCAGACTTTGGGACTACTGATGATTCTGGTACAAATTTGGATCTAAATTCATTTTTTATTTCAGTTAATTTCTTGTTTTTATTCTTATTTTTGTTGAATTTAGAACCTTTTCTGTACCAGCAGTCAACTGGTGTGATTGAACAAACCACAGATTTCACAAGACTTTTTCTTTTGTTTCTTATCATGATTGTCTACAAGTACTGAAGACTTAGTAACACATTTTGTCTTCTTCAGTACTTGTCTCTTTTCAGTCTTTGTGGATTGTTGTGAGTTGTTTTCAGTACTTTTTAACTCAGACTTTTTATCATCAGACTTTGTGTCTTTCAGAGGTTGCAAAGTACTGAAGCATGTCTCATCAGTAGTTGTGATATTTTCAACATTTTTTACAACTTCTGAAGAGACACTCTGACTTATCAAAGACCTTGCAAGTTTCTCTTCATGTCCATCTGAATCAATCAATTTTAACTTGACTTCATTTGAAATGTTTTCATCTGGTTTAATTTCAATTAAAACACTGTCCTTATCTGTTTCATCCTGGATGACATTAGTACATCCAATTGAATAGGAATATGTTTCAACATCAACAGTTTCAGATTCAGACTTGCATTCATTTGACTCACATTCAGAAGTTTCATCAGCATCAGAATTTTGTGAAGAGTTAGTGGATTGGTATACACTGTCCCCTTCACACTCACAGCTAAGATTTTTTGGTGTATAATCAGCTGGAGGGGCAGTGTGATTGTATCCAATACCAAACTTCACATTTGATGCTGTTTGTTTGTTTAACAACATCTCAAACCCCTTGCAAGACTCAACCCATCGTTCACACTCTACTTGGGTTGCTGCAAGTGTTTGTTTCAGATCATTGTGTTTTACAAGCATGACTTCCACCCTAGCCTTTTCATCAGACAACTGACACTTGAGTTTATAAATTTCAGACTCTTTTTCATTCAAAACTTTCTCAAATTCATTTTTATTCTTAGTCATGACCCTTTCGAAATCCAACTTCTCATTGATTAACTCAACATTGATTTCTCTAATGGAAGCAAATGCTGAAACACATGACTCTGAACACAACTTAGCTTTTGATTCGGATGAAACCTGTGCACTTGATGATGTTGAGCCAGAATGATCATTTGAATCAATGGCCATTAGAGCAAGATTCCCAAATACATTTTCTGCTCCATGAGAACTAACACCAGTAAATATCTGTCCAAAAAAGTCAGACAAGTCATCAGGTAGACTACTCCAATCAGCTACACCAGTGGTGAAAAAGCTTTGTTGTTGTGGCTGGGGTTGTTGATTGGTTTGAGTTTGCTTGGCTTCAGGAAGAGCTGGAGGATGTTGAGGGGTGAGTGGTTGGTTTTGTGTAGGCTGTGGCATGTAAAAACAGGGATATGGATAAGGAATGGGTCCTTGCGGCATGAAATGAGCTGGATAGAACTGCTGTTGACTGGATCCAGAAGAATGTTGCCCTTTGTTTTGAGAGTTATTGCTTGGAAAGGTTACAAAAGATGCTGAAGAACCAGATCCAGAGGATTTGCATTCTCTAGCAAAATGTCCAAGCCTATTGCACTTGTGACATCTCAACTTGCTCTTGTCGAACCCAACCTTGGTTTTAGCATGCAGTCCAGGAAACTTCCTTCCAGTTCTTTTGTAAAATTTTTGAGATCTGATATTAATCAATGCCATCTGACTCATAATATCCATCTCTTCCAGATCATCATCAGGAATTCCCTTTAAGTCATCCATCACAAAGCACTAGTTGTCTTCAGAGTTTCCTGAATTACCATCAACTCCAACAAAAGCATGATCAGCACTATTTGTAGAAAAATCAATATGTTCATCATAAGAACACTCGGATGCAGCATATTCTGACTCTTGACCTATCAAGGCAGTGTTGCCAAGAACAAAGTCATCAGTGAGCTTGCCAGATGAAGACAGCTTTCTTTTCTGTTCTACCTCTCTCTCAAATGTTAAGAGTTTCCCATGGAGTTGGGTGAGAGATAGATGTTCTAGATTTGCACTGGAGCGTAGGACAATGGTATAAGTGTCCCATCTCTCAGGCAATGATCTAAGAAACCTGTTGTTCATCTGACTATTGGTATATTCCTATTTAACCATTTTCAACTCAGAAATCAGACAGGAGAACCGCTCAAACTGTTGAGTCAATGACTCACCCTTCCTATGAGAGAATGTCTCATACTGTTGGGCGAGGATTTCTCTTGTGTTTGCCAGAACCTCATCAGTTCCACCGAATTGTTCTTTCAGTGCAACCCATAGATCATGAGCAGTATCATGATGCATCAACCCAGAGTAGATCTCGTTAGGCAAAGCCATAGCGAGAATACCATGAGCTTTTGCATCAATCTCAAACAGTTTTAAATCCTCATCCGAATACATGTCCGAAGGTTTCGGAATCATGTTTTCGTTTCAGGATCACTTATCATGGGTTTATACGGTCCATGCACCACAGATTTCCAACATCCTGCACTGTTAATTGACAGATGATGTAGCATTCTACGTTGCCAGATGTTGTACTCACTCCGAACAAGCATCGGAGGCTTGGTTGCGGAGCCTGTGTTGTGCGGATCATTGTTTGAAGCCGCCATGATCTCAGATCCAATTAATTTCAATCAAATTCAAATTAATTCAATACAAACTCAATCAAAATGATGCAAAATAAATCGATGTTGTAAAACAAATCAGCGAAAGTTATCAGAAAACTTCAATCAATAACAATTTCTTACTAATCAGCTAATTCGATCAAACCAAGAACTAAAATGAGCAGTTTCAGAGATCAATTGTAAAATCGATCAGTGATTAACAGTCGTTTGTCTTCAGCTGTTGTGCTCTTCTTCAGTTGTTGTGTGCCTGTGGGACTTAGAGGATTTTCTGATCAGGCTCATTGGTTCTTTTGGTCCAACACCCCGCATCATCATCACTTTCATGGCCCTCATCCTCATCAACCTGTACCACCACATTTTAATCTCATATTCAGATTTCCGATATAAATTTAAAGGGCCATTTTATTTAGACACCCCATATTTATATTTTTAACACCCCTGCGGGTCAAGACGGGTACTGGCCAGTACGGCCCGTATTGAATACAGACAAACATTCCAGAGAATTCCTTGGAATCAGTGAAACATTCTGTGGGACGGGCCGTACTGGCCAGTACGACCCGTCTTGGCCCAAGCTTATTTTTCCACGCCATTTTGGGTGTCAACCAGTTTTGCTTAACTCAAGACGGGCCGTACTGACCAGTACGGGCAGTCTTGAATTAATTTATTTTATTTAAGCTTAATTTGCGTTTTTAAATAATTTTTAACGATCTACTTTAATACGTGAATTATTTGAACGATATGTGTTATTTATTTTATTTAACCTTAATTTACGTATTTAAATTTAATTTTTAACGATATACGTTTATTATGTAAGTTATTTGAACGATATACGGCTATTATGTTAATTAAACGTCATAATGTCGTTTTAACTAAATATTTCATTTTTAATTAGTTTGTTTACGTTAATTAAAATAATTTAAACGATATAAAGTTTTTCGCGCAAATATTAAACAACACAAACAGAAACAATACAAATGCAGAAAGAAACATACGTATATACACTGTACAGTTTTATATACAAGGAAACAAAATACAAAAATACAAAATGAACTACGATCCGGATGGTCCAGCGTCCGATCCGTCGTCTGCGTAGACGCGTGGCACTGGGAACGGTGGAAGCTGTGTCCCGTCCCGTCGCGCATGCTCTGACGCGATCGTCCACTGGACCAAATCCTCGTAACAATCGAGCCGTCGCTCGATGCGTGCCATCCGCTGAGCCGTATCGTCGCACTGGGCGGCAATCTGGTGCAACAACACCTCGAGTGGCTCGGTTAGGCGCACCGCACGGTAAACGTGCGGTGGATGCTGCGGAGGCTCCTCCTCGCACGGTGGTGACTGAACCGGCTCCTCCCGAATTGGCTCGGGCTCCGGCATCGGGCCACCGTCCTGCTGCTGCTGGTCTGGCAATACAATGACCTGGGCCGGCTGAATAAATGGAAGCCTGTGCTGGTTCGTTTTGTACGTCGCGTCCATCATCAGTACGTGCGGAAATGCACGCCACCAGCAATACGATTTTGGATGACAGAAGAAAATGTCTTCCACGACGTTTGTTTCAGGATCCTTCCGAGTATAGTAAACGTACCGCGGACTGTGAAGCACGTTTTCCAAGACCTGCATCGGAGTATCACCGAATTTCTTCTTGTTTTTTATCTTCTGCTGTAAATTGTATACATCCCTAGGGACAGATACATTTGCAGGGTTATGTTTCTTTATGCTCGAAAGTATGTTACGAGGATCCATGTGTCGGTCGGTCAGATTCTCAACCAGATCTTCTTCCTCTTGAGTGAATCTTCTAACATATGGATGGCCCTCTAGATTCTGAGCAGGTTCGTGATTGTGATTGTCGTTAATCACCTGTAATTTCCAGGATTCACGAACTTCGTTGTATAACCCTATCAGTTGAAACAGACAACCGATTTTCTTGCTACCAGACCGTCTAAGGATTGCGATGCTATTGTGCTCACCACCACGGTCACACATGAGCCCGACTTTGATTACACTGCCTGTTGTCTTTGATTTCTTCGTTTTTCTTTTGACTACAATGTAACCATTGTCTACTGCTCTACTTTTCACCCACCCTACCAGCGCTTCCTCAGACATAAACTCCTGACATATAAAAACAATAATAAATACCGTAAATGGATAGCGATAATATGCAATCATTAACATTTATGTTTCATTTAAGTTACCTCTTTGGTTTCCCAGTTAACGTTTGAATCCCCGGCTTTTCTTCATAACCCTCCTCCGGGTTACTTTGTTTACTGTCGTCATACACGAACCCATACGATGCTTGACTGTCAAAATCGACATCAGCGTTAGGTTCTGCATTCTGATCTACCGTGCCGTATGAATACTCGACAGGAGGCTCTTCGTTCAAATCTGGCACGAAATAGTTGAAAAAACTCCCGTCCCAAAACGACATCGTTACAGATATGAATTATCTTGAAATATATTCGAATTCGAAAGTTACGCGTTCATTTGAAACGATTCAAGCTTATATAAAAATTTGAAAATGTTCAATACGGCCCGTACTGGCCAGTACGGGCCGTCTTGCTGTCAAATCATTGTACTACGTTGCAGGGAATGTCTGTACGATGAATGAGACGGGCCGTCCTGGCCAGTACGGCCCGTCTTGCTCCCAATCATTGGCACAGGTTGTCAGGAGCGAATGTTTGACCGAAGCCTGAGACGGGCTGTACTGGATAGTACGGGCCATCTCAGGGGTGTATTTTTAAAAAATGTGGGTGTGAGAATAACAACACCCAAATTTAAAACTATAAAAACAGTGTGGGATACTCACATCAGAATCAACAGGGTCGTCCTTTGATTCCTAGAGAGAAATATGTCAAACAGTCAGTCAAGTTAGGTTGACTACTTAACACCTTTTTGTCCTTTTCTTTAAAATACTTTCAAGGCTGTTGATAATATAATCTAAATATTATAGTTTGAGTCTATTGTGTATATGTAAATAGTTAGTGGTTAGTATGTTATTAAGTCAAAGTCTGTTCGTTAAATAACTGTTAACAAAATTGTTGGAAATTTGAATAGTTGCAAATTTAATATGAATTAAAGTCAAATACTTTTCATATTATTCAATTAAATCAAGACTCTTCAAATTACATATATTGATTATAGGTATTATGTCAAGAATCTTGGAATTACCATCTTGTAGTATAAATACAAGACAATTGGTGTCTTGTTTTTGGTTGAAAAGAATACTACATACCATTTCACACAAACTTTGAAGAATTTTGAACTTTCTCAACTCTTCAAGCACTTGTTTAAGATATCTTATTCAGGTGTTAGGTTAATCCCGTAGTACACAATCTGTTTTGGTTGTTGTACCTTGGGGGACAGACGCGTTCGTCTTGAGAAGAGACGCGAAATCTGTTTTAAGGGAAGCTATTGAATACGTGCCTCAACCACAATCGTCAACACGTTTAATCCATTTTGCAGTGAAGAATAAGTGAAAGACACACTGGGTGGAAAACATCGTTTAGAAGCTTGATTGAACACTCGACATTAATCATACTCTACTCAAGGAAGCTATTTGGAGTACCCAACGAAGACATGGATCAAAAGAAGTTTGGTATATAAATTAGTAATTTATATTCTTTTATTTTAGTCTTGTAATCGGTAATGTATTAGATTATTTCTTACTAATAACGAGAGAATCGTTATTATTTATATTTGATTATTGTTTTATAATAAAAACGTGAACCAATTTCCTACAATCTTAAAACAGACTTTCGTGAAAAACCTTATAAATAAGGATTTTGGGTTTATGAAAGTTAAATATAAACTGAGATTTTTGATAAAATCTAGTAAATATTTTGAGAAATATTTAATACAAGTTGGTCGGATTTTGTAATTGGAGTACAATATTTAATCAGAATATTGTGGTACAAGACATATGATTTGATTCATTCTTTTGAATTCATGGTTTCGATTGTGAATTGAACCATGAAACAATTTTTGGTTTATTTCAAAATAAGTTTTGAACGTTCATTTTCTAATAATTGTATTAGAAAAATGTAGCTTTGTAAACACATACAAAGTGTTTGTGAACACTTATTTTTCCTTCTAAAAATGCTTGTTAAAAGTTTATTATTATTATTATTTTTTTTTTGCAAAATATTATCATTTACGAAACCTTTACATTTTCTAACAAGCATGTTAGATGTAATTATTATTTTTGGTAAACAATATTGTTTTTGGTAAACAATATTGTTTTGAACAATTTAAGTTTTCTAACTGACGTGTTAGAAACAAGGTGATTTTTGAAACTGTTAATCAGTTATAAACATTTAACTTATATTTCTAATGAGCGTGTTAGAAATTATAATATTGGTTAAAATAATAAAAAAAAATTCTAACGAACGCATTAGAAAGCATTTGTTTGGAAAAGTTCTCATGCCTTTATATTTTCAAACAAGCATGTTAGAAACGAGAGTATTGGGACAAAACTTTGTTTATTTTATAACGAGCGCGTTATAAAAGATGACTTTGCAAAGTAATATGCTTTATAACGATTTTGGTAATCGTTTATTTTCTAACAAGTGTGTTAGAGTTAGTTTATTTTATATAAACATAATAAAGTTTTCCAATTTTGGTAATCGTGTATTTTTTAACATGAGTGTTAGAATAAGTTTAACGATTTTGGTAAGCGTGTTTTTTTTTCTAACAAGTATGTCAGAATCAGTTTATTTTGTATAAACATAATAAGATTTATAACGATTTTGGTAATCGTTTATTTTTTTTAACAAAGTGTGCTAAAACCAGTTTATATAATAAACAAAAATGCTTTATAACGGTTTGAGTAATCTTTTATTTTTAACAAGCGTGTTAAAATCGATTTGTTTTATAAACGAAAAGCTTTAGAAACAATATTTTTAATCGTTTATTTCAGACAAAGAGTGTTAGAACCGGTTTGTTATATAAACATAAAAACTTTGAAAATTTTGTTGTTTATTTTCAAACGAGCACAGTAGAAACCGATTTGTCATAAAAAAATGTTATTTTTTAACCGGTTAGTTTTCATGACGTGATAGAAGTATGTTTGAATAAAAATGTTTAAGTAAACATTTTATTCATGTGCGTGTTAGTCACACATTATGTAATAAGATTGCTTTATGTAAGCATTTTTCAATTCTCTAACGTGAACGTTAGATACGATTTTTATAATCGACTAAATTCTAATATGATTATTAGAAAAAGTTTATGTTATAAACAATAATTTTTTTTATGTAAAAAATTTAATTATCTTACATGAAAGTTAGATACGATTTGTGTAATCGTTTTATTTTAAACAGATTTGTGACTGTTTGATTTAAAGTTTCAAGATGAAACAACAAAAGAATGAAGATGTTATTGGGGCCATTTTTGGTTTATCCCAAAGGACACGTGTCATTGCATATCGAGGATGGTTTCTCATGACAGGTGCAACCATTCATGCATCTTCTGATCTAGATGACATTGAAATGTCAGATTACGAAAGTGTTCAAGATAGTAACACTATATGACTTAATGTTTAGAACTCATCTATATGTCTTTTTAAAGTATTACAAATAAACATTTGTTTTGGTGCGTTGGTTGCGTTCAATATCTTAAGATAACACACACGTTTATGCACAATAATCACTATAACATATGAAAGAGATATATGATATAGTTAACTATATTAATATATTCTGTGGGATTTATTATAAAGTGATGATGACATAGATGCTTCTATTGTTTTCATTGTGTTTGAAATTATGTTGATTATGTGTCTACTAACTTAAAAGAGCATCCTAAATACACGGTATGAGATACAACAAATAAAAATTTGAATTTAATTTGTAATATTTTATAATGGGTGCATGTGTTTTATTGAGGGAGGACCTCAAAACATATCATGTGATGAAGTCACTTACAATGATTTTGATAAATGATGACAGTGTTGATTAAATAACATTTTGAGACTTGATGTGTATATACCATTCTTGTATCCGTTTAAAATATATTGTTTATTATATTTTATTATGTTCAACTATGACTTGAATTTATTTATTTCTAAAATAAACAAGTTGATTTAAAAGATAATAAAATGATATTTAAATGTTGGAGGATTTTAATAAAAATACATATTTTAACAGAAAGTACAAGTAGTGATTTGCATGAATACAATGAGGGAGTTGTGATCATGACTTATGTTTCAAGTCTCAAATTAAACAGCAAATGTAATGTGGTGAGTGAATTAAGATGAAATACACAAAAACAAAAGATGTCATCTAATGTTAAGAGCATCAACATGGAAATGAATAAGTGTGCTTTCGAATGACTATGACATATGAAAGAATATATGTTATGATACTTATAATAACGATGGTCATGGAGATTATTCTACTATCATTAACGTTACATTACTGAAATTATATAGATGATTTATCTTTCAATTTGGGAGAGCATCCCAATACATGGTTTCATTGAAACAACAATATAAATGTATAAATCACTTTAGACAAATGGTATGTCATGTTGTTGAGTATCAATCTTGTTGACTATATCTTAAGAGTCTAGTGATTTTATACAAATATCATTCATCATATGTTGATGAATGTGTTCACCAAAGTGACTTGAGTTAAGACTTTTGTTTAAGTTCTTATGATTAATTGGTGAAGCCTTAGAGATTAAAGGCAAATGAATTATAATCTTATATAATGGATGAAGTTAAATATGGTTATGAGTTTTCCTTAAACTAAGGGTTTAAAAATCTCAACATTTTTGTCTAAACTAAGATATGAATGGTTGTAGAGATAATGTGTTATCTCTAGGAGCTGTGATTGACCAGAATGATGCATCTTCTGTTCACATGCTAATATTTTAGTCTAAAGCATGCTAGACTAATACATGTTAATTTAGATGCTCTGCAGAGATTAAATTAACTTTAAACTTTCAATATATGTGATGACATGAAAATGAGTTGCAAGTTTATAGTTTATGAACATAACTTCATTCACTTAAAAAATGATAACTTTAAATGTCCACCAAAATAGATGTAGCTCTATTCGGTTCATATGAGGAGAACTCATGGAGTAATATGTATAGATGAACTTAATGACACAATGATATATATGTTTGATATCTTATCACATGTGTCAAAGTCATCAAAAGATAAATTGCTCAAACTTAATCAAAGTGCAAGCAATGTGGGGGAATGTGTCATTTACGAAACAACCCTCTAGAGTTTGTAAGAGATAATATTTGAGAAGTTTCTCAATCTCTTGTGAAAAAGGAGAACTTTTCACAACCCCTCAATGTATGCGTATGTAAGTGTCGATGATGTGTATGCCTATGAACGAAGTCTCTAAAAATTTCAAGCAAGTATATATACCAAATTTCATTATTGTTCATCAATTCAACTCTGCTTTACCAACAAAGACAATTAGAACAGTACATGAAAAAAAAAGTGATTGTCGTACCTCTTCTTCCTGTTTCTTTTCCTACTCTTCAAACGCCTCCTTCTCAGACTAAAAAAAAGAAAAGAAAATAAAAGAAAGAAGAAAATGATAGTATGAACTAACAAGTTTCCAAGTATAAAATCAACATACACCCTTTTGTTTTCCACATGTTTCTTCTGCCACTTGTTTCGCATATTTAGGATAATCACAAATCAACACACTGTCAAACAAAGTTTCGGATTTCACCTGAAAAACAAGCATAAGCTGCATAACATCCCATTAAACATTCATTATGATGTATAGTGATGCAAGACTAAGCATATGCAATGCTAACATTGAAAGAAACCTGCCACAACTCAATGCCAACAAACTTCAGCTTCAGGAACACATATATCAGGGTTATCCTTAACATCTAAAATTCAGACAAAATTTGGTTATAAATGAAAACTAGGAGAAAATTTATGTTGTTGTCAATCATCGATGCCTTCCACTCTCCTTTGTAGTTTGGGTTCTTGATTTTCTAAAAAATAGATGAAAAAACTATATAAAATATTTGCAACTAGTTAACAATTAAAAAACAGCTGTGAAAATATTTTACAACAAACCTTGGCTCACCATCTTCCTCATCGTCCCAATTTTCTAGCTGAAATTTTGGCATGTTTAAATCAGCAATTAAGAAACCCAATGTGTTTTATAAGCAAAACAGAATGTTTGAAAGAAAAATGTTCACCTTTATGGCATCTGGATCAGAAATTTCCTTCTAAATGTCATCATAACCCTAGTATTAATCATAAAATAGTAATTCAATGTTGTATCCCATTAGATCCAAAGTAAGGAAATCAAAACATAATGTTTTTGTTAACTCTAGTTTCTTATCTTCAGGATCAGGATTGAACTCCTCCTCATCCCAATCTTCTGGGTATAATCTATTTATCTAATAAAAGAGAGTTAAGACTGTTGATTTGTCATCTTTTAAGGTTGTCCACATCAGCAAAATTATGTCATCTTACAATTGAAGATGTCAATTGAATAATGATGCACATCTCTTTAAGCTTGATGTCTCTCTTATTAAATAATGTACAATTCTTTAAGCTTGATGTACAATCAACATAAATTATCTCTTCTATTAAATACATATATTCTCTCTCTTAATAAATAATTATAATGATAATTATTAATACATTATTTATTTTTATTTGAAAACACACTTAGGTTTATGAAATGTGAAATTTTTTTTAAATAAGAAATATTTTATTTAAAAAAAATTATGTAAAAATCAAGTTACTTTAAAAAATGTTTTTTTAAATAAAATCTATCTATCTATTTATCTAATAAATGGGAGTTAAGGGAAAGACAAATCTCTTAATGTACAACTCTTTAGGCTTGATATACAATCAACATAAATTCTCCCTCTTATTAAATAACTATATTCTCTCTCGTTTCCTCCACCATTTCAAAATCCAAACAATTTCCTGGATTCAAAATTTAAAATTGTTGTCCATGTCTCTTTCTATCAGCTAAATAAAGATAAAGAGAATGAGAGAAAGAGAATGAAGATTCGAATGAAGTAGAAGCAGGAAAGCAACTCCTATTTTCTATATACACTTCAAGAGCATACATGCAAGCCCTAATTCGCAGCCCTGATTTCTTGAATGAAGATGGTTCTCTTCATGGATTCTTTGAGAGCAATTCTAGAGATAGAGAGAATAAGAGAACCAGGTACGTTTCAATTTTTGTCAAATCAATTGGTTTTTGGATCGATATATGTTTGGTATACGCATTTTTTCAAGTAATGATTTCAAATCAAGAATTTCACAAAAAAAATTATACACTTCAAATAATCACATCAATATACAAACATGTGTTAGCTGCAATTTTTTTTTTCAAGTAAAGCATAAGCAGCTTACACAATCATATGTTTATAGTAACAATTTACTTTGTTATGATACTTGTGTCAAAACGTCAAATAGTGTATAACGACACCACGTGTCAAAGCATTCACTTTTACTTAAGGCATATATACCAAAATTTAAAAGTCAATTTCTCATCTACCCTATCTTTCACCCAAGTCTATACGCCAACACTTTCTTGATGCATCGAATAAAGTTGATGTATAGGGTATGCGTAAGGCATATACCTAGCTGCCAACCCACCACCTCTTCGATACATCCTGATCATATCTTTGCTAGTATCTTAGGTTCCAAAAAATTTCAATCACATAATCATTTTCGCATGTCAATGCTCAAATGATTTATTATGTATATCTACATATACTAACATCCAATTGTCATCAAGGATAATCAAAATATCCAAGACATCTATTACAACTCAATTGTTATCAAAATTCACTTCTTTATGACTCAAGGTTCATCACAACCATTTTACACTTTTTAAACAATCATTTAAGCAATTAACACCATATGTAGTACATACATATAGTATGAACATTTCTCTAGTTATCAATTAATATACTAATTTATTTAGTATTCAATTGATTATTCATCTTTTCTCAACACAATCATTATTCACAAGTATGTGGATTCTATTGTTAATGCCAGACCTATGGGGTCTTACATAACTTTTTAACCAAATATAAATCATCACAATCAATTTACAATTTTGTATTTCCACATTATTTGTAATCATTTCAACTCAATATTTCAATATTGATGTTTACATCACTTGTAGCTCATCAGACTAATTTCTCACCTCTATTACCAAAATCAATTCATTTAATTAAATTAACTATT
Organism: Mikania micrantha; assembly: GCA_009363875.1. NCBI lineage: Eukaryota > Viridiplantae > Streptophyta > Magnoliopsida > Asterales > Asteraceae > Mikania > Mikania micrantha. Next base: position 57,856,233 of record CM018693.1, read on the forward strand.
TAACCCACCCGTTAGTGGATTTCCCCAACGCCAGATCTATGTGGACTTACATGTCAAACCCAATGCCATTTCAATATGGACTTTGATGACAAACCAATGCCACACACCTGTGGTCTTACATGTCAAATAAAATGCCACTCACGAGTGGTCTTCTGTAACAATAGCAATTTTAACACCACTCACAAGTGGTTTTACATATTTTACCACACAAATGTGGTTTATCACCCAAATGCCATTTAGAATGGTCTTGCATTAACTTTCTCACTAATGTGAATCATCTGCGATTCTCTGTGTCAATTATTATAAAACATATAATGACACAATCACAACTTATACAACTATATCATATTATTCCTGAGAGGCCCCAAGCCCGGGTACCTCCCATAGTTGGTTTTCATCATAAACACATAGCTCTTAAACCAAAAACTTTCATAATCATGCAGCGGGAATTAAAACATAATTTGTCAAACACAAAGTATACTTAAATAAATTGTATCAAAACATTTATGATTTGCAAATTATCGGACTTCTATTCCTGTGCCCCGAGCTCCATGCATTCTCTTACCTTAGCTTTAACCAGACATACATGCTAAAATGTCAGCTTACGCTAGTGAGTTCTAGTTTTAATAAAACATGGTAAACGTGTTGTGAGTAAACATCATTCGCATGAAACATCATCATATTCACATAAATCATAGCACATAAACATAATAATCATCATCCTCATCAATGCAACCACTGTCATTAATATGAACATTGAGCTTATGCCGGCACAAGGCTCCATGTTTATAGTCCGATCGACTCATACCCTGTTATAGTCAGATTGACTTTCATACCCTGTTATAGTCTGGTTGGCTTTCATACCCTGTTATAGTCAGACTTTCATACCCTGTTATAGTGAGGTTGACCCTCATACCCTGTTATAGTCAGGTTGACCCTCATACCCTGTTATAGTTAGGTTGACTCTAATACCCTGTTATAGTCAGGTTGACTTTCATATCCTGTTATAGTCAGGTTGACTTTCATACACCGTTATAGTTAGGTGGACTTTCATACCCTTTTATAGTCAGGTTGACATTCATACTTACCCCGTAACGAGTACAGTAGCATCATCATACGTATCCCATAACTAGTATCGGAGCATCATTCATTCGTCATAACATGCTTATGCTAGCATCATTTCATCATTCATCATAACATCATGGCATTATAAACATGTCATGTTAACATCTCATCATCATTCATCATAACATCATGGCATCATAAGCATGTCCTTCTAGCATCTATTCATCATAACATCCTGGCATCATAAGCATGTAATGCTAGCATCATCATATCATTTTATCCTAACAGTATCAGACTTCATTATAGCATATCTCCTTATAACTATCATCATAGTTATCATCATGATAGCATGCCATCATATAGTCATCATCATATCATGTTTTCATAATCACATTAACATACATTCATCATCTCACATTCTAATGCATAATACATCATAGCACATTATCAGGCATTCCTCATCATAGCATTTTCACATAGCATCACAGAGCATCATAAACATCCTAACATCATGTATGTCATCCCAAAACATAGTTACATGTACAGTGTTGAAATAGGTCATCTAGAACTCTCCTGATAGTAAAGTAGCTTCTTATCTTCTGAACCGAACTGCCTTGGCTAAGACTCAAGAACCTGCATCATTACATTCCATCCCTTAGACTTAGAAGTTATTCTAAATCCTTGTCGTTTACATAACTAGCCCTAGTATTCGAACTTGCATACGTTTATATAAATTGGCTAAGTTCCCGAAACCTCAAGTACACGAAATCATAGAGTTCACGATGTAACTAAGTACACGAAACTCATAGAGTACACGAAGTACCTAAGTACACGGAACTCATAGAGTACACGAACCTCTGAGTACACGAAGTACCAAGGTACACGAACCTATGAGTACACGAAATATACTTCGCATACTCCTGGTTCGTGAACTTACTAATTCCCCTCGTGTACACTTCGAATACAACTTTTCCTTCATAAAACATCTTAGAAAAACTATCTAAGACTCATGGAGCTAGTTCTATTTGCGTAATGACATTACCAACACCTAGAATACGAAAAGGAATGAACTTTATGCATAAAGGTGTGAGCTTTATGCATAAGTTCACCTTTTGCCTAAAAATCATAACTTTTTCGTATCAACCACTTACTTGATGTTATAATAACCTTTACTTAGCTTCTCGTGCGTTTCCTCCTATTGTTTCTTGGTCAAAGGTTGTTTCTTGCACTTCTGGAACTTACCAACTTCGAGAACTTGGGAGAGAATGATTCCAGCCAAATGTGTTCACGTTTCCCATGGCATTGCTATATATAGGCCAAGTTCGCGAAGTAGGGAAGTGAGTTCGAGTACTCCCAATTCGTGATCTTATACTTAGTTTATTTTTCATTTCTTTCCTACGAATTTGTAATTTGTTACGCACTCGTAAGTTCAAATAACTTGTTTAGAAAATTTGGGGTGTTACAAGTCTCCCATCCTTACAATAGGTTTTGTCCTGATACCTGCCTCGTTACATATCGAACAAATGAGGATACAACCTCCTCATTTCCTCTTCAGTTTCGAACGTAACGTCTGCGCCTTTACGATGCTTCCACTGAACTTTGACTTGCCGAACTGTTTTCTTCAGCGGTTGCCTCTCTTTCGTATCCACGATCGTGATTGGTTCTTCAATGTAGTTCATTCAGTCATCTACCTCGACGTCATATGTAACATCACTGTACTTCCGGTCGTTCGTACATCCGTACGATTGTACTGTTACGACCAGAGATTTTGTAATTATTAATATTGATACATTATTTGATGATTATCACTGTTACTGGTATACATGTTTAGAACATATTATACGCGTAAACCCTGGAAAGTTTAGTTGTAACCCAAATAAACAGAACCAGAGAGTTTATCGTAGTCATATCGTTGATAATTATGGTTTTGGGTTTTGAATGAAAGGAATTAGGAGTTGGTAATGTTTTGGGTTGCTAAACATAGTCAAGGACACATGGTCATGGTTTATCGAAATAGCGATGAGACGGTGTAGGGGAGGTTGCGATCTACCTCTGCATATGCCCTATACATATGCATATTTCGGTCTATCATGGATGTGTCAGTGACTTGGTTTAGTGGGTTTTGGTTTGGGAATTATAATATTAAAGTTAGTAAAATAATGAAAGTATAATCGGAAATAATTACGCGATGGTGAGAATACGATCATAAAATAAACACGAATATTAGTTCAGAAATACTAACTTAATAAGTGTATTCGCGTGAGTGACGATTCATACGAATATAATTATTAAGAATAATATTCTGAAACGATATTCCATAAACTGTAAATCAAATCGAAATACGATACGAGCGTCAGATTCGCAAAGGTGACGATCTTTACGAATACATACGTAAGTAACGCATTTCGACGAGATAATAAAATAACATCAAATGATATTAATTTAATAAATGAAAACTAAAAACGTTTATTAGGAATCAAAACTTAAAACGAATCCGAATAAATTAATTTATTAAATAATTTATTTAACGAAAATAAACAGAGACCTTTTATTTAAATGATTTTAAATTGAAAAGCTAATTTATTGAAAACAAAACTTATTTATTTAACGTTTTATGCATTACATGTGTTTCGTTAAAAACCGAACATTTCATGAGTTTTATCGCGATAAAAACGAGACCGAGCACGGGGGATCAAGACGAGATATAAGGAAGAACTTCTTATTTTTCTTCCTCATTTTCTCAACACTCTCTCTCTCTAAACCTTCAAACCCGTCACCATTTTCTCTCTCTAACTTCTCTCTACCATAACTCCTTCGTTCCTTGACGAAATCGCGAGATCTTGGAGTCTAAACGACCGGGGAAGCAAAGAGAACAAGAAAGTACAAGAAAATCTTACGTTTGGCCAACGATCGAGGTAAATCCCGAGCTTTTATTTTCGTTTTTGGTTAAAAACCCTATTTCGAATGTGGCTATTATCTTTTACATCATAAATGGGTTTTGTATGTTATAATCGGGCTAGAGGTGACCCATGGAAGCGGTGAACACAACTGAAACTAACTCGGATCAGATAGCAAGACGAAGGTGGGGGGGGGGGGCTGGACCTCGACAGTGCCATGGCCGAACCTTTTTCAGGTTGGCCGAACCCTGGTGTTGAGCTCCCGAACCTTCAAGGGGCGGGAAACCGTAGGTGGCCGAACCCTAGGTCTAGGCGAACCCTAGCCCATACTGCGAACCATGTTCCAGCCGAACCAATAGAAGCGAACCCTTACTCATGCCATCAGCCGAACCCTAAGGTGGCGAACCTTAGGGACACCGAACCATAGAAGTGGCAAACCCTGCTTTCCACAAGCCGGCCGAACCTAGGAACTTTGGATGTCACGAACCTTTGTAGTGAGCAGCGAACCTAGGGCCGAACACTGCTATCTTGCTAAACCCTAGTGGCTGCGAACTCTTGAACGAACCTGTAATTAGCGAACCTAGCCGGGTAATTAGCTTGAGTCGAACCTACGGACTAGATTGAGCCGAACCTATGGCCTTGCCAAAAAAAGGTTCACTGCCCACCAATTAATAAAACCTAAGGTTGGAGCTAGGATCATGGAGGGGGGAGTACAACACTACGAGGAACTCATTGATAATCATGCATACGTAAACAATAATAATCACCACCTTTTTGTTTAAATACCAAAGTTGAATTAGAAAGTTTATATGAAATGGGAACTTTTGTGGGAATAAAAGTAATATGATCTCGTTAAACTTAAAGGAGATTTTAATTATAGATATAATGGTGGTGGATTTGAGTGATCATGCATATTTAAGAGGGCATGCACAGTATATCAAGAACTTAGTTGTTACCATGTTATAAAATACAAGGTTGATAAGCTTAAACTAGATAATGATAATGACCATGTGGGATAACTTAGGAGGTTCATTTAACTTGGACTAACTAAATTAGATTGAATGAAACACTCAAAGATTTAAAGAAAACATATATAGACATTAATTTGATCAAAAAGGGCATATACTTATAAACATAAAACGCACGATAATTACAGATCTTTGAGTTGCTTTGAGTTACATACGCGAGCGCGCATAATACGAGAACACAGATCTTAAGGACTTCAGGTGAGTTCTCATAACCTCCCTTTCTTTTAAACTGTTTTGTTTTAAAACTCGGAGGTGAAACATGTATACCAACTTTATATATTATTTTGATAACACAAGGATAATACCTGTTTATCAATATCATATTCACATTATGGAATTATCATTATTTATGGATTATCACTTATTATCATATATCCGTGTAAACATTGTCATTGACTTCGGTTAGTAACAAAGATTACATGTATTGCCTCTTGGATTATCACGACTCCGTGAAACATTGCCTCTGACCTTGGTTAATTGCATTGGTTTCATGTATTGCCACGTGGATAGCTTCCACTCCATGGATCATGTTTTTAACTTATGTTAATTACATAATGTCCATGTATAGTCACAGATATTATTTGAGAATATTGATGTTGAGATTGGTTGAATGGTTATGTGGTTGATTATCTATTATTGTCTATGATTATCTATGAATATGTGAGATAGGTGAATGTGTGTTTGTTTATGTGTTTGATTGTTGTGTTGGAAGATGTGTTGGATTTTCACGCAGGTACTCTTGTGGATCTTCTCAGATAAACCATAAGTTTTTATACTCATTTTTATCTAAATTTTTTATAAAACCCTTTTCAAACACAATCTTTTATACTTATTTTATAAAATACTTTTAAGGATAAAAACTTATGATTACTCACCAACTACTTCGTAGTTGACACTTGATTTTCTTACATGTTTCAGGTGATGAAGCTAAGTAGGATGAGAAGGATGGTCTCTCATGTGACAATTCGACTTTTCACACTAACCTTGTTAACGGGAGTTGGTGCTATCACAGGCCCAACAGGCCCAACAAGGCCAATCAAGGCCCAACAAGGCCAATGAAGGCCCAACAAGGCCAATGAAGGCCCAATAAGGCCAATGAAGGCCCAATAAGGTTAATGGAGGCCAACAAGATAAATTAGGCCCAACATAGCCAGTGTAGGCCCACAAAACCAAGAGAAGCCCAATAAGGCCCAATAAATTCAAGTAAGGCCCAATGTAAATCAAGGTAGGCCTAGGGAAAGCCAAGGTAGGCCCAGGAAGGCCCAGTGAGGCCCAATTGGATTTAAAGAGCTCAATTGGATTAATTTAGCCGAAAATTGTTTTAATTGGTTTAAATTGTGAAAATCCGGCAATTCGCAGCAAATTTTATTAATCAGAAATTAACCAAAATGATGGGAAATCATTTAACATCAAAATAGAAGGATGAGAATTGTTCAGAAACAGTATTTGAATGATAGAACTTTACGGATTAAGATTTCAAATCAAGAAAAGTTCCAATTTTGACTTTTTAAGTCAAAATTCGATTAAGGTGCAATCAAAGGTTTAAATTCGTATTAAATTGATGATAGTAACTGAAATAATCAGATTAGTGACTCATTATGATGATGATTAAACCTTATGATCGGTTATTGGAAGCTAGAAGGCTCGAATTAAACTCTCATCATGATTTCAAATTGTAACCGTAGCCCTTTACAATCAAAACCTCACAATTCGATTTCGATCATCACAATTAGAGTTACAGAAGTCTTATTCGGCACCCTTAGCATCCTAAACACACAACAATTTCAATCCATAAGCAGTGATTCGAAGAATTCGAACAAAGGGCGGCCGAACATCAACTCACAAGTTGATCTCTTTCGATTTGCTATCAAATCAAGTAAGTTTTCGTTCCTAAACTTTCTAAACATGCCGATTAAGTAAACCTGTATGTTAATTTCGGCTTATAACATCAATTGGTATGAATCCGATTAACTAGGGTTCATATCAAAGATAATTTGGGGGTTGCGATCTTAGAAAGTGTAAAACTGAAATTAATGTATATAGATAGTTTCAGAGTGCACCGATCAAGCTTAAACCTATGATGATTTGTAGTTTTAATCACGAATTGCACAAGATCGATAATTAGGGTTCTTAATGAAAACGTTTTTGGGGATTTTGAATATAATGTGTTTAAAAATGAAATTGATTGTTGGGGGTAGTTTCAGAGGACTCCGACAAAGAATAATCCTAAGTTAATTGGATACAGAAACAATGAATTAGGAGGTTTCGATTCTAGGGTTCATCACTATGTTTGAAAATGGGATTTTCAACTTGAATGTGTCTGTTAATCAATTTAACTAACACAGAATGTTTCGAATATTGATTGTAAATAATAACCCCATGAATTGGTGGACTCACATTGTCAGATTGAACGATTTAAGTTGGAAATTAAGAACTTGGGTTCGAACCGAGTTACAGTCGATTAATTGGGTTGCAATAGTTAATTTTTAGAATTAAGATCATCTAAGGATTTGATTAAGTGTTTATAACAGAAGCCCTAAGGTTTAAGATCGAAATCAAAGGTATTGGGGTTCGAATTTGGAATGAATGCTTCGGCTATAATATGTAATGGGAACTAGATGGAAGGAGTGTTTAAAACAATTTAATTCTGATATCTTTCGCGAAACCCTAGCGGGCGAAGATGGTAGATGCGGTGTGTTTCGTGTTGAGGGTCGCGGGTTCGAATCCGGGCAACACCATTTTTGAGTTTTAAATAAATTTTTGGTATTTCTAACATAACTTTCTCATACGAACTCCGATTAAGTCCGTTCAAGTTGCGTTGGAACCGTAACTAGAATACGAACGTGTTAGGGTGATAAAATCCATATTTTAATCCGAACACGAAATCGCGTATAATTACGTTTAATTAAATAAAATCAAAGGTGATTTTATTTAAACGATGTCAATGGCACGCGTACTTCCGTATGCCAAATTCTCACACTTTGACGTACGTATGTTGATACGTATGTGATTTTAAGCACGAAACGATTATTCGAATAACAATAGGTTATTGTTTAAATCACAGATTCTTCGTAGAGGATTTCTACGCGAGTTTACACATACTTGATCATTCTGCTAAAAACCAAAGGTGCGTACACGGCCCCTTTCTTATTTTAAACTGTTTTGGGGGAGAAAACATGTGCAACAAACTACTTTTAGATACATATCACTTGCATGAGTTATCTGTTTACATTATGTGCAATTATATCAATTTGAAAGTCCTTACACACCTCGAACCGTTTAGTTTGCTGTAATGCAAAGCGTGGTAGTTGGAAATAGATCTATTAGGTTTGACAAACCTCACCTGGTAGATGGGATCTACGCAGGTGTTTGACTGACCAAACACATTCTTTTACTATTGTTGTGATAGACAATAGTGGCAAGGCGAAAACATGCTATAGCATGGCAACTAGTCAGCTTCGGTGTCGAACACGTATGTAAATAGTTATATGACTAGGTATCATGACTGTGCAATTGTGATTATGTTATCTACAACTTGTTATTCAAACTGATGTTTTGAACTCTATGATTACTTAAAACCTGTGTTATGCACCAACCTTTGTGTTGACTTGATTTGCATGTTTTCTCAGGACGCTAAGGCGCGCGTAACAGCTGGCATGGACTAGGAAGATAGAGTCTCATGCATTTCTTTTACTTTGATTATTTAAATCTGAATATTTAAGTACTTTGAATTGTAATGTTTGATTTACAACTGTTTATGGTTTTTAAACGCTTCCGCACTTTTTGTAAACTCTGGTTATTATGTTTGTTTTAAAGACCAATGTATGTTTTTGAAATTCATATAGAGGTCTTCGCTATGTCTAATGATCTGAGATCCTGGTTTGTCATGCTCCCAAACGGTGTGATTCCGTTAGTTGAAATTGGGGGTGTGACAGATTGGTATCAGAGCCATTGGTTATAGCGAACTAGGTTTGCATTTGTAGGCCTAGACTATGACTGTTAGACATTAGACACATCTGCTTATACACATTGCTTAGAAATTACATATGACATTATGTAATTGATTTGCTTACGTATTCCATGGCACTGCACTTACATATGATATTATGTAACAGGCATGGCTTCATCATCAGTTCCTTATGTTATCATTGATGATTCTGAGGACGAGGAGCCGATGGTTCCGGCACCACCATCATCACCACCACCACCCATTCCATCACCTCCACCATATGAGATGGAGGACTCCGATCCAGAGGAGGATCCGGAGGAAGACCCGGAGGAGGATCCGGAGGAGGATCCAGACGAGGATCCTGATGAGGATCCAGAGGAGGATCCAGACGAGGATCCAGTTGAGGACCCGGATGAGGATCCGGTGGAGGCACCATGGGTGAATACCCAGGGACTCTATGCTGCAGGACCATCTACACATCCACCACCAGCACTGGACGCTCCTGAGCCTAAGAGGCAAAGGACGGATGCAGAGGAGATCGCCAAGTTGCGCAAGGACGTGGATACAGCAGAGGAGAAGCTCTATCAGAGATCTCAGGAGTTATGGGATGCCATTGAGAGGCAAGAGGAACTTGCCCAACTGGTTCATGACATGCGAGATGAGATGTGGAACATGATTGGTCGTTTAGAGGAGTCAGAGAACCGAGCCGAGATCTTGGAGGGCAGGATTGAAGCTTTGGAGGATTTGGTGGTAGTTGAGAATGAGGAACAGGACGAGGATGAGGAGGAGGAACCAGCACCAGTTGCTGAGTCCGATCCTGAATCCACCGTGGAGGACGATTGATTCTCTTTCTTTTATTTCTGTTTTGTTTAAACTTATTAGGAACGGGTTGTGTTCCTACATTAGTAGTTTGAAATTTTGTATTTCATTTCAAAAGTATTGTACTCAAAGAAAGTTTCTATTTATGAAAGAACTATTGTTTGTTTCCAACAACTGTGTTGTTTATATTACATGTTGTATTTATTGTTTTTACTTACACATGTCAAAATTTGATTTTGATTGTGCATTAACATTTCTTGTAAATAGGAAGGAAATGGCTGAAGGAAATGTTCATATGACTGTTGCTGAGCTCAACGAGCTAATTAACAACAGAGTCGCGGAGGCTATTGCACATTATGCTCAGACACACAACACGGGGCCACAGGGTCCAGCTGGGGGAGTGATTAACCCACAAGTCTGCACGTTCAAGATGTTCTTGGACTGCAAACCACACAACTTTAAAGGGTCGGAGGGAGCCATAGGACTTCTCCGATGGATTGAAAAAGCTGAATCTGTGTTCGAGATGTGCAACTGCCCGGATGACAGCAAAGTAAAATTTGCTACTGGAACTTTGGAGGGTCCAGCCCTGACTTGGTGGAACTCCAATGTTCAGACTCTGGGGTTGGGAGAAGCAAATGCGTTGACCTGGAACAACTTCAAAACTTTACTACAAGAGGAGTATTGTCCTCGTAGTGAAATGCAGAAGTTGGAAGAAGAGTATTGGCACCTCAAGATGGAGGGGTCAAACATTGAGGAATATACGACCAGATCGCATGAACTGGCCAGACTGCTTCCACACATGGCTACTCCAGCCAGTAAGTGGATCGAAAGGTACATTGGAGGACTAGTGCCTCAAATTCAAGGTTTGGTGACTTCAGCAAATCCCACCACTATCCAACAAGCTGTTCGTCTAGCACATCAGCTTACTGACCAGGCAGTGTTGCAAGGGACCCTGCCTAAACGAACATCTGCTACCAAGGTAGGAGATCACAAGAGAAAATGGGATAGTAACAACTTCAAGGGCAACAACCAACAATCACATCAGCAAAACAGGAAACAAGACTCAAACAAGTCTTATCATGGTTCAAGCAGTGGCCAACAATCATCATCATCGGGGGCTATATTGGTAAGCACCCCAAGTGTAACAAGTGTGGTTACCATCATGCGGGTAACCAATGTGATAGAGCTAAGTGCCAGAGGTGTGGCAAGGTTGGGCATGCGGCTAAGGATTGTCGCGGAGAGCTGCAGAACCATAACAACAACCAGAACAATAATCAAAACAACGCGCAGAAAGGTTGTTTTGAGTGCGGCAAGATGGGCCATTTCAAGAAAGATTGCCCACAACTTAAGAAAGGAGGGGACAATAATGGTAATGGTAATGGGAATGGCAACGGTAATGGCACCAACAACAACAACAACAACAACAATAATAACAACAACAACGGTGCTAGAGGCAGGGCGTTCGTGATTGGAGGACGTCAAGCGCGGGAGGATCCCAACATCGTTACGGGTACGTTCCTCTTAAATAATCACTATGCCTCTATGTTATTTGACACTGGTGCCGACCGGAGTTTTGTATCTAGTTCACTTGCTAAGTCACTAGATGTTAGTCCCACTGCCTTAGATAGTCCCTATACTGTGGAGTTAGCGGATGGTAAGTTGATTGTAGTAGAAAACATTTATAAGGGATGTATTCTTGATTTGATGGGTCAGACATTAGAGATTGATTTGATGCCTATTGCCTTAGGCAGTTTTGATGTAGTTATTGGCATGGACTGGTTGTCTAAGAACCAGGCTGAAATTGTATGCCATGAAAAGATTGTTCGTATACCTCTTCCGCAGGGAGAGACATTATATGTACAAGGAGAGAAGAGCAGTACGCCACTGCGTCTCATATCTTGTATGAAAGCACACAAATGTCTGCGGAAAGGTCATACGGCAGTTATAGCACTTATAACTGAAAAGCCGGTAGCTGAGAAGAAACTTGAAGATATACCTATAGTTTGTGAGTTTCCGGAGGTATTTCCAGAAGACTTGCCGGGATTACCGCCTGTGAGACAGGTGGAATTCCGAATCGATCTTACACCAGAAGCAGCACCGATAGCTAGGGCGCCTTATCGACTTGCACCGTCAGAAATGCAAGAGTTATCCACACAATTGCAAGAATTGTTGGATAAGGGTTTCATACGACCTAGTTTTTCACCGTGGGGAGCTCCAGTATTGTTTGTAAAGAAGAAGGACGGAACTTTTCGTATGTGTATCGATTACCGGGAATTGAACAAGGTTACTATCAAGAACCGATATCCGTTACCCAGGATTGACGATCTGTTCGATCAGTTGCAAGGTTCGAGTTACTACTCGAAGATTGATCTCAGGTCGGGTTATCATCAACTAAGAGTTCAGGAGGAGGATATTCCGAAGACAGCATTCAGGACAAGATATGGCCATTATGAGTTCTTGGTCATGCCATTTGGGTTGACAAACGCTCCAGCTGTATTCATGGATCTCATGAATCGTGTTTGTAAACCTTATCTTGACAAGTTTGTCATTGTTTTCATCGATGACATTCTCATCTATTCAAAGTCTGAGGAGGAGCATGCTGAACATCTTCGATTACTGTTAGAGCTATTGAAACAGGAACAACTGTACGCTAAGTTCTCGAAATGTGATTTTTGGATGCGAGAAGTACAGTTTTTGGGGCATATTGTTAATAAAAAGGGTATACATGTTGATCCGGCGAAGATTGAAGCGATTAAGAATTGGGAAGCGCCAAAGACCCCTACCGAGGTACGACAATTCCTTGGTTTGGCGGGTTATTATCGACGATTCATTGAGGGTTTCTCAAAGATCGCTCAACCACTTACAGCTCTGACGCACAAAGGAACAAAATATAACTGGACGGATAAACAGGAAGCTGCATTCCAGTTATTGAAACAGAAACTTTGCAGCGCACCGATTCTGTCCTTACCGGAAGGAACGGAAGACTTTGTGGTGTATTGTGACGCATCTGGACAGGGTTTGGGATGTGTGTTGATGCAACGGGATAAAGTGATCGCTTATGCTTCCAGACAACTAAGAACACATGAAAAGAATTACACTACTCATGACTTGGAGTTAGGAGCAGTGGTTTTTGCTTTGAAGATTTGGAGGCATTACTTGTATGGAACTAAGTGTACTATTTACACTGATCATAAGAGTTTACAACATATCTTTGATCAGAAGGAACTCAATATGAGGCAACGACGATGGGTTGAATTGTTGAACGATTATGAGTGTGCGATTAAGTATCACCCGGGAAAGGCTAATGTCGTAGCCGATGCCTTGAGCAGAAAAGATACAACGGGAACAAGACGGGTTCGCGCACTTATGATGACAATACATACTGACTTACCTGACAAGGTACATAGTGCTCAGATTGAGGCTTTGAAAGCGGAAAACTTAGTACCGGAATCTTTACGAGGAATGGAAGAACAATTGAATGTTAAACCTGATGGAATTCGTTATTTCATTGATCGAATGTGGATACCTTTGTATGGAGGTTTAAGGGAACTCGTGATGGACGAAGCGCACAAGTCCAGATATTCAGTCCATCCGGGATCAGACAAGATGTACCATGACTTGAAGGCACTGTATTGGTGGCCTCACATGAAAGCTGATATTGCTAAGTACGTTAGCAAATGTTTGACTTGTTCGAAAGTCAAAGTTGAATATCAGAAGCCATCTGGTTTACTGCAACAACCAGAGATACCGATGTGGAAATGGGAACAGATTTCGATGGACTTCATTACTAAGTTACCCCGTACACCGAGTGGTTGTGATACGATATGGGTAATTGTCGATCGATTAACGAAATCTGCACATTTCTTAGCAATCAAAGAAACTGACAAGATGGAGAAGTTGACTCGTATTTACATCAAGGAAGTAGTGGCACGGCATGGTGTGCCAATCTCTATCATATCTGATCGGGATGCCCGATTTACTTCTAATTTTTGGAAATCTCTTCATAAGTCATTGGGGACTCGCTTGGATATGAGTACCGCCTATCATCCACAGACCGACGGTCAAAGTGAACGTACGATTCAAACGCTCGAGGATATGTTACGAGCTTGTGTAATTGACTTTGGTGACAGCTGGGAGAATCATTTACCGTTGGTGGAATTCTCTTACAACAATAGTTATCATACAAGTATTCAAGCAGCACCGTTTGAAGCGTTGTATGGTCGCAAATGTCGTTCACCAGTTTGCTGGGCTGAAATTGGTGACAGTCAATTAACAGGTCCTGAACTGGTGCATGAAACAACAGAGAAGATAGTTCAAATCCGAAACCGTATGGCAGCGGCTCGAGATCGACAGAAGAGTTATGCAGACAAACGTCGCAAGCCGTTGGAATTTCAAGTAGGAGACCGAGTTCTTCTAAAGGTATCACCTTGGAAAGGTGTGATACGATTCGGCAAGCGCGGGAAGCTTAGTCCACGTTACGTAGGACCTTTTGAGATTCTGAAAAGGATTGGTCCGGTTGCGTACCAACTCAAACTACCGGATGAACTCAGTGGAGTTCATGATGTGTTTCATGTGTCGAATTTAAAGAAATGTCTTTCTGATGAGACATTGATTGTACCGTTGGAAGAAATACAAGTAGATGAACAACTGCGATTCATTGAAGAACCAGCAGAAATCATGGACCGGGAGGTCAAACAATTGAAGCAAAGTAAGATTCCGATAGTCAAAGTCCGATGGAATTCAAGACGGGGTCCTGAATTCACATGGGAACGGGAAGACCAAATGATGAAGAAATATCCTCATCTATTCAAGACAGCTACTGCTAACACTGAGAGCGCACGTTAAATTTCGGGACGAAATTTCCTTCAACAAGGGGATGACGTGATGCTTTCACACATCAACACTGCAAATTTCAAACTGTAAGCACAAACGTTTTATTTATTCAATTGATTTTGATTTTGTTACAAATATTTGTGCTACATTACATTTTATATGTTTTATGTGCTACATTTCATATGTTACATGTTATGGTAGTGCATACACGATTGATTACATACATTTTGCTATGTGCGGGGTTACATAGTACATTGGTTACATACACTTTGCTATGTGCGGGGTTGCATAGTACAAACAGTTTCAGACACTCACTAGGTGTGAGGCTACACAACACAGTATGATCAAACACAAACAGTCACAGTTAGGTGAACTAACTAGTGAACACGCAAAACAGTTACATTGAACGATCACAATTGAGTTGTGATGTTGCAAGCATTAGACTTTGTGTGTGAGTACACACAAGCACACAGAATGATCAAATCACACTCACACGTACGATTTAAACTCGTAAGTAGTTTCCTAACTACTCTTAACACTTGCTAATTTTCGGGACGAAAATTCCTTCAACAAGGGGATGATGTGACAATTCGACTTTTCACACTAACCTTGTTAACGGGAGTTGGTGCTATCACAGGCCCAACAGGCCCAACAAGGCCAATCAAGGCCCAACAAGGCCAATGAAGGCCCAACAAGGCCAATGAAGGCCCAATAAGGCCAATGAAGGCCCAATAAGGTTAATGGAGGCCAACAAGATAAATTAGGCCCAACATAGCCAGTGTAGGCCCACAAAACCAAGAGAAGCCCAATAAGGCCCAATAAATTCAAGTAAGGCCCAATGTAAATCAAGGTAGGCCTAGGGAAAGCCAAGGTAGGCCCAGGAAGGCCCAGTGAGGCCCAATTGGATTTAAAGAGCTCAATTGGATTAATTTAGCCGAAAATTGTTTTAATTGGTTTAAATTGTGAAAATCCGGCAATTCGCAGCAAATTTTATTAATCAGAAATTAACCAAAATGATGGGAAATCATTTAACATCAAAATAGAAGGATGAGAATTGTTCAGAAACAGTATTTGAATGATAGAACTTTACGGATTAAGATTTCAAATCAAGAAAAGTTCCAATTTTGACTTTTTAAGTCAAAATTCGATTAAGGTGCAATCAAAGGTTTAAATTCGTATTAAATTGATGATAGTAACTGAAATAATCAGATTAGTGACTCATTATGATGATGATTAAACCTTATGATCGGTTATTGGAAGCTAGAAGGCTCGAATTAAACTCTCATCATGATTTCAAATTGTAACCGTAGCCCTTTACAATCAAAACCTCACAATTCGATTTCGATCATCACAATTAGAGTTACAGAAGTCTTATTCGGCACCCTTAGCATCCTAAACACACAACAATTTCAATCCATAAGCAGTGATTCGAAGAATTCGAACAAAGGGCGGCCGAACATCAACTCACAAGTTGATCTCTTTCGATTTGCTATCAAATCAAGTAAGTTTTCGTTCCTAAACTTTCTAAACATGCCGATTAAGTAAACCTGTATGTTAATTTCGGCTTATAACATCAATTGGTATGAATCCGATTAACTAGGGTTCATATCAAAGATAATTTGGGGGTTGCGATCTTAGAAAGTGTAAAACTGAAATTAATGTATATAGATAGTTTCAGAGTGCACCGATCAAGCTTAAACCTATGATGATTTGTAGTTTTAATCACGAATTGCACAAGATCGATAATTAGGGTTCTTAATGAAAACGTTTTTGGGGATTTTGAATATAATGTGTTTAAAAATGAAATTGATTGTTGGGGGTAGTTTCAGAGGACTCCGACAAAGAATAATCCTAAGTTAATTGGATACAGAAACAATGAATTAGGAGGTTTCGATTCTAGGGTTCATCACTATGTTTGAAAATGGGATTTTCAACTTGAATGTGTCTGTTAATCAATTTAACTAACACAGAATGTTTCGAATATTGATTGTAAATAATAACCCCATGAATTGGTGGACTCACATTGTCAGATTGAACGATTTAAGTTGGAAATTAAGAACTTGGGTTCGAACCGAGTTACAGTCGATTAATTGGGTTGCAATAGTTAATTTTTAGAATTAAGATCATCTAAGGATTTGATTAAGTGTTTATAACAGAAGCCCTAAGGTTTAAGATCGAAATCAAAGGTATTGGGGTTCGAATTTGGAATGAATGCTTCGGCTATAATATGTAATGGGAACTAGATGGAAGGAGTGTTTAAAACAATTTAATTCTGATATCTTTCGCGAAACCCTAGCGGGCGAAGATGGTAGATGCGGTGTGTTTCGTGTTGAGGGTCGCGGGTTCGAATCCGGGCAACACCATTTTTGAGTTTTAAATAAATTTTTGGTATTTCTAACATAACTTTCTCATACGAACTCCGATTAAGTCCGTTCAAGTTGCGTTGGAACCGTAACTAGAATACGAACGTGTTAGGGTGATAAAATCCATATTTTAATCCGAACACGAAATCGCGTATAATTACGTTTAATTAAATAAAATCAAAGGTGATTTTATTTAAACGATGTCAATGGCACGCGTACTTTCGTATGCCAAATTCTCACACTTTGACGTACGTATGTTGATACGTATGTGATTTTAAGCACGAAACGATTATTCGAATAACAATAGGTTATTGTTTAAATCACAGATTCTTCGTAGAGGATTTCTACGCGAGTTTACACATACTTGATCATTCTGCTAAAAACCAAAGGTGCGTACACGGCCCCTTTCTTATTTTAAACTGTTTTGGGGGAGAAAACATGTGCAACAAACTACTTTTAGATACATATCACTTGCATGAGTTATCTGTTTACATTATGTGCAATTATATCAATTTGAAAGTCCTTACACACCTCGAACCGTTTAGTTTGCTGTAATGCAAAGCGTGGTAGTTGGAAATAGATCTATTAGGTTTGACAAACCTCACCTGGTAGATGGGATCTACGCAGGTGTTTGACTGACCAAACACATTCTTTTACTATTGTTGTGATAGACAATAGTGGCAAGGCGAAAACATGCTATAGCATGGCAACTAGTCAGCTTCGGTGTCGAACACGTATGTAAATAGTTATATGACTAGGTATCATGACTGTGCAATTGTGATTATGTTATCTACAACTTGTTATTCAAACTGATGTTTTGAACTCTATGATTACTTAAAACCTGTGTTATGCACCAACCTTTGTGTTGACTTGATTTGCATGTTTTCTCAGGACGCTAAGGCGCGCGTAACAGCTGGCATGGACTAGGAAGATAGAGTCTCATGCATTTCTTTTACTTTGATTATTTAAATCTGAATATTTAAGTACTTTGAATTGTAATGTTTGATTTACAACTGTTTATGGTTTTTAAACGCTTCCGCACTTTTTGTAAACTCTGGTTATTATGTTTGTTTTAAAGACCAATGTATGTTTTTGAAATTCATATAGAGGTCTTCGCTATGTCTAATGATCTGAGATCCTGGTTTGTCATGCTCCCAAACGGTGTGATTCCGTTAGTTGAAATTGGGGGTGTGACATCTCATATTTTGGACATCATCATATAGGATCTTGGACTTAGCTAAATAACTAAATTTCTAGCGATTAGAATTTAGTTAGATAGCTAAATCTCTTTTGTAATTGTTGTAACTATTTCATGATGAACTTGATTTTTGTGTAATTATTTTGGTTGATTGAATGTTATATGATGATTTGATTTAGATGCCCACGAGCTTTTGAACAATCTACACATCCCTCGTAGCATCCCGACGTTTCCGCCATCGGTCGAGGTGTTACAGATTGGTATCAGAGCCTGGGTTATAGGGAATTAGGTTACTAGAAATGGTTGACCTAGTCTATAACCGTAGGATACCCTAGTATGAAGTAATTCATACACTAGTTAGTATATTCAGGATTTCATGCTTAATTGTTTATTACATGTTAACTGAACTCCTGCTATATATATTTGATTCACATGTATTACTTGTTTACTTATGCCCTAATGATTCAGTAAGGACATGCACGTGATGTATCGTAAAGGTGGTGGGATGTTGGCTGGGGCAGTTGCGACTGACCCCTACATATGCCCTATATATATACCATTTACGGTACATTAGGTGGATGTCAGTATTGAAGAATGTGGGAACTACCCGTTTGGGAAATTATCTGCTTAGGAAATTAACTGCTTAGGAATTATCTGTTTTAGGAATTATTTGTTTGATCTATAAACCCCAGACAAGGACACACTCGTGATATACTACAAAGGTGGTGGGACGGTGGCTGGGGCAGTTGCGACTGACCCCTACATATGCCCTATACATATACCATTTGTAGTATATCGGGGGTCTGTCAGTGTCAGGAACTTAGGATATTACTAGGAATTGTTGTAAAGTTGAGATTGATGAGATATGGATGTTGATGGTATGTTGGTTGGATTGGTTTGGATTGACTCATGGATGATCACACTTGATGAACACTTATAAATTCACTTATAAAACACACTGATTGGACAAGTAGGGTGCATAGGATCAACGAACGATATGAACGATTAGTGATGATATAGACACTTGGTGATAATATAAACGCATAGTGATGATACTAACACTTGGTGATGGTATGGACACTTGATGAGAATAAATTATAGGGAGTATATGAACACTTAGTGACAATAAGAGCACTCAGTGATGATATGAACCCTTATTAATGGTTATGGACATTGAGATTTGGTATGGAATTTAGTGAACTTAGACATTAGGGGAACTTTAATGTCAGGTGAACTTAGACATTAGGTGAACTTAGAAATAGGAAAACCTACATGTCAGGTGAACTTAGACATTAGGCGAACCTAATTGTCCAAGGGAACTAGAGACCACTTCACTCAAAATTATCCTACTTGGGATAAGGTTTGTGAGGTGAGACTATGGTAAGATACATGATACACCCTAAATGCTAACAAGGGCATAATCGTGGTGCAATGAAACGGTGGTGGGATGGTGTAGGGGAGATTGCGATCTACCTCTGCATATCCCCTATATATAAGCTTGTTGCATTGCATCGGGAGGTTGTCAGTGTTAGTATAGGGTGGGGAATGTAATTTATAAATGTTATGAGTTTGATGACAGATAGGAGAAAAATATAGTTCATATATGTAATCCTGACTGTTTAAATGAACTCATTTGACCATTGTTTGTATGACTTACGTTGTAAACGGTAGTAACATGTTTCTAATTCCTCAGAAACATGCCGCCGCGCCGTCACAACGAAGATGACTCGAACAATGGGGATGCTAACAACAGTAATGCCAACTCCGGCATACAAGAGTTAGCAACACTTATCTCTGGATTGGTGAATCAACTGACACAAGCCAATCAATCTCTCGCTCAGAACAGAGGTGGTGCAAACCCACCAACTTGCATGTTCAAACACTTCAACTCCTGTAATCCACAGAAGTTTACGGGTGCTGAGTCAGCCACTGGTCTGCTGCAGTGGTTCGAGAGTATGGAGAACACTTTCATCAACAGCGATTACCCCGATAACCTGAAAGTTCGTTATGCCACTAGTGTTTTCCAAAAGAGAGCACTAACATGGTGGAATGGGGAGAAACGAACTAGGGGAGTAGATGCTGCCCATACACTGACATGGACAGAGGTCAAGAACCTGATGACCACTGAATTCTGTCCGCGCAGCGAGATGAGGAAGCTTGAGACTGATTTTTGGGAACTCAAGCAGGATAGCGGGGAGAATGTAATCTACAATACCCGTTTCCACGAGTATAGGCTGTTGGTACCTCATCTTGTTACACCACTAGAGAGAGCAATTGAGAAATATATCGACGGGCTGCCGATGTAGATCCAACACACTGTATACGGAAGCAACCCCAAAACACTTGAGGCTGCGATCCGTTTATCTGCTACGCTCACTGATAATCATGTGAAAGCTGGAACACTCACTAGGAAGGGGACAAAGAAAACTGATGTGAAGACTACTACAAAAGAAACGAAGACTGAAGTCAAGTCTGAAGCTGCTAGTTCTTCTAAAAGCAGCAACAAAAAGAGAAAGACCAGGAACTTCATGGTCACTGCTCCTGCTGCTAAGTCCGTGCAGCAATCATCTAACAACACCACTGCAAGGAATTATATTAGGAATACTCCCCAGTGTAATACTTGCAGATATCATCACTTGCCTAACATGCCTTGTCGCGTCTGCAACAACTGTGGCAAGTTTGGCCATTTTACTAATGTCTGCCGGAGTGCACCGCAAGCACAAAGGATGCAACCTGCTCCGCTTGCACTGCCTGCTCCGCAAGTTCAACCAATACAAACTGCCCCTATTCTCCCGGTACCTGCACAGGCAAGAGCCTGTTATTAGTGTGGTGAAGTGGGTCACTTCAGAAATCAATGCCCAAAGTTGACTAGAAACAATCAGAGGGTGGCAAGAGGCAGGGCGTTTCAGCTGAATGCTCCAGCTGCTCAAGCCAACCAAGATGTGGTCAGCGGTACATTTCTGATCAACAACTCTTATGCATCTGTTTTATTTGATTCTGGTGCCGATAGGAGTTTTGTTTCATATGATTTTGAATGCTTGCTTGGTAGAACACGTACACATTTAGATAAACCGTTTAACGTGGAGGTAGCTGACGGAAACACTATTGATATTGACAATGTTATTATTGGATGTACTGTGAACTTAAATGATCACGTTTTCCCGATTGATCTTATACCTATGCATCTTGGTAACTTCGATGTTATCATAGGCATGGATTGGTTAGCCACCCACAAAGCGGAGATTATATGCCATGAAAAATACATTCGTATTCCATTATCTTCGGGTGAAACTCTAGGAGTTTTTGGAGAAACTTCTAGTAAAGGTCTTAAGCTAATGTCCTGCACTAAAGCACACAAGTACCTTAGGAAGAAGTGTATAGCATTTTTAGCGCATATTGTGGAGAAAGAGAAGAAAGGAAAGAATATTGAAGACGTTCCAGTGATCAGAGATTTCCCAGAAGTATTTCCAGATGATTTGCCGGGTCTTCCACCAGAACGTCAAGTAGAGTTTCGAATTGACTTAGTACCTGGGGCGAACCCTATCGCCAAAGCTCCTTATAGACTTGCGCCTTCGGAGTTGCAAGAATTGGCGAGTCAATTGCAAGAACTGACTGATAAAGGATTTATTCGCCCGAGCCATTAGCCATGGGGTGCACCGGTCCTGTTTGTTAAGAAGAAGGACGGGTCATTCCGAATGTGCATCGACTACCGCGAATTGAACAAACTTACAATTAAGAATCGATACCACTGCCGCGCATTGATGATCTCTTCGATTAGCTCCAAGGCTCGGCATGGTTTTCAAAGATCGATCTTATGTCTGGATATCATCAGCTTCGCATACATGATGATGATATTCCAAAGACAGCTTTCAGAACAAGATATGGCCATTATGAATTTCTGGTAATGCCCTTCGGCCTTACCAATGCACCTGCGGTTTTCATGGACCTCATGAACCGTGTCTGCAAGCCATACTTGGACAAATTTGTGATTGTATTCATTGATGATATTTTGATCTACTCAAAGACCAAGGAAGAACACGAGAAACACCTTAAGTTGGTTTTGGAAATCCTAAGAGAAGAGCGACTGTATGCCAAATTCTCTAAGTGTGAATTTTGGCTTAAGGAAGTTCAATTTTTGGGACACATAGTCAATGAAAATGGTGTTCACGTGGATCCAGCAAAGATTGATGCGGTGAAGAATTGGAGTACACCGAAGACACCGACGGAGATTCGATCGTTTCTTGGATTTGCCGGTTACTATCGGCGGTTTATTTCGAATTTCTCCAGGATTGCTGTCCCTCTCACTTCTTTGACTCAAAAGAATAAACCTTATGAGTGGGGACCAAAACAAGAAGAGGCATTTCAGACCTTGAAGCAGAAACTTTGTGATGCTCCTGTCTTGACATTGCCAGATGGAAATGATGATTTTGTAGTCTACTGTGATGCATCCAACCCAGGTCTCGGTTGTGTCCTCATGCAACGGGGAAATGTTGTAGCATATGCATCAAGACAGCTGAAAATTCACGAGAAGAACTACACTACACACGACTTGGAACTTGGAGCAGTCGTGTTTGCTTTGAAGATATGGAGACATTATCTTTATGGCACAAAGTGTGTAGTATTTACAGAACATAAAAGTTTACAGCATATTCTCAATCAGAAGGAACTTAACATGAGACAACGGAGATGGGTGGAACTGTTAAACGATTATGACTGTGAAATTCGCTACCATCCTGGTAAAGCGAATGTAGTAGCAGATGCGCTTAGTCGCAAAAGTCAAGTTCAGATTCATAGTGTCCGAGTGCACACTAGTCTCCGTAATGATGTTCTCACGGCCCAACAACACTCATTGCCTCAAGATAACTTGAAGAATGAGATGTCTTGCGGGGCTGAGATTTTATTGGAAACTAAGGATGATGGGTTGATGTACTATTTGAATCAGTTGTGGATACCGAACCAGGGTGATCTTAGGATGGTGATTATGGATGAAACTCATAAGTCTCGTTACTCAATTCATCCGGGTGCAGATAAGATGTATCAAGACCTTAGGGACTTGTACTGGTGGCCGGGAATGAAGAAGGATATTGCTGAGTATGTGTCCAAGTGCCTTAACTGTGCTAAAGTCAAGGCAGAACACCAGCGACCTTCGGGATTGTTATTGCAACCTGAAATACCCATGTGGAAGTGGGAGAATATTTCCTTGGATTTTATTACTAAACTTCCACGAACCGCAAACGGTAAAGATAGCATTTGGGTGATAGTTGATAGATTGACCAAGTCGGCTCATTTCTTACCGATACGTGAGACGTACCCTGTGCGGAAGTTAGCTCGTATCTACATGGATGAGATCGTTAGCCGACATGGTATTCCCTTAAGCATAATATCGGATCGTGATGCTCATTTCATGGCACGATTTTGGGAATCACTTCATGAAGCGTTTGGAACGAGATTGGATCTTAGCACTGCTTATCATCCTCAAACTGATGGTCAAACGGAGCAAACGATTCAGACATTAGAGGATATGTTGAGAGCTTGTGTCATCGATTTCGGTGGCAATTGGGATAGCCATTTACCATTAGTTGAGTTCTCGTATACCAACAGTTATCACGCGAGCATTGGTATGGCGCCGTTTGAAGCCCTTTATGGCAGAAAATGTCGGTCACCTATTTGTTGGACCGAGGTCGGCGATTCCAGATTACTGGTCCCGAGATTATTCAAGAAACGACTGACAAGATCCGCCAGATCCGTGACAATCTGTTAGCTGCTCGCAGTCGACAGAAGAGTTACGCGGATAAACGAAGAAAACCTCTAGAGTTTGAAGTGGGAGATATGGTATTGCTTAAAGTGTCGCCTTGGAAAGGCGTTGTACGATTCGGGAAGAAAGGTAAGCCTGCTCCACGATATGTTAGCCCTTTTAAGATCCTTGAACGGATCGAGAAGGTTGCTTACAAGTTGGAACTTCCTACTGAACTTAGTAACGTACACCCGACGTTTCACGTGTCCAATCTAAGAAAGTGCTTAGCTGATCAAGATCTTCAGGTACCACTCGATGACATTCGCATCGATGATACCATGCACTTTATTGAAAGACCAGTGGAGATAATGGATCGTGAGGTTAAAAAGCTCAAACGTAGTAGAATTCCAATTGTCAAAGTACGTTGGGAATCGAAGCGGGGTCCAGAATTCACTTGGGAGCGGGAAGATCAGATGAAGCTTAAGTACCCACATCTATTTACTATGGTCACTCGAAGTTGAATTTCGGGACGAAATTCCTTTAACTAGGGGAGACTGTAACATCACTGTACTTCCGGTCGTCCGTACATCCGTACGATTGTACTGTTACGACCTGAGATTTTGTAATTATTAATATTGATACATTATTTGATGATTATCACTGTTACTGGTATACATGTTTAGAACATATTATACGCGTAAACCTTGGAAAGTTTAGTTGTAACCCAACTAAACAGAACCAGAGAGTTTATCGCAGTCATATCGTTGATAATTATGGTTTTGGTTTTTGAATGAAAGGAATTAGGAGTTGGTAATGTTTTGGGTTGCTAAACATAGTCAAGGACACATGGTCATGGTTTATCGAAATAGCGATGAGACGGTGTAGGGGAGGTTGCGATCTACATCTGCATATGCCCTATACATATGCATATTTCGGTCTATCATGGATGTGTCAGTGACTTGGTTTAGTGGGTTTTGGTTTGGGAATTATAATATTAAAGTTAGTAAAATAATGAAAGTATAATCGGAAATAATTACGCGATGGTGAGATTACGATCATAAAATAAACACGAATATTAGTTCAGAAATACTAACTTAATAAGTGTATTCGCGTGAGTGACGATTCATACGAATATAATTATTAAGAATAATATTCTGAAACGATATTTCATAAACTGTAAATCAAATCGAAATACGATACGAGCGTCGGATTCGCAAAGGTGACGATCTTTACGAATACGTACGTAAGTAACGCATTTCGACGAGATAATAAAATAACATCAAATGATATTAATTTAATAAATGAAAACTAAAAACGTTTATTAGGAATCACAACTTAAAACGAATCCGAATAAATTAATTTATTAAATAATTGATTTAACGAAAATAAACGGAGACCTTTTATTTAAATGATTTTAAATTGAAAAACTAATTTATTGAAAACAAAATTTATTTATTTAACGTTTTATGCATTACATGTGTTTCGTTAAAAACCGAACATTTCATGAGTTTTATCGCGATAAAAAGAGACCGAGCACGGGGGATCAAGACGCGATATAAGGAAGAACTTCTTATTTTTCTTCCTCATTTTCTCAACACTCTCTCTCTCTCTCTCTAAACCTTCAAACCCGTCACCATTTTCTCTCTCTAACTTCTCTCTACTATAACTCCTTCGTTCCTTGACGAAATCGCGAGATCTTGGAGTCTAAACGACCGGGGAAGCAAAGAGAACAAGAAAGTACAAGAAAATCTTACGTTTGGCCAACGATCGAGGTAAATCCCGAGCTTTTATTTTCGGTTTTTGGTTAAAAACCCTATTTCGAATGTGGCTATTATCTTTTACATCATAAATGGGTTTTGTATGTTATAATCGGGCTAGAGGTGACCCATGGAAGCGGTGAAGAAAACTGAAACTAACCCGGATCAGATAGCAAGACGAAGGTGGGGGGGGGCTAGACCTCGACATTGCCATGGCCGAACCTTTTTCAGGTTGGCCGAACCCTGGTGTTGAGCTCCCGAACCTTCAAGGGGCGGGAAACCGAAGGTGGCCGAACCCTAGGTCTAGGCGAACCCTAGCCCATACTGCGAACCATGTTCCAGCCGAACCAATAGAAGCGAACCCTTACTCATGCCATCAGCCGAACCCTAAGGTGGCGAACCTTAGGGACACCGAACCATAGAAGTGGCGAACCCTGCTTTCCACAAGCCGGCCGAACCTAGGAACTTTGGATGTCACGAACCTTTGTAGTGAGCAGCGAACCTAGGGCCGAACCCTGCTATCTTGCTAAACCCTAGTGGCTGCGAACTCTTGAACAAACCTAGCCGGGTAATTAGCTTGAGTCGAACCTGCGGACTAGATTGAGCCGAACCTATGGCCTTGCCAAAAAAAGGTTCGCTACCCACCAATTAATAAAACCTAAAGTTGGAGCTAGGATCATGGAGGGGGGGAGTACAACACTACGAGGAACTCATTGATAATCATGCATACGTAAACAATAATAATCACCACCTTTTTGTTTAAATACCAAAGTTGAATTAGAAAGTTTATATGAAATGGGAACTTTTGTGGGAATAAAAGTAATATGATCTCGTTAAACTTAAAGGAGATTTTAATTATAGATATAATGGTGGTGGATTTGAGTGATCATGCATATTTAAGAGGGCATGCACAGTATATCAAGAACTTAGTTGTTACCATGTTATAAAATACAAGGTTGATAAGCTTAAACTAGATAATGATAATGACCATGTGGGATAACTTAGGAGGTTCATTTAAATTGGACTAACTAAATTAGATTTAATGAAACACTCAAAGATTTAAAGAAAACATATATAGACATTAATTTGATCAAAAAGGGCATATACTTATAAACATAAAACGCACGATAATTGCAGATCTTTGAGTTGCTTTGAGTTACATACGCGAGCGCGCATAATACGAGAACACAGATCTTAAGGACTTCAGGTGAGTTCTCATAACCTCCCTTTCTTTTAAACTGTTTTGTTTTAAAACTCGGAGGTGAAACATGTATACCAACTTTATATATTATTTTGATAACACAAGGATAATACCTGTTTATCAATATCATATTCACATTATGGAATTATCATTATTTATGGATTATCACTTATTATCATATATCCGTGTAAACATTGTCATTGACTTCGGTTAGTAACAAAGATTACATGTATTGCCTCTTGGATTATCACGACTCCGTGAAACATTGCCTTTGACCTTGGTTAATTGCATTGGTTTCATGTATTGCCACGTGGATAGCTTCCACTCCATGGATCATGTTTTTAATTTATGTTAATTACATAATGTCCATGTATAGTCACATATATTATTTGAGAATATTGATTTTGAGATTGGTTGAATGGTTATATGGTTGATTATCTATTATTGTCTATGATTATCTATGAATATGTGAGATAGGTGAATGTGTGTTTGTTTATGTGTTTGATTGTTGTGTTGGAAGATGTGTTGGATTTTCACGCAGATACTCTTGTGGATCTTCTCAGATAAACCATAAGTTTTTTTTACTCATTTTTATCTAAATTTTTTATAAAACCCTTTTCAAACACAATCTTTTATACTCATTTTATAAAATACTTTTAAGGATAAAAACTTATGATTACTCACCAACTACTTCGTAGTTGACACTTGATTTTCTTACATGTTTCAGGTGATGAAGCTAAGTAGGATGAGAAGGATGGTCTCTCATTTTTTGGACATCATCATATAGGATCTTGGACTTAGCTAAATAACTAAATTTCTGGCGATTAGAATTTAGTTAGATAGCTAAATCTCTTTTGTTATTGTTGTAACTATTTCATGATGAACATGATTTTTGTGTAATTATTTTGGTTGATTGAATGTTATATGATGATTTGATTTAGATGCCCACGAGCTTTTGAACAATCTACACATCCCTCGTGGCATCCCGACGTTTCCGCCATCAGTCGGGGTGTTACATCATCCAAAGGAACATGTGCTTGCTCATCCGCCAAACACTTAATAAGATGGGACACGTGGAAGGTAGGATGGGGTTTGTCAGCGTAGGACTTTTGGTGATCTTGTGCGGCCTTCATTCGTGCTTTTATCACATGTAGCTTTTCTGCCATATTAATCACGGCAGCCTTGTTTCCCATTTCTTTCTGTCTCACTTCACCCAGACAAACTGGGGTCCTACATCTTCGTCCATACAACGCCCGTAAGGGGGCATTCCGATACTGGTATGGTAGCTTTTATTATAAGAAAACTCCACCAATGGAAAGTGGTCATCACATATCCCTCCAAAATCGATAATTCACGCCCTAAGAATATCTTTTAGCATTTGGATAGTCCTTTCAGACTGTCCATTCGTCAGAGGGTGATAACAGTGCTAATATTCAATCTTGTACCCATCGTCTCATGAAATGGCTTCCAGAATCTGGAGGTAAAACTCGTATCTCGATCCGACACGATGGAGACAGGAAATCCATGTCGGGCCACAATTTCTTTCACGAACTTTCAGAAGACCTTTCGGACGTATACATTTCTCTGATCGGGAGGAAGTGTGCCCTTTTTGTCAATCGGTCCACAATCACCCATATGGTATCATACCGCTTAGCTGTCCTTGGTAGCTTGGTGATGAAATTCATAGTGATGTGTTCCCATTTCCATTCTGGTACCTCTAGATGTTGCACATATCCGGAGGGTTTCCGATGTTCAGCCTTCACTTGTGCACAATTAAGGCACTTGTTCACATATTGCATTACGTTAAACTTGATCCCTGACCACCAATAAACTTTTCGTAGATCTTGATACATCTTTGTCGCACCGGGATGCACCAAATAACGTGATTTGTGTGCTTCATCTAAAATCCTCGACCGAATGTTCCCATTTCTGGGCACCCACATTCGATCAAATCGTACCTTTATGTCGTAGTCATTGTCTTCCAAGTTCTTGACTTGTCCAAAGACATGTTCAAAGCCCACATTGTCTTCCTTTAACACTTTCTGTTGCGCCTGCTTGAGCTCTTCCAGGAAGTCTGGCGTTATCACCAAACTATACGATATAACTCGTATGACAGGATGCTCGGTCTTACAACTTAACGCATCTGCCACCATGTTGGCTTTCCCCGGATTATATAGAATATCGCAATCATAATCCTTCAGCAGCTCAAGCCATCTTCTCTGCCTCATGTTCAAATCCTTTTGCTCGAAGAAGTACTTCAAGCTCTAATGGTGGGTGTAGATGGTCCTCTTAACTCCACACAGATAGTGCCTCCATATTTTCAATGCAAACACCAATACAGAGAGTTCAAGATCATAGTTTGGGTAGTTAACCTCATGAGTGCGTGAAGCATAAGCTATCACCCTTCCCCTTTGCATTAATAAACATCCCAACCCTTGTTGTGATGCATCATCATACACAACAAAATCATCATATCGATCCGTCAATGCTAAAACAGGTGCTTGGGTAAGTTTCTCCTTTAGCACTGTAAACGCTTGTTCTTGGTTCGGGCCTCATTCATACTTTACATATTTCTTCGTGAGCTTCATCAATGGCGTCGTTATCTTGGAGAAGTCTTGAATAAATCTCCGATAATAACCGGCCAAACCAAGAGAACTGCGTACCTCCGTCGGTGACTTCGGAGGGCTCCATTTCCTAACCGTTTCGACTTTAGCCGGGTCAACCATAATGCCTTCGAGGTTCACCACGTGACCAAGAAATTGCACTTCCCGTAACCAGAAGGCGCATTTGGAGAACTTGGCATAAAGCTTCTCTTTCCTCAGGATCTCCAATACCTCACGTATGTGGCAAGCATGGTTTCCCTTGTTCTTTAAATAATTCAAAATATCATCAACAAACACTATCACCGATCGGTCCAACATCGGTCACATACCCTATTCATCAAATCCATAAATGCTGCTGAAGCATTCGTCAATCCAAATGAAAAAAAGGAGAAATTCTTAGTCTCCATAATATGTTCGGAATTCAGTCTTTGGAATACCCTTCTCTCAAACTTTCGATTGATGGTAACCGGATTAGAGATCAATCTTAGAGAACTAGCTTGCACCTTGCACCTGATCGAACAAGTCATCAATTATAGGTAGAGGATACATGTTCTTTACGATCAGTTTATCCAGTTCCCAGTAATCAATACACATTCGCATGCTTCCGTCATTCTTCTTAACAAACAGCACCAGTGCTCCCCATGGAGAAACACTTGGTCGTATGAAACCTTCGTCAAAGAGTTCTTGTAGTTGGGCCATCATTTCTTTCATTTTGGTAGGAGCCAAACGATAAGGTGTGAGGCCCTGTTCCCGGGCGCCTCCACAGAGGTTGGTTTTCGTCATAACACATAGCTCTTAAACTTAAAACTTTCATAAATATGCAGCGAAAATTTAAACATAGTCAAATACAAAATATAATGAAATAGATTGTATCAAAACATTATGATTGCCCAACCACCAGCATTCAGATCCAATGCCCGAGCTCCATGCATCCCTAGTTTTAACCTGACATACATACTAAATGTCAGCTTATGTCGGTGAGTTCTAGTTTTAAAATTCATCATAATAATTTTAGTATATAAAACATTATTTTCATGAAAACATCATTACATACACATAACCATAGCAGATAACCATTTACATCATCATAACCATCGTCATCATCGTGACCGTCATCATCATCAGAACCATTGTCTTTAACAGTGGGCTTATGCTAGCACAAGGCTCCATGTTTATAGTCCGATCGACTCTTACCATGTTTATAGCCCGATCGGCTTCGTGTTTATACCCCGGTCAGCTCCATGTTTATAACCCGATCGACTCCGTATTTATAGTCCGATCGACTCCATGTTAATAGTCCAGTCGACTCCGTGTTTATAGCCTGATCGGCTCTTACCATGTTTATAGCTCGATCGACCCCATGTTTATAGTCCGATCGACTTTCATGTTTCTAGTAGGGTCGACTCAGTGTTTATAGCCCGATCGGCTCCATGTTTATAGTCCGATCGACTCTCATGTTTATAGTCCGGTCGACTCTGTGTTTATAGCCCGATCGGCTGTTCATACCCTGATATAATCAAGTCATCTTTCATAATTACCCAGTACAAGTGCGAGTATGTCATTCATACATATCCTATAGCACGTACAGGAGTATCATTCATTCATCATACATGATATACTAGCAGTATATTATCATTCATTATATTCATCAAGGCATCATAACATTCATACTAGCATCATAATCATCATCATACTCTTCATAACATCATAGACATGTCATGCTAGCATCATATCATTATACTCTTATCCTAACCAAGTAGGACTCATCATATCACATTATGCTAGTAAATCCCTTAATCATATCGTCATTCCATCCTAGAATCATATTCAAAACGTGCTAGTCTTATTATCATAACATCAAAAGTTCATCCTAGCAAACTAGGACCTCATCATAGCATTTAATAACTATTGTCATAGTTATCATCATAATGCATGCCATCACACAATCATTAACATTTTATACCATCATAACTCATTTATCAGGCATTCATCATACTTAACATTTTCGCATGCACATTTCATCATGCATAACACATATTCATGCATACATCAACATGGCATAACATCATTCGTTCATCATCGTAGCATAAGCACATATTATCATAAACGTAACAACAAGCATGTATGCCAACCGGAACATTAAGTGTGAAATAGGGCATCTAGAACTCATCTGATAGTAGTTTCTCGTTTCCTTAGCCGAACTCCTTACCTAGGGCTTAAGAACCTACATCAGTACATTGTTTCATTCCATCACATTCTCAGACTTAGAATTTATTCTAAGTCCTCATAGCCTACTAGTTCCCCTTATAAGTTCCAGTACTCGAAAACTAACAAGTATTCAAAATACTTGCAGTTCTCGAAGTACTCACGTACACGAAACCTATAGAGTTCACGAAATACCTAAGGTACTCGAAATACCCAAGTACACGAAATACTTAAGTACCCGAAATGCCAGAGTACACGAACCTGATACTCAAATCATGTTCTCGAAATAGCCGAGTATGGTTTTGAGTAATCCCTTCGTGTACATTTTCGTGTACTCATATTTCCATCATTAAACACCTCAGAAAATTGATCTAAGACTTTGGGAAGGTAGTTCTGGGTTCCTTATGTCGTTACCAAGGTGTTAGAACCGCAAAGTTTCGAACTTTATGCATAAGTTCACTTTCACATAAAAATCCTAACTTTTTAGTTTAGAACACTTAATTGATGCTAAATGATCACTTCTGTACAGTCTCGTGCGTTTCCTCCTTCGTTTGGTCGATCAAAAGCTCGTTTCTTGAAGTTCTCGAAATCCTCTTCGTGTACTTGAGAGAGAGCGTGCTTCCAGCCAAAGGCATGCACGTTTCTCAAGGCACTCATATATATAGGCAGTGTACTCGACTTGGGTACTCGAAATTGGGATCTTTGAGTACTGATTTTTCGAGAACTAGGGTTCTCGAATTTAGTTTGAGTACACTTCTTTCGTGAACTTAACTTAGCTTATTTTTTGTTCGTTTTACTACGCATACTTCAATTCAAATAACTTTTATTAGAAAATTTGGGGTTATCACCAAACTGTACGATTTTCTCGTATGGCAGGATGATCAGCCTTTCGACTCAAAGCGTCTGCCACCACATTAGCCTTTCCCGGGTGATATAAAATATCAGAATCATAATCTTTCAGCAGCTCAAGCCATTGTCTCTGCCTCATATTCAAATCCTGTTGCACGAAGAAATATTTCAAGCTCTTGTGGTCAGTATAGATGGTACTCTTTACTCCATACAGATAGTGCCTCTATATTTTCAATGCAAACACCACTGCAACGAGTTCAAGATCATGAGTCGGGTAGTTAGTTTCATGAATCTTTAGCTGGCGCGGAGCATAAGCTATCACCTTTCCCCTTTGCATCAGTACGCATCCCAACCCTTTTCGTGATGCATCAGCATACACAACAAAATCATCTTTTCCATCAGGCAGTGCTAGAACAGGAGCTTGGGTAAGTTTCTCCTTTAGCACTGAAAACGCTTGTTCTTGGCTCGGACCCCATTCATACTTTACATCTTTCCTCGTGAGCTTTGTTAGTGGCGTCGGTATCTTGGAGAAGTCCTGAATAAATCTCCGATAGTAGCTGGCCAAAGCAAGAAAACTGCGTACTTCTGTTGGTGACTTTGTAGGGCTCCATTTCATAACCGCTTCAGCTTTTGCCGGATCCACCATAATGCCGTCTGGGTTCACCACGTGACCCAGAAACTGTACTTCCCACAACCAAAAAGCTCATTTGGAGAACTTGGCATAAAGTTTCTCTTTCCACAGGATCTCTAATACCTCTCGTACATGGCAAGCATGGTCTGCGTCGTTCTTGGAATAAATCAAGATATCATCAATAAACACAATCACCTATCGGTCCAACATCGATTGACATACACTGTTCATCAAATCCATAAATGCCGCAGGAGCATTCGTCAATCCAAATGACATAACGAGAAACTCGTAGTGTCCATAATGTGTTCAGAATGCAGTCTTTGGAATATCATGCTCTCGAACTTTCAACTAATGGTAACCGAATTGGAGATCAATCTTAGAGAATCAACTTGCGCCTTGCAATTGATTGAACAAGTCATCAATTCTAGGTAGAGGATACCTGTTCTTTACGGTCAACTTGTTCAGTTCCCTGTAGTCAATACACATATGCATGCTTCCATCTTTCTTCTTCACAAACAGCACCGGTGCTCCCTACGGAGAGAAACTTGGTCGTATAAAACCCTTATCAAGGAGTTCCTGTAGTTGGGTCATCATTTCCTACATTTCAGTTGGAGCTAAACGGTAAGGTGCTTTGGCGACGGGTTGTGCCCACGGCACTAAGTCGATTTGGAACTCAATTTCCCGCTCAGGTGGTAATCAAGGCAATTCCTCAGGGAATACATCGAGGAAGTTACGCACCACGGGAACATCATCAATTGTCCTTGTATCATTACGTTCCTCAATCACATAGGCCAAGTAGGCTCCACACCCCCACCTCATCATAACATCAACCTTGATCATCGAAATGATCTTCGGCGCATACATCGCTTTATCATCATAAACCGTTACGAAGCTCCCATCCATCGCACGTAAACATATCATCTTTCGTCAACATACAATGTTAGCCTCGTATTTGTCATCTCATTAAACCTCGACGTGTACTGTCGGTGGTTCAGACTTACAGCTTTCAGCACAAGAAATTCCCTTTCAGCTCATTCTTGGGACAGAACTGTTTAGTGACCAATTCCTTGAGATCGTACCAAGTCATCTTTTCCATATCAGCTGCAGACTTGGATTGCTTAATGGTGTTCCACGAGTGAAGTGCCTCCTCGACAAAAGAGTGAGGTGCAAATTTCACAGCCTGGTCAATTCGGCGCTCACTAATAGAGATAACAACCTCCATCGCAGAAATCCAATGGCAGGTGGCCACAACATCTTTCTTACCGTCAAAGGATGGTGGATTGCATCCTTTGAAGGCCTTGTAGTCACAGCCCTTCATGATACCTCGATGAGAATCACCGCTTTTGGTCTCGATTATCTTGAATTCATCATCATTCTTGGAGTCTCCTTTGGAATCTTACGCAGTATCCTTCAGTGCATCTTTTAATTACTTAGCAATCATTGCCAACAACTTTTCATCCAGAAATTTGGTGACTTCATCAGAAATAGCCTTCACCACAATGGGTTCTAGGGTGAACTATGGCTCCTCCACTGACCATTCGCTAGTCTCTTCCTCCTCAATGATAGGTTCTTCAGTCTCGACTTGTGGTTCTTTAGTAGCTTGTACTGTCTTTCGTGGTCTACCCTTTTGTCCGACCATCTTAACTGTCTACACATTGTAAGAATTGTAGAGTCAATACAGGAATCAGTTTAACACGAAATAAGTGTTGTCAATTGTTAATGATGTTGATCAGTTGTTATTAACCATATACCCAACTCATAGATTCTAAAAGTTTCCCATCCCACCTCCTCAGTGTGCATGACACTAACTACATGTCTAACTTACATCTAATCCTTAACTCATGCTTAACATTCAGCTCGTGCCATTAGTTCGTCCGTGGTTGGAAATCTGTGTCATTTAATCCCATTCTCAGTTTAAGTCTTGGCATTTGGAATGCCAAGATCTCTCAAACTATGGCTCTGATACCAACTTGTGAGGCCCCGTTCCTGGGCGCCTCCACAGAGGTTAGTTTTCATCAAAACACATAGCTCTTAAACTAAAAACTTTCATAAATATGCAGCGGAAATTTAAACATAGTCAAATACAAAATATAATGAAATAGATTGTATCAAAACATTATGATTGCCCAACCACCAAACTTCAGATCCAATTCCCGAGCTCCATGCATCCCTAGCTTTAACCTGACATACATGCTAAATGTCAGCTTACGCTGGTGAGTTCTAGTTTTACAATTCTTCATAATCGTTTTAGTAAATAAAACATCATTTTCATGAAAACATCATTACATACACATAACCATAGCACCTAACCATTTACATCATCATAACCATCGTCATCATCGTGACCGTCATCATCATCATAACAACTGTCTTTAACAGTGGGCTTATGCCGGCACAAGGCTCCATGTTTATTGTCCGATCGACTCTTACCATGTTTATAGCCCGATCGGCTCCGTGTTTATAGCCCGGTCGGCTCCATGTTTATAGCCCTATCGGCTCCGTGTTTATAATCCGATCGACTCCATGTTTATAGTCCAGTCGACTCCGTGTTTATGGCCCGATCGGCTCTTACCATGTTTATAGCCCGATTGGTTCTTACCATGTTTATAGCTTGATCGGCTCCATGTTTATAGTCCGATCGACTCTCATGTTTATAGTCGGGTCGACTCTTTGTTTATAGCCCGATCGGCTACATGTTTATAGTCCGATCGACTCTCATGTATATAGTTCGGTCGACTCTGTGTCTATAGACCGATCGGCTGTTCATACCCTGATATAATCAGGTCATCATTCATACTTACCCAGTACAAGTACAGGTATGTCATTCATACATATCATATATCACGTATAGGAGCATCATTCATTTATCATTCATGATATAGTACCAGTATATTATCATTCAACATATTCATCAACGCATCATAACATTCGTACTAGCATCATAATCATCATCATACTCATCATAATATCATAGACATGTCATGCTAGCATCGTATCATCATACTCTTATCCTAACCAAGTAGGACTCATCATAACACATTATGCTAGTAAATCCCTTCATCATGTCATCATTCCATCCTAGCATCATATTCATAACGTGCTAGTCTGATTATCATAACATCATACGTTCATCCTAGCAAACTAGGACCTCATCATAACATCTATTAACTATTGTCATAGTTATCATGATAATGCATGCCATCATACAATCATTAACACGTTATACCATCATAACTCATTTATCAGGCATTCATCATACTTAACATTTTCGCATGCACATTTCATCATGCATAACACATATTCATGCATACATCAACATGGCATAACATCATTCGTTCATCATCATAACATAAGCACATATTATCATAAATTTAACAACAAGCATGTATGCCAGCCCAAAACATTAAGTGTGAAATAGGACGTCGAGAACTCACCTGATAGTAGCTTCTCGTTTCCTTAGCCGAACTCCTTAGCTAGGGCTTAAGAACCTACATCAGTACATTGCTTCATTACATCACATTATCAGACTTAGAATTTGTTCTAAGTCCTCATAGCCTACTAGACCCCCTTATAAGTTCCAGTACTCGAAAACTAACTAGTATTCGAAATACTTGCAGTTCTCTAAGTACTCATGTACATGAAACCTATAGAGTTCACGAAATACCTAAGGTACTCGAAATACCCGAGTACACGAAATACCCAAGGTACTCGAATACTAGAGTACACGAAATACTTAAGTACCCGAAATGCCAGAGCACACGAACCTGATACTCAAATCATGTTCTCGAAATAGCCGAGTACGGTTTCGAGTACTCCCTTCATATACATTTTTGTGTACTCATCTTTCCAACATTAAACACCTTAGAAAATTCATCTAAGAGTTTGGGAAGCTAGTTCTGGGTTCCTTATGTCGTTACCAACGTGTAGGAACCACAAAGTTTCGAACTTTATGCATAAAGGTGTGAGCTTTATGCATAAGTTCACTTTCACATAAAAATCTTAACTTTTTAGTTTAGAAAACTTACTTGATGTTAAATGATCACTTCTCTAGAATCTCGTGCGTTTCCTCATTTGTTTGGTCGATCAAAAGCTCGTTTCTCGAAGTTCTCGAAATCCTCTTCGTGTACTTGAGAGAGAGCATGCTTCCAGCCAAAGGCCTGCACGTTTCTCAAGGCACTCATATATATAGGCAGTGTACTCGACTTGGGTACTCGAAATTGGGATCTTTAAGTACTGATTTTTCGAGAACCCTAGTTCTCGAATTTAGTTCGAGTACACTTCTTTCGTGAACTTAACTTAGCTTATTTTTTGTCTGTTTTCCTGCAAGTATATTATCCGCTACGCATACGTAAATTCAAATAACTTGTTTTAGAAAATTTTGGGTGTTACATCTCGTGTGTTTCCTCATTCGTTTGGTCGATCAAAAGCTCATTTCTCGAAGTTCTCGAAATCCTCTTCGTGTAATTGAGAGAGAGCATGCTTCCAGCCAAAGGCCTGCACGTTTCTCAAGGCACTCATATATATAGGTAGTGTACTCGACTTGGGTACTCGAAATTGGGATCTTTGAGTACTGATTTTTCGAGAACTAGGGTTCTCGAATTTAGTTCGAGTACACTTCTTTCGTGAACTTAACTTAGCTTATTTTTTGTTTGTTTTCCTGCAAGTATATTATCCGCTACGCATACGTAAATTCAAATAACTTGTATTAGAAAATTTGGGGTGTTACATAAGGTGTTTTGGTGACAGGTTGTGCCTCCGGCACTAAGTCGATTTGGAACTGAATTTCCGGCTCAGGTAGTAATCCAGGAAATTCCTCAGGGAATATATCAGAGAAGTTACGCACCATGGGTATATCATAAATCATCCTCATATCCGTACGTTCCTCTGTCACATAGGACAAGTAGGCTCCACACCCTCGCCTCATCATATCGTCAACCTTGATCACCGAAATGATCTTCGGCGCATACATCGCTTTGTCACCATAGATCGTTACCGAGCTCCCAGCCAATGCTCGTACACATATCATCTTACGTCGACATACGATGTTAGCTTCATATTTGGCTAACCAGTCCATACCCAAAACCACGTAGAAACCTCCTAGGGTTATAAGAAACAACCGTACGGGGAACCTATGACCTTCAATCTCAATGTAACAATCATCTATAGCCTCCATCACCTTGGTCATCTTACCAATAACCGTCTCTACATCAAATACCCAGTCTATCTTCTTAACCTCCCCAGATAACCCACCACAGAAGGTAGAAGATATAAAACTCATACTGGCACTAGAATCAAACAATACATATGCATATCAATTGTTGATAGAAAACTTACCTGTGACCACATCAGGGTCCTCGATCACATCATCCCCGGTCATCGTTGTGACACCTCGCAATTTCAGGAAAATTGCAACACTTACAATTTCTTATTACACATTCATACTTCTTACATTTCATTTACTTAAGTTTATTTAAGTGAGTCAAACATAATTCCTTGCGAAACGATAGTCGCGGAATTATTAAATCATACGTTACACATTGATTATGATTAATCAACCCTGCAAACATTTCGTAAAAGACGAAACAAACTATAAACGATAATTTGGGAAATTATCGAAACACACACGAGTCTCACGAACGTTGGTGAACAAACAAAAATCAAACAAACATATGTGTCTTAATGTGCTTATGTGCTAAACATAAACCAGAATTTTGAGATAAACATTACGAATCGATCGCGAACAAAATCGAATAAAAAATTCTAAGAATTGGTGAAATGGATGCTTCGCAGTACGCAAGGATCCTCGGCGAACACCTTGGTGGTACTCAAAGCTTGGGCGGGAACAATTTGAATTCTCTGAAACACCAGGTAGTACGCCTTAGACCATGCAGCCACTCTGGCGGTACGCGCGAGGTTTTGAGAAGCTCGTTGATTAGTTTAATCATCACGGTAAGCCAAGGCCATGCAACCTTGGTCTTGGTGGTTCGCAATGGGTCCCAGTCAAAAAAATCTTATAAAATCAACCCCATTCTCTTCCCACTCGGTTCTTTCACATTTTCACTAAGCTCTTACACTCTACCATGACCAAAAACCACTGGAATCGACCCTCAAACCATCTGGAAGCCTTCTTGAAGCCATCTATGGTGTTGGGAAGACATTGGAGCTCAAAAGAAACATTGGGAAGCCATCCACAAGCAAGAACCGACTTCATCAGCCACTTTTGGAGCTACTAGCAATCATTCCAGCTCCAATCTTAGCTTCTAAGGTAGTTTATATGCTTACCTAGTGTTAGATTGAACATGCAAAGGGTGAAAACCCACATGCAAGCACACACACCCACATGCAACTGCATGAGGCTCTTGTACACGAATTTGTTGATGTGTTGTTTTAATGTTGATCTACAGATTTTAGAGTATAGGAATGTTGGATTTGAGTTTGGATGGGTTATTGTGATGATTTGTGAAACATGCCATAAAAAGAAAATTTTATGTTGCATGTCATAGATTTGTAATGATCTAGACATGTTAGACATGTCTAGATGTTGTCAAATGCATATTGAAGTGTTTAGAAACACATTTGGATATTTGGATTTGTGAAAATACGGTTTTGTGAAAAACTTACTATTTGTAGAAACTTTTGTAAATCAAAAGAGGGGTTTCAATGTTATAAGGTGTTTTGATGATTTGTGATAATTGAAATCGGTTTAAAAATGATTTCTAACATATTCGGAAACTATGATTTTTGAAAACGGACTTTTAAAGAATACTTACTATTTTAGGAAACTTTATTTGGGCAAAATGGCATAAATGGTAATTTATGCACAAAAGATATATATTAAGTGTTTAAAAATGTTTTTACAAACATACTAGAGTTATTAGTTTTATGAAATGGGATTTCGTAACTATACTTTCCAAAAATAGAAACTTTTCAAAAAAGGTAACTTTCCAGAAATGGAAACTTTTACGATGTCATACGTTACTTGTGTGAACTAGGGTCGTAGGATGAATGATAATGTCTTACATGCGTGCTAGGATTCACATAATACATACACGAACTAAACACAACAAACGTGTCACCAACGATTTATCGAGTCAACACAAGTCATCATACAACCACTCGATTGAGCACACCGACACTTGGAGTTGTATGGGACACAACACACCACAAAACACATACTCACGACCTATATGAATATAGGTGCTTACTAGCAGGTGCTAGCACTCGCAGTCACGAACACACATAACCGGAACTGCTCTATCAAGTGAGTTCACGACCCTTTTTTCTGTTTTCTACCTTTGGGGGAGAAAACATTGAATACAAATTGTTTTTGAACAACAAACTCATTTTCAAATACAAATGAACATGCTTTATCATTATATGTATATGTGTGGCATACATCCACAACAACAGATAAGTCCTCACAAAAACACATCTCGGACCGTTAATAGCGTGTGGCGCTCAGCGTGGTAATTCTTAATAGTACTAATTGGGCCTTACAAGCCCCACTATTGCGCACCGTATGGCCACCCCTACTAGAGGTCGAAACAGTACAAAATTGACCAAAACAACATTGCCATATCATGTTGGATGGATATGGTGGGAGGCACCATGTCAGCTTCGGTTGCGAACCCACATATAATATAAAACATAATGACTAGCTATCAATCGGTAATGCATTGTAATGATATGTAGTCCAACAACCTTTACTTTAAACATTTGATGTTTACTGCTTATGAAAAACTTGTGCTCTCACCAACCATTGTGTTAACCCTTTTACTTGCATGTTTTCTCAGGTAACTAAGGCACGCACACAAGGACTAGGATGCTAGGATGGAGTTCATGCATCTACTGTAGTGTCTTAGGCAATTGGACATTTAATATCTGTCTTTTATGTATTATCAAACAACTTTAATCGCTTCCGCAAACATTTTATCGTTATGATTTGAAAATTGTTTTATCAATGCTTCCGCAACTCTGATTTTACAAAACTGTTTTATCCAAATTATTGGATGTACGTATGCAACCAGACATGTAGGTCTAGCAAATCTGGCAGGAGACTGCGATCCTGAAAGTCGCGTCGCGCCCTCAGAAAGGCCAGGAAGGCCGGGGTGCGACAATCATGAAGGCTAGGGCCTTAGCCTTCTGCTTGTCATTCCTCTTCTCATCTTTCTTGCCGGAACCTGAAGCATCGGCCCTCGGTTGTCTGCAATCCTTTGACAAATGTCCAAACCCATTGCATTTAAAGCGTCTAGTGGGACTCAGGCAATTGCCGGCGAAATGCCCCGTCTTTCTGCATCGGAAACATAAATTAGTGCCTACTAGGCACTGTCCTGTGTGGCTTTCTCCACACTTGTTGCATCGGCTTGTCTCTTCTCGTTTAATTTTCTTGCCAGAAGACTTTCGTTGCTCTGCTCAACCCCTCTTGGTCCCGAAGGACCATTTCATCTTCGATTCTTCCTTCGCTGGCTCATCAGCCATCACATCATCCCATACTATTCCACTGAGCTCAACCGTGGAATCAAAGGTCTTCGGAGCATTGGCATTCACATGAATTCTGACCTTTGGAGGCAAACCTTCCATGTAGAGTTTTACCCTTCTTTCCTTAGTAGCCACCGAGTGAGGAACGAGTCTGGCCATCTCATTAGTGCTTTCCTTTGTTCCTTCGGATTTGTCTTTCAATGCATCCTTTAGGGCTTTATCTATGATCCCTAGCAGCTTGTCTTCCATGATCTTGTGCACCTCGTCAGAAATAGCCTTTAGCACAATAGGCTCCAGTGTAAACTCGGGCTCTCCCGTGGACCGCTCGCTGGTCTCTTCCTCCTCTTCATGTACGTTCTCTTATGCCTCAACATGTGGCTCCTCAGTAGCATGTGGTTGCTTTAGTGTTCTACCTTTCTGTCCTGCCATCTAACTATCTACATGATGCAACAATTGATGAGTCAGTACAAGAATTAGTTTAGCATGAAATAAGTATTGTAAATCATTAATGACGTTGATCAGGTGTTATTAACCATTTACCCAACTCATAAGCTCTAAACATTTCCCTCCCATCTCCTCAATGTGCATGACATTAACTACTTGCATCTAATTTTTTAGCTCATACATAAATATTCGGCTCGTGGCATCATTTCATTCGTGGTTGGCGATTCGCGTCAATTAATCTCATTCTTAGTTTAAGTCTTGGCATTTGGGATGCCAAGATCTCTCAAACTATGGCTCTGATACCAACTTGAGAGGCCCCGAGCCCGGGTACCTCCCATAGTTGGTTTTCATCATAAACACATAGCTCTTAAACCCAAAACTTTCATAATCATGCAGCAGAAATTAAAACATAAATTGTCAAACACAAAGTATACTTAAATAAATTGTATCAAAACCTTTATGATTACCAAATTACCGAACTTCTATTCTTGTGCCCCGAGCTCCATGCAATCTCTTACCTTAGCTTTAACCTGAAATACATGCTAAAATGTCAGCATACGC
The DNA here is from genome assembly GCA_009363875.1 of Mikania micrantha. Lineage (NCBI taxonomy): Eukaryota > Viridiplantae > Streptophyta > Magnoliopsida > Asterales > Asteraceae > Mikania > Mikania micrantha. Next base: position 57,898,848 of record CM018693.1, read on the forward strand.
TGGTGAGTTCAAGTTTTAATAAAACATCATAAACGTTTTCTGAGTAAACATCATTCGCATGAAACATCATCACATTCACATAAACCATAACACATAAACATCATAATCATCATCCTCATCAATGCAACCACTGTCATTAACATGAACAGTGGGCTTATGGTGGCACAAGGCTCCATGTTTATGGTCAGGTTAACTTTCATACCCTGTTATAGTCAGGTTGACTTTCATACCCTATTATAGTCAGGTTGAATTTCATACATTGTTATACTCAGGTTGACTTTCATACCCTGTTATATTCAGGTTGACTTTCATACCCTATTATAGTCAGGTTGAATTTCATACATTGTTATACTCAGGTTGACTTTCATACCCTGTTATATTCAGGTTGACTTTCATACCCTGTTATAGTTAGGTTGACTTTCATACCCTGTTATAGTTAGCTTGACTTTCATACCCTGTTATAGTTAGGTTGAATTTCATACCCTGTTATAGTTAGGTTGACGTTCATACCCTGTTATAGTTAGGTTGACTTTTATACCCTGTTATAGTTAGGTTGACTTTCATACACTGTTATATTCAGGTTGACTTTCGTACTTACCCCATAACGAGTATGGGAGCATTATCATACGTATCCCATAACTAGTATGGGAGCATCATTCATTCTTCATAACATGCTTATGCTAGCATCATTTCATCATTCATCATAACATCATGGCATTATAAACATGGCATGTTAACATCTGATTATCATTCATCATAACATCAGGGCATCATAAGCATGCCATTCTAGCATCTATTCATCATAACATCATAACATACTTGCATCATAAACATGTCATGCTATCATCTTATCATCTTTCATCATAACATCCTGGCGTCTTAAGCATGTAATGCTAGCATCTATTACATAATTAGCCCTAGTATTCGAACTTGCATACGTTTATATAAATTGGCTAAGTTCCCAAAACCTCATGTACACGAAATCATAGAGTTCACGAAGTACCTAAGTACATGAAACTCATAGAGTACACGAAGTACCTAAGTACACAAAACTCATAAGCACACGAACCCCTGAGTACACGAAGTACCAAGGTACACGAACCTATTAGTACACGAAATATACTTCGCATACTCCTGGTTCGTGAACTTACTAGTTCCCGCCGTGTACACTTCGAATACAACTTTTCCTTCATAAAACATCTTAGAAAAACTGTCTAATTCTCATGGAGCTAGTTCTAGGTGCGTAATGGCATTAGCAACACCTAGAAAACAAAAAGGAATGAACTTTATGCATAAAGATGTGAGCTTTATGCATAAGTTCACCATTTTCCTAAAAATCATAACCTTTTCGTATCAACCACTTACTTGATGTTATAAGAACCTTTCCTTATTTTTTCGTGCGTTTCCTCCTCTTGATTCTTGGTCAAAGGTCGTTTCTTGCACTTCTGGAACTTGCCAACTTCGAGTACTTGGGAGAGAATGTTTCCAGTCAAATGTGTTCACGTTTCCCAAGGCACTGCTATATATAGGCCAAGTTCGCAAGTTAGGGTTTACGAAGTGGAGTTCACGAAACTGATTTCGTGTATTTCTCTCTTCGTGAACATTAGCGTTCACGAAGTGAGTTCGAGTACTCCCAATTTGTGATCCTATACTTAGTTTATTTCTCATTTCTTTTCTACAAGTTAGTTATTCGTTACGCACTCGTAAGTTCAAATAACTTATATAGAAAATTAGGGGTTTTACAATTCCCAATTTCATCAAAACTCGTGTTAATAAGTCAACATTCAATTCACACAATTCAAATTTAAGTGCACAAGTGATCAATTTACTACTAACCATTACCCAAGTCTTAGTGATCCTACAATCACTTTTCAAACCAATTCCTAACACCTTACCTAATTTCAATGACCTAAATATCAAATGGGTTCCACAAGGCTTCGTTTATATCGTGTGTGCATTAATACATTGGACAGACGTAATGGTACATACATCATATAATCGTTTCCTTATTTCCTCTATTTCACACTTAGGACAAAGATTTAGGTTCCAAAAAAGATCAATAAACATCAATTCAAATTTTAATATTCAACAATCAATTCAACAATGTACTGCAGGAATTAGATGTGCTAACCTCATACGTTCAGCTTTATGATTGGGTCTTCAAATCAAACGATGTCAACTAATATCAAGAGCACAAAATTTTGAGATCTAGTGTGCGCGAAGCACTTGAATCACTCAAACCATTGGCTCTAATACAACTTGTAACCCCCAAATTCTTTACACGCATACACATATCAAAAATAGGTCCCAGTTCACTTTTAAGTCAAGACTTTATTAAAGATTTATGCGGATGCATCAAAAACATTTACACAAGTAATATATACTTGTTAAATGACTAACTACATTCAAAAATCATCAGACAATAGTTTGTATGAAAACCTAACAACCAAAAATTTCCAAAACGTTTGAACTTTCAACATAATCACCCGATCATGAGCTTTAACACATCATATACTTCTGACCTGCAAACACCATATATAATTTCACCATTAGTTCATAAGAACTAAGTAAAAGTATCGAAATATAATTTATGGTTCGAATCGGATGGGTTTCAGGCCTTAAAACGTTCATCATCAAAAACAAAATTTTTTAAAGTGGCCCAGCCGTAGCTTATGGCCTGGCCGTAAGCTATGGCCATTTTGATCAGAAGGTTCCAAGCATAAGCTATGGTCTAGCTGTAGCTTACGATCATTTTGATCAGAAGGTCCCAAGTATAAGCTTTGGTATGGACATAGCTTATGGTCATGGGTGTATAAAACCACTTTTTTTTCCTCCCGTTGTGGACCGTGCAAACCACTTCCGATCGCTCCAAACCACCCAAAAACAAACTACAAGTTTCCAATACATATTATATGGATTAAAAACTCCTCAAATTCATGTCATAACACATCCAAACATAATTGGACATCAATTCCATCCATGGTGAAATCAAAACCTCAAATGGGTTAAAAGCACCAAAAGAGGTTAAACTCACCCATTTTCCGTTCTCATCAACCCATTTGGTTATTCAAATCACCAAGTAATATAATGTTCACCTTCAGGTTCTTCTATTATAGATTTAAAACCAATTCAATTAACCAATCAATTTCCACCCAAATCAAATCAATTAACCACACTAAAATGGTAAATTTATATTTAACATAGTTATGATGTTCTCACACAATTAGTTCCATCATAACTTACCAAAATGTACTTCCACATTCAAGTGGTTAAGTAATCAACAATTTCAATTCATACTATGATGTTCACACTCTAGTCCTTCTTTCATTGACTTCAATCAACCAAACAATTCATAGATTTATAACTAATTATAAACCATGAGTCTATGATATTCATCCTCCGATACTTCTATCATAGATTTACCCAACCAATTGTCATTCAATTCAATTACTCAATATCACAATTCAATCATTACGATGTATAAACAGTTTGACTAAATAAGACAAACCTGTCAATCAAACCAACTTTGCTACTACGATATTCATCCTCCAATACTTCTATCATAGATTTACACAACCAATAGACATTCTTTTTTATTGAACTATATCACAATTTAAACATTATGATTTATATAAATTTTGACTAAATAAGTTAAACCTTTCAACCAAACCAACTTATTCTATGAACTAAACAATTCATAGTCAATCCATACAATCAACCAAGCTTTATATTTGAATTTAACAATTTACATTCTATTCAATTCAAGTATGAATTCAAAAAAACTCTATCTATGAATTTATCAATTCATAGTCAATTCAATTAAAGTATTAATTCAACAACTACTAATCAATCCAATTAAATTGTTAGACTAGCACATCAATTAACACTCGACGTAATTGCAACTAATCACAATTCATACGTCAAATTAGATATGCACAGTTTGACTAAATAAGTCAAACTGCACAATCAACAAACAACACCTATGAACCAAACCATTCATAGATAAACCAATTCAATTAGTAGACTATTACCACTTCACATATATGGTGTTTAGCAAGTTGGATAACTTACCTTAGCACATGATTAGAGATTAGTAAATGAGTGCTTTGCCTTCTCTTTGATTTTCCTTTGGGTTTCACTTTCAACACCTATTTAACATTTTGAAATTCTCTTAACTATAATTCTATTTAAGATTAACATTGACTTATCCAAATCAATCCCATTTGCCATCAAATTCTCAATTTTACAATTACAACTCTTGAAGCTAAATGTCATGATTTAATTCTCCAATTATGACATAAATATTGGCATTTCAACAAACACTTTGTGTGCATCATTAATTCATTAAATTTTGTTAATGTTTAAACATTAACCAATCCCATTCAATGTCTCAAAAATCATCAATTTCTTAATATTTACAAAAGATTATTTACAATTGATGCATCACACAAGTCAAAACCAAGTTATTAAACATCCTACTAGCTATTAAACCCACTCATATGCATTTATTCATAACTTCTCAAGTTACCCAACTTCCATCCATTTTAAATTTAAAAAATAACATAGTAACTGGTAGTTTGGTTGTTCTAAACACATAACAAGCATAGACTCATGGTTTCTAACTCATCTTAACAGCCAATTTCAAGATTTGAGTTTAACACCAAACTTGTTCATCTTTAGAACTTATAACCAACATCAAGAATGAAATTAACATCACTTACAAGATGATAGGCAACACTTATAGATAGGATTAGAAGCTTCAATCTCTAGTTTTTGGACACAAAACCAATAATTTTGAAGCTACGGCTTGAAGCCCTTTCTTCTCTTCTCTTCTCACGTACGAATACCCACACATTTCAAAGGAAGAGAATGAAGGTTTTGACCAAATCAAACCTTATATTCTCTAATTATTCAAATTTTCCCAATTGGCAATTCTAACCCCACAACCTTTTAATTATTTAACCAAGTTAACTAACTTAGTTATTTCATTTAAGTTACCAACATAATTTAAATACTAGTTAAATAATTATTTAACTCAACATTTCACCCAATCGTTTATATTATAATAATTTATCAAAATGGGTCGTTACAGAAAGCATACCAATCACCTACCAATACTAACATAAACTATACATACCCCTTGAATATTTAATTTGATGTTCATATATATATATATATATATATATATATATATATATATATATACATATATATATGTTTTTTGACTTCTAAATCGAAATATGAATTAGTCTTAGTTTTAAATTCAATGTTTACTACCATATCATTGAATGTTTGATCATGAATATGAATATTGTCAACCAAGTTACAACCTTAATAGATGTAGTGATAAATCAACTACACTAATCTTTTGTTACTTTATTGATTTCTTGAATTATGACTCATACATTACCAACAAAGAGTTGTAATACCATAACCTTTTAGATTGTCACACCCCCACCCCTCGTCACCTCGTGTCTAGCCTGATGTCACTGAACCGGTTGCGGAAGCATAGTGGTGATGTCTCCGAGGTGAGGGGTGACTTACTTGATCCGATATCATAAGCACACAGATTAACTTAAAGTAAATACATTACAAGGGTGTCGCAATCACAATTACATTACAGCTACGTTTATTTAATTACAATACTAATTATTTAAGTGCAAATATCCCAACAGTGCATCCTCACCGGCTACTACTGTTTACCTGCAAAAAGGTTTGAGTTTGAAACGTCAGCACAAAGCTGGTGAGTTCGACAGTTCAATTTAAAACAATATGATATGATAAGCACGTTCTCAAAAGTTCAGTTCCGGATAACCATGGGACCCGTATCTAGTTCTTTTTGGACGTCTAGTTCAGTTCTCAAGATATTACCCGTCGGTACATATCTTAGTGCCTCATTATCTTAATGTCTATCATACCATTAAGAAGTTCAGGAAACAGATAACAAACATTCACACAAGGGGAGATGCAATCCTCCCAGCGAATGGGGTGTCAACCAATAGTACTATCAATGTTTTCTGTTCGGCCACACATGGGTTCACTAGATACAGTTCAGGAATGAGGACTTTTAGTTCCATGATAGAGTTCAGTTCTACAGGAAAAATCCCATGAAATCCCACAAAATCACATGAAATCACACAGATATCATTGATGCATATCATATGTTCAGACAACAGTTTGCAGAGTTACCCCGATGTTTATAAAATATTAAAAAGAAAAGAGGTTGTACGAAACTCACCTGGTAATATAGGTGTAGCAGAGTATCACCAAACTGATAGTACAGAGATGATTCTGCATTTAGTTAAATTTAATAAGTTATTTATGTTCTAGTTTACTGATTAGATCTTTCTGAACGTTCAATGTCAAAGACATTGCTTAGTAAATCATCAACTCGATACTAATTATGTAATTAATTACTTTAATATTATATCATACAATGTATGATAATTTAGGAACCTACATTGCATTAGATTCCTAATACAAAGTTGATGACACTCTTGATTAATCAGAATAATCTCTAATTAACCAGATAGTTAATGTTGTTGATTATGATACTGTAACAGTTTCTAGATAATTTAATGGCTTAGGAATGATCAATCCTTGTTATTGATTACCCAAATATCATGAAATATCACAATGTAGTATCATAATAGGTGTAATAACCATGTTTAACATACTAATCTGACTGTTATCATAAACATCAGATAATCGTTCCAATAAGTATGTTAATGATTGTGATTAGTTTGAAATACTTGGATTTAACCTTGCATTTCAAGGATTAATCCAACTAATCACCTACATTGTTATAATCAAATGGGTTAAACCATTATAATCATGGGTATGGTTTCATGCAAACCGGTCATTACAACGGATCAAAACAAGGATTTAACCGTTAAAACATCGTGTTCTTCGTTTATAATCAATCCTAGCCATCATCTAGGCAATAATCAACAATCCTAACTATTCCATTACGTTCAAAATCAAGATCTAATCAATCAAAACAAAACTAGAAGGTTTAAACGGATCATTACCTGATCTGACGGATTTCTGACTTCAAAACAACGATCAGGATTCGTAGATATGATCTCTGGGATGATCCACACGATTGAAGGGCTTGAAATTTGGTTTCAACAGGTATAAGGTCGAGTTTTTCGTCTGTGGGATGAAGAGAGTTCGAAGATGTAAATATTAAGCTTTCTGCATGAAATCTGATGAAGTAGATCATATTTCTCCACCGCCACACTCGTCGCGTACCGCGACGAGAAGCCAAATAAGGCTTCGTGTACCGCGAAGAAATTCAGGAATCTCAGATATTTTACATTCATCGCGTACCGCGGAGGATTCTCAATTCCTCCATCGCGTACCGCGATGGGTCCAGTCGACCAACACTTAGTGATTTTTCTTCATTTTTCGATTTCGGGCAATCCAGGACTCCGTTTTGTGCACGGTTTTCGCCCACGTTCATCATTTCTCGCATACTATCAATCTGTAACAATTGAAATAATTAAATCAACGTGAATTTCTAGAACGATCAAATGTGCCCACGTCATTGATGACGTAATTCTCGTATACAACTGTCACATAGATAATGTGATGTATCACCGTCACAAATCTTAGATTTGATGTTATTGAAATATGTAACATCAAACAAAGAAAAATAACAATGTAATCTTTTAGATATTGTGATGTATCGCTATCAAAAATCTTAGATTTTATTGTTATTGATTTATGTAATATCAAACAAAGAAAAATATCACTATAACCTTTTAAATATTGTGATGTATCACCATCACAACTTTTAGATATGATGTTATTGAAATATGTAATATCAAACTAAAAAAAGTAACTTCATAACCTTTAAGATAATGTGATGTATCACCATCACAAATCTTAGGTTTGATGTTATTGAAATATGTAATATCAACCAAAGAAAAGTAACACCATAACCTTTTAGATATTATGATGTATCACCATCGCAAATCTTAGGTATGATGCTATTGGCGTTTTGAATCATACGTTTTGTCAAGAGACGGAGAATGGCATCATGCTTTGACCTATAGGTAAAATATCCTCACTAAGAATCCTCGGGAAAGCTAGACTGGTCCCCCGTTGAGGATTATGAATCGCTTTCCTAGGAAGGAGTCTCAGCTACTGATATTCACCCTTCTGGTTAGTACATGACACCTTAACAAACTTAAATCTAACAGAACTATAAAACAAAATCATATACATAAATTTTAAAAAAATATATTTTATAAGATGATATCACTTAGAATTTATAGATGAAATATAATAGACATCAAACCAAGAAAGTCGATGTGTAGAGATTTTATTAATCATTTTGAAAGGATAGAAAAATACGTATGTGTTAAGATTTAGATATGATTTTGAATTTGATGAACCATAGAATACATGGAGTTTGTTAAATTGTTATTACCTTAGATATAGAAATAAGATATTATTACTAATGTTAGATATAATGTCATGGAAATAAATGTCACAAATAATAAATTTGGACTTATTTAAAAAAATAAGGAATGGTATTCAAAATTAAACACCTTTGACATATTAGAATTATATAGTTTGTAAAGTGTTTGCTATGACATGATTTGGCCTATAAGTGAAACTACTCTCATCAGGAGTCCCCAGGAAAAATAAACCGGTCCCACAGTACATCAGGGATTTATACGAATATCTTTCCTGGACAGGAATTCCAACTACCGGTATTTCATTCTTCCAGTTACTACATGTCCACGTACAAACTAAATTCTAACGGGATTATCAAAACAATTTATAATACAAATAAACATATATGTATTGGATCAACTTTTGATAATTAACTAGGCATTATAGCCTAATGATTTGAATTTCTAATAGTCTATGACACAGTCGCGTGTCCGTGAAGATGAGATAACAATTAACTTACATATATTCTAAGATATTCTTAAGCTAAAGAATAACATGTGTCACAATTCCTATTATAGTCTAAAGCATACCTCGATAGTATTCTTAAACTAAAGAAAACACATTTTACTTATAAGCTAGGCATTCCTCTATGGTAATTCCTAAACTAGTATAGGCGTATGTTATTTATAAACTAAGGCATTCCTCTATGGTAACAAAATATATAACATAAAATGTAACACATAAAGCAAAATGTAACATGTAGCACATAAGCATCAAATGAACACATCAAAAGTAATATGAGGTAGCTCATATTTGGGGTTAGCTTAGTCATAGTCTAGGCCACAATTTCATCAGTTAAGCTTTTCTTCATATTAGATACATGAAAGACATCGTGAATGTTACTGAGTTCAAGAGGTAATTCAAGTCTATAGGCTACTGGTCCAATTCGTTCAAGAATTTTAAATGGCCCTACAAATCTTGGTGAAAGTTTACCTCTCTTTCCGAATCTGAAAATGCCTTTCCAAGGTGACACTTTCAACATTACCCGATCACCTACTTGAAATTCGAGTGGTCTACGGCGATTATCAGCATAACTCTTTTGACGATCGCGAGCAGCTTTAATTCGTTTCTGAATGAGTGCGATCTTATCAGTTGTTTCCTGAATAAATTCTGGGCCTATGATTTGGCTTTCACCTACCTCTGACCAACAGATAGGTGATCTACACTTGCGTCCATAAAGTGCTTCGAATGGAGCGCATTGAATACTGGTATGGTAGCCGTTATTGTATGAGAATTCAACAAGTGGAAGATGAATATCCCAGCTACCTCCAAAATCAATCACACAGCTTCTGAGCAAGTCTTCAAGAGTTTGATTCGTTCGTTCAGTCTGCCCGTCTGTTTGAGGATGATAAGCGGTGCTCATATTGATTCGGGTACCCAAAGCATTCTGAAGAGTTTGCCAAAATCGTGACATAAATCGACTATCTCTGTCAGAAATGATAGAGATCGGTACTCCGTGTCGAGACACAATCTCATTAACATAGAGTTTAGCAAGTCGATCCATAGAATAATCTTCTCGGATGGGTAAGAAATGCGCAGATTTAGTAAGGCGATCAACGATAACCCATATAGAGTCATGATTACGTGATGTTCTGGGTAATTTAGTAATGAAATCCATAGATATCTGATCCCATTTCCACATGGGAATCTCAGGTTGTTGTAATAACCCAGAAGGTCGTTGATGTTCAGCCTTAACTTTGAGACATGTTAAACATCGATCCACGTATTCAGCTATGTGTTTCTTCATTCCAGGCCACCAGTTGTGACAACTAGTACCAAATCGTCCTGCAATCCGTACGGTATGTGTACTCACACCATTACTATGTGTAAATAACTATGTGTAGATAACTATGTGTGTATAACTATGCGTGAATAACTAATTGATAAACAGTCGGGTGAACACAGGGCTAAAGAACAATATATCAGTTGTATGTATTTGAATGAAAATTTAAGTACAGAAATACAACAAATCACAAGAAATAACACGGGTGAAAACAAATGACAAATATAAATCGGTTGTGATCTGAGTTCCACAAATAACTGAAATCAGATAACCGACAAAATCAGTGAGAAAACAATGTGAAACTATTCATAACAATGTGAAAACAGTTAGGTTTAGTTGAGTCCGTCTGTGAGAATGTAAAATTCAAACAACAGTTCAGTATTGTTTACGAACGATGAACTGATAGTGTGTTTGCGTGGGTGACGATTCACACAAACATATCTGTGAGTTTAACGTTCTGAATGACAACTGACAAATAGAAAACCAAATCAGAAAGTGAAACGTACGATCGTATTCGTACAGTTAGCGCTCTGTACGAAAACGCGCGTAAGTTACGTTTTCTGATGAAACGACGAAAATAAACGATTACGAACGTTAAAATTATAAAAATAAAATAAAATAATATTTATTATTAAATCCCACTTAAAAATATTTAAGTTAAACTATTTTTGTTAAACTACGCGAAATAAACGTTAAATAACGAAATAACGAGGTTTAACAGTCTGATCCCGAACGAAACAGTAAAAATATGTAAAATATAATATTTTACGTTTTACAATTTTGAAACTCATTCAAAGTAAACTAAATTTCAATTTAGAAAGTTTAATTACGCAACCGTAATAAAACGCGCGTAAAAATACGCGAAACCGACACCGAGCGAGACCGAACACGCGGGGAACCACTCGGGGTATAAAAACCCATTTATTCTTTTCATCTCTTTCATTTTTACAGCCTTATATCGCCCTCTCTCTCAAACTCAAACAAAATCCCGGTTTTGGATTCCTACCCAAGAAAAACCACACAAAAAGCTTCGTAACTTCTTCGTTTCTTAACCAAATCGCGCGTATAATATATCGAAACGACCGTATCGACGAGGGGAAGCTGAAAGTACAAGGGATCGGAGCTAATTCGAGCGAAATCGACCGGAATCTTAGAGAGAAGTTTCTGCAGAAAAAGGTATGTTTCACTGTTTTGTTGCTTGAACTTGTAACCGGCTTTACTCCTTCAAATCAGCTAGATGATGCACAAAAACCTGCTTAGGACATAAGAAACATGTTGTTTTGAAGTTTAAAATGCTGAAAATCGAGGGGGATGATCGAGGGCGGCGCCGGTGATGGGCTGCACTGCCTTAGCCGGTGGTAACCACCTTCGACAAAAGAAAAATGGATCTGTTTCAGCAATAGAGTCAGATGTGTGGGCAAAGAGTTGGTCGACAAGGGCTGCTTGTTAATTCTAGTTTTGTGTTTTTTTTATTTGTTTTCGATAATATCTTGTGTGTGCGTCGAGACTATATGAAAACATCACCCAATCAATTTTCAGCCTACAAATCTGAGATGTTATCCGTATTTCAGACGTGAATAGTAAGCCCACAACCTGCTGATGTTAAATTTTCAGCCACCAACAAACATTTATAATCCAGATTAATAGTGGAATAAAATAAGCATGTGGTTAGCATCTTGAACTATGGATTGAAACAAGGAAATTGGTGGGGTGGGGCCATCGACACTTACAGCTGGACTCCAAGATTCATTTGAAAAGTGTTGATAATAATATATGGATCTACTTAAGTAATTTAAAATTCAATATAAATAATAAAGGATTAACCAGTATTAGTGTTAACTTTCGAAACAATAATTTATACTCATAAGTTGTAAACAACTTTGAATCCAACACAGGGTCGTGAAAATAACCTCAACACAACAAGTGAGCGCGTGCATTTTTGATTAATTAGTCAACCACTTCAATACCAGGTGAGTTCATATGCCCCTTTTAATAATCTTTTGGTTTTAACTGCGGGGCTGAGAACATGCTAAAACTTTTATTAAATGTTTTAGTACATTGTACGATAATAAGGTTTTTACTTTGTTATTACAACTGTATGCCTTATTATGTAAAATTTGATGACTGTGAGTTTATAGCTGTTATTTCTGTTAGACAATATCTACGGTTACTAAGCGATAAAACTATTATTCCTTTGTGATTACACTGTAATTATCAAGAGGAATACATGCTATTCCTATTGAATTATTTTATTAATTCTAAGGAAAATTATAACTGTTAAGTCTTTGGGAATAAATGAAATTAATTCTGAAAGAATTGATATGTTATACCTATGAGAACATGTGTGTTATGCCTATTGGATTGCTATGAGTTGATGACTATGGGTTGATAACTATGAGAACTCTTTTGATTTTTAGTCAGCCTATTCCAACTCTATCATTTATGACACGGGTGATGAGAGTATGATAGTGTCTGCTAATTATCTTACCACTTCTATTCTGTGGACTGGCAGACTGAGAGATTGACTTCACTCATGTCATAAGCTGGTGACAGATAGTCGTGAGGTCTTGTGAAAACTAATGAATCCGGATTTAATTGAGGACATTGTGGTTTGCCTTTGTGGTGGCTACAATGTGGTCAATTCAATTCTGATCACCTATTGGGATATGACTACGTGTCAGACTTACTCTCACCTCCTAATCAGATGTGAGTAATAGTAAGTCAAAGAGCATACCACCATTCATAACTGTGGTAACCCACCATTTATAACTGTGGGTATTAGTGCGCTTTAAAACAGAAAAGTACATGCCACCATTAATAACTGTGGAAATCCACCATTTATAACTGTGGAGAATTGTACTACTTAGAAACCTATTGTGTTATGTTAATATCATGATAATGTAATGGTATATCATTTTGGATATTTTGATTTTGATTAAACTTATGGGTGATGAAATGGATATCTATAGATACAATACAGGTGGTATTGAGTTCTGTCAAGTGTGTGGTGGGATGTCGGCTGGGGCTTGTCCCCTACGTAAGCCCTATATATAAGCATGCTTGATTGGACAATATCCTATCTGTAGGTGTATCTATAGAGAGGACATGGGGATAACTTAATGCCAAATGAGAATAACTAAGACTTTGGTAATACAAGATGTTGTGTAAATAACTCTGAAAGTTTTTAAATAACTAAACTTATGAACTCACCAACCTAGTGTTGACTTTGTTTAAATGCATGTTTTCTCAGGTGACGAACAGATCTAGTTACCAAGCATCAGCGATTAAGCTAGAGGACTTTTTAGAAGACCTAGCTTGCTTTTTGGATGCATATATTTTGATGACATTTTGAATCTCTTTTGTATATCTTGTGCAGCTACAAGATAGAAACTATCTGATTCTTTTGAGTAGATTTACCTAGTTAAATTACGAACACGTACTGTGTAATTTAACTTTGTAATTCTTTGTATTGAATGTCATGTTAGCGTTTCTCATTATATATCATGTGCCATGTAAACAATCTGATCACTATGATTATCATTCGATATCGCGCCCCGGGAACCTTCCGCCCGACGGGAAAGTCGATCCAGCCCGCCGGCTCGGGGTGTGACAGATTGGTATCAGAGCCATGGTTATAGAGAAATATAGGTCATATTATTTAAACGGTTTGACCTAGACTATAACCTAGGGACCCTTCATGTAGAGAACATAAGACTAAGGATTTTATTTGCATACTTCTTCTACATCTGATCATTTCACTAACTGATATTCTTTTTGTTTTGATCAGAATGCCGCCAAGAAGGCCTCCACCTTTGTTGCCACCACCACCGCATTCACCTCACTCCTCAACACCGACACCACCTGCATCACCTCCACCACCTCCACCTCCTCCTCCGCCACCACCCAATCATGAGTTGGATCCTGCTACCATCGCATTGGCCACACTGCTGACCAGTCAACTGAGGGAAGTAATTCCTGACATGATGAACAGGATTAACTCCAACAGCGGCAACCACACTGGCAACTCATCTGGTGAAGGCAGTGGCAACACCAGAAATCAACAAGACTACTCCTACAAAAATTTTGTAGGATGCAAGCCACCGGCATTTAGTGGCAACGAGGGAGCTGTTGGATTGATCCAATGGATCGAGAAAATGGAAACAACCCTCGACATCAGTGGCTGCCCTGAACAGCACAAGGTGAGGTATGCTGCGGGCTCGTTCAACAAACGGGCTCTTACATGGTGGAATGCTCAAGTGCAGACTAGGGGCAGGGATGAGGCATTGTCTATGCCTTGGGAGGAATTTAAACTATTGCTGAGGGCAGAGTTTTGTCCGAGAAATGAATTGAAAAAGGTTGACACTGAACTGCTCAATCATGTCATGATTGGTGCTGGGCATCTGGCCTACACCACCCGATACCATGAGTTAGCAACATTAGCACCGGATATAGTGCCGACAGTGGAAAAACGGATTGAGCGATACGTCGGGGGACTACCGGCTTGCATTCAAGGGCATGTGATTTCTGCCCACCCCACTACCTTGGAGATGGCTGTTACTTTGTCAGCAACATTGACAGATGTAATGGTTGCCTCCGGGGCACTGAAGAAAGAGGCCGAAACATCCAAGACTGGAAACTCCAAGAAGCCGGATAAACGTCCGGCCAAGAAACAGAAAGTGGTCAAGAACTTTGCTGCAATCACTCATACTCCAACAACCATACAACCTCAACCACTGCAGATCAAGAATCCTTATACTGGTACGGCTCCTCTATGCAACAACTGTCAGTTTCATCATCAACCAGGGATCCCGTGTAGGCAATGCACTGGGTGTGGAAAATTGGGTCACTGGCTGATTCACTGCAGAAACCAAACTCCCCAGAACAGGAACAACAACGCAGCAGTGATGGCTACTGCTACTGACAACAGGTCTTGCTACAACTGTGGCGAACCTGGCCACTTCTCGCGGAATTGCCCCAAGAGAATCCCACAAAGGGCTTCGACAGCTAGAGGACGGGCCTTTCAGATAGGAGCTGCTGCTGCACGACAAGACCCGAATGTGGTCACTGGTACATTTCTCCTATCTGATTTTTATGCATCTATATTATTTGACACTGGTGCGGATCAGAGTTTTATCTCATCCGACTTTGCATGCCAACTCAATCACGTTGAGGAATCTTTGGACTCCCCTTATATCATTGAGGTAGCAAATGGAAAACAGATAACAGTTAGCACAGTACTTAAGAATTGCCCATTGAAACTTGAGGAGCACACATTTTCCATTGATTTGATACCAATGGAATTAGGCAGTTTCGATATCATTGTTGGAATGGATTGGTTATCTCTTAACAGGGTTGAAATCATCTGTTCTGAAAAGCTATTACGTATCCCAGTGGAGAACAATCAGGTGTTAGAAATTCATGGAGATCAAGCAAATCGCAGTGTCAAATTAATATCATGCATGAAGGCACACAAGTGCCTAAGGAAACAGTGTATTGCATTCCTAGCTCATGTAGTGGAGAAAGACAAGAAGACAATCCAGATTCTAGATGTACCGGTTGTGAAAGACTTTGCGGACGTGTTTCCGGATGATTTACCGGGATTGCCACCTGAACGATCGGTGCAATTCCGAATCGACTTAATTCCGGGAGCGGTTCCTGTGGCTAAGTCTCCTTATAGGCTGGCGCCATCAGAAATGCAGGAACTGTCCAATCAATTACAGGAGTTACTAGACAAAGGGTTCATCAGACCGAGTTTCTCACCATGGGGAGCCCTAGTACTGTTTGTCAAGAAAAAGGATGGATCATTCAGAATGTGTATTGATTACAGAGAGCTTAACAAACTTACCATCAAGAATCGGTATCCATTACCGAGGATTGATGATCTATTTGATCAATTACAGGGAGCTCAGTATTTCTCAAAGATAGACTTGCGGTCAGGTTACCATCAGCTCCGGGTTCAAGAAGAAGACATACCCAAGACGGCCTTTCATACTCGATATGGACACTATGAGTTTATGGTGATGCCATTTGGGTTGACGAACGCACCTGCGGTGTTCATGGATTTGATGAATCGGGTGTGTAAGCCATATTTGGATCAGTTCGTCATCGTTTTCATTGATGATATACTGGTCTATTCAAAGAGCGAGAAGGAACATGAACAACATCTCAAGACCATCTTGGAACTATTAAAGAATGAAAAACTCTATGCCAAATTCTCTAAGTGTGAATTTTGGTTGAGAGAAGTTCAGTTCTTGGGTCACGTAATTAACAATGATGGAATTCACGTGGATCCTGCAAAGATTGAAGCAATCAAGAGCTGGGACGTGCCCACAACACCTACTGAGATCAGATCATTTTTGGGTTTGGCTGGTTATTACAGGAGATTCATTTCGAATTTCTCTAAGATAGCCTTGCCGCTCACAAAGCTAACCCAGAAAAGTGAACCATTTGTGTGGACTCAGAAACAAGAAGAAGCCTTTCAAACACTGAAACAAAGATTGTGCAATGCCCCAATCTTAACACTCCCAGAAGGCAATGATGATTTTGTGGTTTATTGTGATGCTTCCCATCAGGGACTCGGATGTGTTTTAATGCAACGAGACAAAGTTATTGCTTACGCCTCACGACAGCTGAAGATACACGAAAAGAATTATACGACACATGACTTGGAACTGGGAGCTGTTGTCTTTGCTTTAAAGATTTGGAGGCATTACCTGTATGGTACCAAATGCACTATCTTCACAGATCACAAGAGCCTACAACACATATTTGATCAGAAGGAGCTTAACATGAGACAAAGACGTTGGGTTGAGCTCCTGAACGATTACGATTGTGTGATCAAATACCACCCGGGCAAAGCAAATGTTGTTGCAGACGCTTTGAGTAGGAAAGAAAGAGTCAAACCCTTGCGCGTACGAGCAATGGGAATGACCGTGCAAACAAGTTTACGAGACCAAATCATACAAGCGCAACAAGAGGCAGTGGCAAGAAACAATTTGATGCGCGAGCTCGATTGTGGAGCCGAAAAACATTTCGAAACAAAACAAGATGGAGTTATCTATTATCAGGATCGTGTATGGATCCCGGCAATAGAGGAACTTCGAACACTCATACTTGACGAGGCACACAAGACACGTTATTCTATTCATCCTGGTGCCGATAAGATGTACCAAGATCTTAGGTCGTTCTATTGGTGGCCGGGGATGAAGAAAGATGTTGCCACTTATGTTGGCAAATGCATCACATGTGCCAAAGTCAAAGCTGAACACCAGAAACCTTCGGGTCTGCTGGAACAACCGGAGATACCACAATGGAAGTGGGAACAAATAGCTATGGATTTCATTACCAAGCTACCCCGCACTTCCAGCGGACACGATTCGATTTGGGTCATCGTTGATCGATTGACCAAGTCCGCACACTTTTTGCCGATCAAAGAAACGTACAAGATGGAAAAGCTAGCAAGACTCTATGTTGGCGAAATAGTAGTTCGGCACGGGGTGCCATTGTCTATTATTTCAGACCGGGACAGTCGATTTACTTCGCGGTTCTGGCAATCATTGCAACAATCCTTAGGGACAAGTGTTAACTTGAGTACCGCTTATCATCCACAGACAGATGGACAAAGCGAGCGAACAATTCAAACCCTAGAGGATATGTTGAGAACATGCATTCTAGATTTCGGTGGAAGTTGGGATACACATTTACCACTTATTGAGTTCTCCTACAACAATAGCTACCACAGCAGCATTGGATGTGCTCCGTTCGAAGCACTATATGGTAGAAAGTGTCGGTCTCCAATTTGTTGGACCGAAGTGGGAGACAACAGAATCACTGGGCCTGAACTTATTCAGGAAACTACTGATAAGATAGCCCAGATACAACAAAGATTACAAGCAACACGTAGCCGCCAAAAGAGTTACGCAGACAAACGGCGCAAGCCTTTGGAATTCGACGTGGGTGACCGAGTTATGTTGAAAGTGTCCCCATGGAAAGGCGTAGTTCGTTTTGGGGCTAAGGGTAAGTTAGCACCAAGGTATGTCGGACCGTTCGAGATAACCCAACGGATTGGTCCTGTGGCATACAGACTCAGACTTCCTGATGAGCTTAGCGGGGTACACGATGTGTTTCATGTATCCAATCTTAAGAGATGTCTCGCTGATGAATCGTTAATCATACCTTTGGAAGAAATACAAGTGGATGAACAACTACATTTCATTGAAGAACCTGTAGAGATTATGGATCGTGAAGTCAAGAGTCTGAAACGAAGCCGTATTCCTATCGTGAAGGTTCGCTGGAACTCCAAGCGCGGGCCAGAATTTACCTGGGAGCGTGAGGATCACATAAAAGCAAAGTATCCCCATCTGTTTGAAGAAGCCATACCCGCCAATGATGCTTAAATTTCGGGACGAAATTTCTTTAACAAGGGGAGACTGTGACAACTAGTACTAGATCGTCCTGCAATCCGTACGGTATGTGTACTCACACCATTACTATGTGTAAATAACTATGTGTAGATAACTATGTGTGTATAACTATGCGTGAATAACTAATTGATAAACAGTCGGGTGAACACAGGGCTAAAGAACAATATATCAGTTGTATGTATTTGAATGAAAATTTAAGTACAGAAATACAACAAATCACAAGAAATAACACGGGTGAAAACAAATGACAAATATAAATCGGTTGTGATCTGAGTTCCACAAATAACTGAAATCAGATAACCGACAAAATCAGTGAGAAAACAATGTGAAACTATTCATAACAATGTGAAAACAGTTAGGTTTAGTTGAGTCCGTCTGTGAGAATGTAAAATTCAAACAACAGTTCAGTATTGTTTACGAACGATGAACTGATAGTGTGTTTGCGTGGGTGACGATTCACACAAACATATCTGTGAGTTTAACGTTCTGAATGACAACTGACAAATAGAAAACCAAATCAGAAAGTGAAACGTACGATCGTATTCGTACAGTTAGCGCTCTGTACGAAAACGCGCGTAAGTTACGTTTTCTGATGAAACGACGAAAATAAACGATTACGAACGTTAAAATTATAAAAATAAAATAAAATAATATTTATTATTAAATCCCACTTAAAAATATTTAAGTTAAACTATTTTTGTTAAACTACGCGAAATAAACGTTAAATAACGAAATAACGAGGTTTAACAGTCTGATCCCGAACGAAACAGTAAAAATATGTAAAATATAATATTTTACGTTTTACAATTTTGAAACTCATTCAAAGTAAACTAAATTTCAATTTAGAAAGTTTAATTACGCAACCGTAATAAAACGCGCGTAAAAATACGCGAAACCGACACCGAGCGAGACCGAACACGCGGGGAACCACTCGGGGTATAAAAACCCATTTATTCTTTTCATCTCTTTCATTTTTACAGCCTTATATCGCCCTCTCTCTCAAACTCAAACAAAATCCCGGTTTTGGATTCCTACCCAAGAAAAACCACACAAAAAGCTTCGTAACTTCTTCGTTTCTTAACCAAATCGCGCGTATAATATATCGAAACGACCGTATCGACGAGGGGAAGCTGAAAGTACAAGGGATCGGAGCTAATTCGAGCGAAATCGACCGGAATCTTAGAGAGAAGTTTCTGCAGAAAAAGGTATGTTTCACTGTTTTGTTGCTTGAACTTGTAACCGGCTTTACTCCTTCAAATCAGCTAGATGATGCACAAAAACCTGCTTAGGACATAAGAAACATGTTGTTTTGAAGTTTAAAATGCTGAAAATCGAGGGGGATGATCGAGGGCGGCGCCGGTGATGGGCTGCACTGCCTTAGCCGGTGGTAACCACCTTCGACAAAAGAAAAATGGATCTGTTTCAGCAATAGAGTCAGATGTGTGGGCAAAGAGTTGGTCGACAAGGGCTGCTTGTTAATTCTAGTTTTGTGTTTTTTTTATTTGTTTTCGATAATATCTTGTGTGTGCGTCGAGACTATATGAAAACATCACCCAATCAATTTTCAGCCTACAAATCTGAGATGTTATCCGTATTTCAGACGTGAATAGTAAGCCCACAACCTGCTGATGTTAAATTTTCAGCCACCAACAAACATTTATAATCCAGATTAATAGTGGAATAAAATAAGCATGTGGTTAGCATCTTGAACTATGGATTGAAACAAGGAAATTGGTGGGGTGGGGCCATCGACACTTACAGCTGGACTCCAAGATTCATTTGAAAAGTGTTGATAATAATATATGGATCTACTTAAGTAATTTAAAATTCAATATAAATAATAAAGGATTAACCAGTATTAGTGTTAACTTTCGAAACAATAATTTATACTCATAAGTTGTAAACAACTTTGAATCCAACACAGGGTCGTGAAAATAACCTCAACACAACAAGTGAGCGCGTGCATTTTTGATTAATTAGTCAACCACTTCAATACCAGGTGAGTTCATATGCCCCTTTTAATAATCTTTTGGTTTTAACTGCGGGGCTGAGAACATGCTAAAACTTTTATTAAATGTTTTAGTACATTGTACGATAATAAGGTTTTTACTTTGTTATTACAACTGTATGCCTTATTATGTAAAATTTGATGACTGTGAGTTTATAGCTGTTATTTCTGTTAGACAATATCTACGGTTACTAAGCGATAAAACTATTATTCCTTTGTGATTACACTGTAATTATCAAGAGGAATACATGCTATTCCTATTGAATTATTTTATTAATTCTAAGGAAAATTATAACTGTTAAGTCTTTGGGAATAAATGAAATTAATTCTGAAAGAATTGATATGTTATACCTATGAGAACATGTGTGTTATGCCTATTGGATTGCTATGAGTTGATGACTATGGGTTGATAACTATGAGAACTCTTTTGATTTTTAGTCAGCCTATTCCAACTCTATCATTTATGACACGGGTGATGAGAGTATGATAGTGTCTGCTAATTATCTTACCACTTCTATTCTGTGGACTGGCAGACTGAGAGATTGACTTCACTCATGTCATAAGCTGGTGACAGATAGTCGTGAGGTCTTGTGAAAACTAATGAATCCGGATTTAATTGAGGACATTGTGGTTTGCCTTTGTGGTGGCTACAATGTGGTCAATTCAATTCTGATCACCTATTGGGATATGACTACGTGTCAGACTTACTCTCACCTCCTAATCAGATGTGAGTAATAGTAAGTCAAAGAGCATACCACCATTCATAACTGTGGTAACCCACCATTTATAACTGTGGGTATTAGTGCGCTTTAAAACAGAAAAGTACATGCCACCATTAATAACTGTGGAAATCCACCATTTATAACTGTGGAGAATTGTACTACTTAGAAACCTATTGTGTTATGTTAATATCATGATAATGTAATGGTATATCATTTTGGATATTTTGATTTTGATTAAACTTATGGGTGATGAAATGGATATCTATAGATACAATACAGGTGGTATTGAGTTCTGTCAAGTGTGTGGTGGGATGTCGACTGGGGCTTGTCCCCTACGTAAGCCCTATATATAAGCATGCTTGATTGGACAATATCCTATCTGTAGGTGTATCTATAGAGAGGACATGGGGATAACTTAATGCCAAATGAGAATAACTAAGACTTTGGTAATACAAGATGTTGTGTAAATAACTCTGAAAGTTTTTAAATAACTAAACTTATGAACTCACCAACCTAGTGTTGACTTTGTTTAAATGCATGTTTTCTCAGGTGACGAACAGATCTAGTTACCAAGCATCAGCGATTAAGCTAGAGGACTTTTTAGAAGACCTAGCTTGCTTTTTGGATGCATATATTTTGATGACATTTTGAATCTCTTTTGTATATCTTGTGCAGCTACAAGATAGAAACTATCTGATTCTTTTGATTAGATTTACCTAGTTAAATTACGAACACGTACTGTGTAATTTAACTTTGTAATTCTTTGTATTGAATGTCATGTTAGCGTTTCTCATTATATATCATGTGCCATGTAAACAATCTGATCACTATGATTATCATTCGATATCGCGCCCCGGGAACCTTCCGCCCGACGGGAAAGTCGATCCAGCCCGCCGGCTCGGGGTGTGACACCAGTAAAAGTCTTTAAGATCTTTATACATTTTATCAGCACCTGGATGAATAGAATACCTGGATTTGTGCGCCTCATCCAAGATAATTGTTCGAGAGTTACCGAATAGAGGAACCCACATTCGGTCTTTGAAATACAACAGTCCATCGTCCTTGGTATCGAGTTTCTTATCTAATCCCCTCAATCCTTCAGCAACATAGTTCGTGGCTTGTAAAGCTTGTTGCTGAGCGTCTTTAATTTGGGGAATTAGACTAGTTTGAATAGTCATACCTAACGCTTTCACATGTAAAGGTTTGACTCGTTCCTTGCGACTTAAGGCATCGGCTACGACATTCGCTTTACCTGGGTGATAACGAATTTCACAGTCATAATCATTCAAGAGTTCAACCCATCGCCTTTGTCGCATGTTCAGCATTTTCTGATCTAGAATGTGTTGGAGGCTTTTGTGATCAGTGTATATAATACACTTTGTTCCATATAGATAATGTCTCCAAATCTTGAGTGCAAACACCACTGCACCAAGTTCCAGATCATGTGTGGTATAGTTCTTCTCGTGTACTTTCAACTGCCAAGAAGCATAAGCAATCACCTTATCGTTCTGCATTAGAACACACCCAAGACCTTGACGAGAAGCATCACAATACACTGTGAAGTTATCAGTACCTTCTGGTAGTGCCAAGATAGGTGCGTTGCAGAGTTTGTGTTTCAACAGTTGGAACGCCTCCTCCTGTTGAGAACCCCATATAAACGGTTGATTTTTCTGTGTCAATGTGGTCAGTGGCAAGGCTATCTTTGAAAAGTTCTTGATAAACCGACGATAATAACCTGCCAACCCCAAGAATTGACGTATTTCAGTCGGGGTTCGTGGTGCCTCCCATTGTTTCACCGCCTGAATCTTACTGGGATCCACTTGAATACCGTTTTCGTTTACTACATGACCAAGAAATTGAACTTCTCGTAACCAGAACTCACACTTGGAGAACTTGGCATATAATTTTTCACGTGCCAAAAGTTCTAAAATTAATTTCAAGTGTTGAGCATGTTCTTGTTGATTGCGAGAATAAATAAGAATATCATTAATAAACACAATCACAAATTTATCCAGATAAGGTCTACATACTCGATTCATCAGATCCATGAAAACTGCTGGTGCATTTGTTAAGCCAAACGGCATTACTAAAAATTCGTAATGTCCGTATCGAGTTCGGAAAGCAGTTTTTGGAACGTCATCCTCATGAACACGCAACTGATGATATCCAGATCTTAAATCAATTTTTGAAAAGTAAGTAGCACCTTGTAGTTGATCAAACAGATCATCGATACGAGGTAGTGGATAACGGTTCTTGATTGTCAGTTTATTGAGTTCCCTGTAGTCAATACACATCCTGAATTAACCATCCTTCTTTTTCACAAAAAGAATAGGTGCTCCCCAGGGTGAGAAACTAGGTCTGATAAAACCTTTGCCTAACAGTTCTTGCAATTGACCTGAAAGTTCTTGCATTTCGGATGGTGCAAGCCGATACGGGGCTTTAGCAACAGGTGCTGCACCTGGAATCGAATCAATCCGAAATTCAACTTGTCTTACTGGGGGTAATCCTGATATGTCCTCAGGAAAAATTTCAGGAAAATTCTTGACTACTGGAATGTCTGTAATTCGTTTGGATGAAGAATTGTGCTCAGTCACATGTGCCAGGAAAGCATAGCAGCCTTTCTTTAAGAATTTTTGAGCTCGCATACAAGATATGATACCAAGTCTTCTACCAGCTCGTTCTCCTTGAACTACCAGTGTATTACCGTTAGGTAATGGAATACGGATCATCTTATTTTGACACACAACTTCCGCTTGGTTATCAGAAAGCCAGTTCATGCCAACAACGACATCAAAGCTCCCGAGCTCAATAGGAAGTAAATTGATATTAAAAAGATGATCATTCAAATTCAAGGAACATCCTTGAATAACACTGTTAGTTTAAATCAACTTGCCGTTAGCAAGTTCAATAACATAAGGAGTGTCTAGATCTACCGTAGGCAATGAAATTAATGATGCAAATTCAGGAGAGATAAAGCTCTTATCTGCTCCTGTGTCAAACAGAACTGATGCGTATAGATTATTAAGAAGAAACGTACCAGTGACAATGTTCGCATCATGCCTTGCCTCGGTCGCACCAATTTGAAAAGCTCTCCCCCTAGCTTCAGTTCCCAGATTGGTGTTATTGTTTGGATAGTTTCATATGAAATGATCAGGGCTTCCACATTTGTAACATGACCGGTTGGTTTGAGTGGTTTGTCGTGGTGCTTGATTTTGTGGTTGAGCAGGAAAGTTGCAATATTTAGCATAATGTCCAACTCGGTTACAGTTTAGACAAACAGGACATGGTCCCGTGTGATGGAGTGGACACTTATTGCATTTGGGCGCCTGCCCAGTATAAACTTTCCTCTCAGGAATAGCAGCACCATAGTTTTTCACAGTTGGCTTGCTTTGGGTGATCTCAGCTGGAGCCTTCGCCTTGGTTTTGCCAAACCACTTCCGTTTGGTACCTTTTGACACATTCGAGGTACCGACATCACTACAACTATGAGTCGTCTGAGGTTTCAAAGACAGAGTACCACTCCTTACCGCCTCATTGGTAAGCTTAGTGGTCAAAAGAATCGTGTGTTTCAGGGTTGTGGGTTCAGCAGCAGTCACCATTCCCCGAATCTGGGGAATCAAACCCTTAATGTACTTCTCGATCAAGGCTGCTTCCGTAGGAAACATATCGGGAAGTAAACAAGTAAGTTCATGAAACCGATCGGTGTAAGCCAGACAATCAGCACCGATCATAGAGTGATTCCAGAATTCCTCCTGGAGTTTTTGAATTTCAGTAATTGGGCAGTACTCTGATCTAATCAGAGTTTTGAAATCATTCCAGCCCATCGAGTCAACTGTGGCTGAACCCAAAGTCTTGGCCTGAGTATTCCACCAGGTCAAAGCTGAGTCTTTCAAAGAACAGGCAACATAAGACACCTTATGCTCCTCCAAACACTGACTGATTTTAAGTTTAGTTTCCATCTCCTCGATCCACCTTAAAAGACCAGCCGCTCCTTCTTTGCCAGTAAAAGTAGGAGGGTTACAGGAAGCAAAATACTTGTAAGTACATCCCTGTCGAGGTAGATCAGGAACAATTGTAGTTGTACCAGTGGTGGTATGAGTTTCAACGTGACCACCAGTAGCATTATGCTCAACATGATCGTGTTCCCCACCAGAACCTGCGGTGATATGTGGTTGGTGTTGTGTCAGCACACCACAAGCAGATAGTTGTTCACGTACAATTCGAGCTATCATAGCTTCATTTGTTTCAGATCCGCTTGTACCAGCAGGTGGAACAATGCCTGCTCTAGGGTTCACTGGTGGAGTAGTATTTGTTTCCAAGTTCCCAGGTGGAACTACGTTCACTTCCGGATTGATACGTGGTTCCGGATTTGATTCAACATTCACAGGTGGGATTTGATTTTGTTCAGGGTTAGTAATGTTCTTAGCAGCTTTCTTAGCTGGTCGACCTCTTTTAGGAGCCATTAATCTGCTCACAAGCAGACAAATTCAGGTCAGTTTAAAAACATCAAAATATAACCCGTCCTATCACATAAATACAATCACATTCAGTTACACTGAAAATTTGCATTGAAATGTGATATAAGAATACAGTATAACCACACAGATCACACAAATGTTCGTAGTTATACTTAGTCGTGTTATTTCAAAAACATGTTAGAGTCTTACCCAGCTCATTGCATTGCAACACAAGTTTTTAGAGATATGTTCATACAGGACTAGGATATGTTCTCTCACAAGTTCTCTGATATGTTCTCAGTTCATGCACTAAGTTATAATACACACAATAGATATGTTCTCGTTTAGATATGTTCTCGTACAGTATGGCTCTCGTACTGTACTTTAGTAACAGATATATTTGCATACAGTATTGCTCCCGTACTGTATTTCAGCAAAATATATATTTTTAGTTCGATATATTCGCATACAGTATTGCTCCCGTACTGTATTTCAGCAAAATATATATTTTAGTTCAATATATTCGCATACAGTATTGCTCCCGTACTGTATTTCAGCGAAATATATATTTTAGTTCAATATATTCGCATACAGTATTGCTCCCGTACTGTATTTCAGCGAAATATATATTTTAGTTCAACATGTTCTCATCTTGATACAATCATATACAGTTATGTTCTCACACAGAATTGTTCTCACACAGAATTGTTCTCACACAGAATTGTTCTCACACAGAATAAATTAATTATAGTTCACACACATAGTTCATTATACAGACAGATATACAAAACACCCATATTATTACATTATCATAGTTTTATACACACAGAGTTTTGATATAACCAAAAGTCATAATACCCCAAACCAACAACATCATACCCTACATTTCACAAACTCGGGATCTGTCTACACCAAAATATCCCGCACTCATAACTACTGATCAACCTATATCACATCATATGTACAATAAGATCACAACTGCTCAGTCCCCCGATCACCCCTTACCGCATGAAATACCATAAACCGTCCAACACCATAGCTATAATGACCAATACTATAGCCACACATAGTAGCCTAGCCTCTAGGCTCATCCCCTCAAGCACTCCCATCACCACTCCTCTCATCACTGTCACTCGCTGCCAAAATGCAGCTATCATCACATGAATCACTGTTCTCCTCATCCTCTCCTCGATCATAGCACGCCAAGCTTGCGTGCCAGCATCCAGTGCATTCACCTGCTCCATCAACAACAGATGAGAGGTGAGTATCTCCAACACAGTGGTACGTGTATCCTCCACAGTAGCACG
The DNA here is from genome assembly GCA_009363875.1 of Mikania micrantha. NCBI lineage: Eukaryota > Viridiplantae > Streptophyta > Magnoliopsida > Asterales > Asteraceae > Mikania > Mikania micrantha. The sequence continues at coordinate 57,926,014 of CM018693.1, forward strand.
AGACTCCTGTAACTCTAGTCGAGTCCCCTGAAGATCTAGAGTCACCTGGCGAAGCTACGCCCTAAACTCCGCCTGCTGTGAAGACTCTCCTACCTCATGTATGGTGTCGGGTTCATCTCTAGGCGCCATCTGACGTCTAGGAGGAAGACATGTCGTCTTGCGAGCTTGACCTCGCATCCGTCTGAGTCCATCCCACGCTGGGGCTCTCGGTGGAGATGGCATAGGTGCTGGTACGGGTGCTGGTGTTGGTACTGGTGGTGTCTGTGGTACAGGTGTAGCAGCCTGTGATGCATCCGCAGATACTTCCGACGGATCGGAATCAGACCCCGAACTCGAGCTCGGTGTATCGTCTAGTATCACGTAAGGAAACCGCTGATAGATGTATCTCTCCCCTTGGTCTGCCATCGCTGTATAAACAGAATACTCGAATCAGTACCATGAAAAATATATTGAATAATAACATTCAACATACACATGATATCCGACGTTTCCCTATCTTAACACAACTATTCGTTTTCATAGTTATTAATGTTCCGCTTGAGTCAAATCAAACTAGAATGCACACGTGTTGCGGATTTCAGTTATGCTGGCCATTCATAACTGAAATTCGTACCACCTGATTATCCTGACTTAATTCAAAACAAGTTTTGTTCGTTAACCGTGTTCGGTGCTCTCTGTGTCACTATACGAGCCTATGGTTATAGTCTAGGTCTCTAAGTCAAGCTAATTCTCTATAACCTGTGGCTCTGATACCACCCTGTCACACCCCCACCCCTCGTCACCTCGTGTCTATCCTGATGTCATTGAACCGGTTGCGGAAGCATAGTGGTGATGTCTCCGAGGTGAGGGGTGACTTACTTGATCCGATATCATAAGCACACAGATTAACTTAAAGTAAATACATTACAAGGGTGTCGCAATCACAATTACATTACAGCTACGTTTATTTAATTACAATACTAATTATTTAAGTTCAAATATCCCAACAGTGCATCCTCACCGGTTACTACTGTTTACCTGCAAAAAGGTTTGAGTTTGAAACGTCAGCACAAAGCTGGTGAGTTCGACAGTTCAATTTAAAACAATATGATATGATAAGCACGTTCTCAAAAGTTCAGTTCCGGATAACCATGGGACCCGTATCTAGTTCCTTTCGGACGTCTAGTTCAGTTCTCAAGATATTACCCGTCGGTACATATCTTAGTGCCTCATTATCTTAATGTCTATCATACCATTAAGAAGTTCAGGAAACAGATAACAAACATTCACACAAGAGGAGATGCAATCCTCCCAGCGAATGGGGTGTCAACCAATAGTACTATCAATGTTTTCTGTTCGGCCACACATGGGTTCACTAGATACAGTTCAGGAATGAGGACTTTTAGTTCCATGATAGAGTTCAGTTCTACAGGAAAAATCCCATGAAATCCCACAAAATCACATGAAATCACACAGATATCATTGATGCATATCATATGTTCAGACAACAGTTTGCAGAGTTACCCTGATGTTTATAAAATATTAAAAAGAAAAGAGGTTGTACGAAACTCACCTGGTAATATAGGTGTAGCAGAGTATCACCAAACTGATAGTACAGAGATGATTCTGCATTTAGTTAAATTTAATAAGTTATTTATGTTCTAGTTTACTGATTAGATCTTTCTGAACGTTCAATGTCAAAGACATTGCTTAGTAAATCATCAACTCGATACTAATTATGTAATTAATTACTTTAATATTATATCATACAATGTATGATAATTTAGGAACCTACATTGCATTAGATTCCTAATACAAAGTTGATGACACTCTTGATTAATCAGAATAATCTCTAATTAACCAGATAGTTAATGTTGTTGATTATGATACTGTAACAGTTTCTAGATAATTTAATGGCTTAGGAATGATCAATCCTTGTTATTGATTACCCAAATATCATGAAATATCACAATGTAGTATCATAATAGGTGTAATAACCATGTTTAACATACTAATCTGACTGTTATCATAAACATCAGATAATCGTTCCAATAAGTATGTTAATGATTGTGATTAGTTTGAAATACTTGGATTTAACCTTGCATTTCAAGGATTAATCCAACTAATCACCTACATTGTTATAATCAAATGGGTTAAACCATTATAATCATGGGTATGGTTTCATGCAAACCGGGCATTACAACGGATCAAAACAAGGATTTAACCGTTAAAACATCGTGTTCTTCGTTTATAATCAATCCTAGCTATCATCTAGGCAATAATCAACAATCCTAACTATTCCATTACGTTCAAAATCAAGATCTAATCAATCAAAACAAAACTAGAAGGTTTAAACGGATCATTACCTGATCTGACGGATTTCTGACTTCAAAACAACGATCAGGATTCGTAGATATGATCTCTGGGATGATCCACACGATTGAAGGGCTTGAAATTTGGTTTCAACAGGTATAAGGTCGATTTTTTCGTCTGTGGGATGAAGAGAGTTCGAAGATGTAAATATTAAGCTTTCTGCATGAAATCTGATGAAGTAGATCAGATTTCTCCACCGCCACACTCGTCGCGTACCGCGACGAGAAGCCAAATAAGGCTTCGTGTACCGCGAAGAAATTCGGGAATCTCAGATATTTTACATTCATCGCGTACCGCGGAGGATTCTCAATTCCTCCATCGCGTACCGCGATGGGTCCAGTCGACCAACACTTAGTGATTTTTCTTCATTTTTCGATTTCGGGCAATCCAGGACTCCGTTTTGTGCACGGTTTTCGCCCACGTTCATCATTTCTCGCATACTATCAATCTGTAACAATTGAAATCATTAAATCAACGTGAATTTCTAGAACGATCAAATGTGCCCACGTCATTGATGACGTAATTCTCGTATACAACTGTCACATAGATAATGTGATGTATCACCGTCACAAATCGTAGATTTGATGTTATTGAAATATGTAACATCAAACAAAGAAAAATAACACTGTAATCGTTTAGATATTGTGATGTATCGCTATCAAAAATCTTAGATTTTATTGTTATTGATTTATGTAATATCAAACAAAGAAAAATATCACTATAACCTTTTAAATATTGTGATGTATCACCATCACAACTTTTAGATATGATGTTATTGAAATATGTAATATCAAACTAAAAAAAGTAACTTCATAACCTTTTAGATAATGTGATGTATCACCATCACAAATCTTAGGTTTGATGTTATTGAAATATGTAATATCAACCAAAGAAAAGTAACACCATAACCTTTTAGATATTATGATGTATCACCATCACAAATCTTAGGTATGATGCTATTGCGTTTTGAATCATACGTTTTGTCAAGAGACGGAGAATGGCATCATGCTTTGACCTATAGGTAAAATATTCTCACTAAGAATCCTCGGGAAAGCTAGACTGGTCCCCCGTTGAGGATTATGAATCGCTTTCCTAGGAAGGAGTCTCAGCTACTGATATTCACCCTTCTGGTTAGTACATGACACCTTAACAAACTTAAATCTAACAAAACTATAAAACAAAATCATATATATAAATTTTAAAAAAATATATTTTATAAGATGATATCACTTAGAATTTATAGATGAAATATAATAGACATCAAACCAAGAAAGTCGGTGTGTTGAGATTTTATTAATCATTTTGAAAGGATAGAAAAATACGTATGTGTTAAGATTTAGATATGATTTTGAATTTGATGAACCATAGAATACATGGAGTTTGTTAAATTGTTATTACCTTAGATATAGAAATAAGATATTATTACTAATGTTAGATATAATGTCATGGAAATAAATGTCACAAATAATAAATTTGGACTTATTTAAAAAAATAAGGAATGGTATTCAAAATTAAACACCTTTGACATATTAGAATTATATAGTTTGTAAAGTGTTTGCTATGACATGATTTGGCCTATAAGTGAAACTACTCTCATCAGGAGTCCCCAGGAAAAATAAACCGGTCCCACAGTACATCAGGGATTTATACGAATATCTTTCCTGGACAGGAATTCTAACTACCGGTATTTCATTCTTCCAGTTACTACATGTCCACGTACAAACTAAATTCTAACGGGATTATCAAAACAATTTATAATACAAATAAACATATATGTATTGGATCAACTTTGGATAATTAACTAGGCATTATAGCCTAATGATTTGAATTTCTAATAGTCTATGACACAGTCGCGTGTCCGTGAAGATGAGATAACAATTAACTTAGATATATTCTAAGATATTCTTAAGCTAAAGAATAACATGTGTCACAATTCCTATTATAGTCTAAAGCATACCTCGATAGTATTCTTAAACTAAAGAAAACACATTTTACTTATAAGCTAGGCATTCCTCTATGGTAATTCCTAAACTAGTATAGGCGTATGTTATTTATAAACTAAGGCATTCCTCTATGGTAACAAAATATATAACATAAAATGTAACACATAAAGCAAAATGTAACATGTAGCACATAAGCATCAAATGAACACATCAAAAGTAATATGAGGTAGCTCATATTTGGGGTTAGCTTAGTCATAGTCTAGGCCACAATTTCTAATAACCTAGATCTCGATAACGATGGCTCTAGTATCAATCTGTCACACCCCAACCGACAGTGGAATACATCAAGGCGTGATTGTGATTGTTCAAAAGTTCATGGTGCTATTATTAAAGTTTAAATAATTAAACATCAATATTAAAGAGCTTATCAATCAACCAAACATCCAATCATAAACATTACATTACAACATTTATATTATAGAAATTGTCATCACATAACATAATTTGTTTTGATATATTAACTAGGTCCACTAATGCCTAGCCTATATCTTAATGTTCTTCAATCAACCTTTCACACATGTAAAATAGAGTTTGATCAACTATTTGCATAGTTGGTGAGCACTCATTCAAATTATAATATATATAAGTAAAGAGATGCAATACTAACTTTATGTAGTAATAAGCCTAAGTCTATGTTCTTACAAGATCTCTAGAAGGCATGCTAAGTTTAAAGAATTTATCAAAAGTCATCAAATGTTTGTCATTCATCATGTTTAAGTAATCAAGTTCTTTACAATGTCATTTGTCCTTTACAATTGTCCTTAAACAAGTGTCATAAAATAACTTTTAAATCAAAGCTTGCAAGGCCTTGATGAAATTAGTTAATCTACAAGTTTGCAAAATATACACAATTCACCTTTTTAACACAAAGACCAGAGTCAATGCGAAGAAAGTACCTAACTATTCTTAGGCTATTTTTGTGTATAATGAATATGCATACAACAATTCCAAGTCATAACATGTTATATCATTAAAGTAATTCACATAACACTTAAGGCTAAAATACCAAAACTAAGTACTTGTCCAAACGAATGTTCTTGAATATATATATATACGGATTTGTGAGGTTCCAAATCACCCTATATTTTGATAAGAATTTGGATAAGTTGTAAAGTTCATACATGAACTTAAAAAGTTTGAGTCTTTCCTAATGGATCTCCTAATATTTAAGTATTGCAAGAAATTCTAATTTGGTAAATCTAAAACCCTCATTTTATAATATAACATAATTATAAAGAAAAGTCTTAGAAACATGATGTTTAATCTTAAATATTGATTTAATAATATTTTATTTAAATATATTAAATAAAATATTAATATAAGTTTAATTCATTTTCTTGAATTATGTACAAATAATATTTGACAATATTTTATCTAATTGAAACAAATATAATATTATTTTATAATTTATAAATATTTTAGAAAATTAAATTAAAAGTATTCCAAAATCAAAACTATAACTTTTATATAGTTTTATAGATTTTAAACAAGGTTTTGAGTTCTATTTTAAATTAAGAATTTATTTAAATATAATGATTCTGTTTTTTTAATCTAATCCAGAATGTGAAAAATAATTTTCTGCTTTTTTTATAATATTTTTATGAATTTTATGAATTTTGTTATTGTATTTAAAATTGATTTGCACAACTAAATAATAAGTTTAATAAAAACTAAATTCTAACATTTATAAAAACTTACAGAATGTTTATAAATGTATTTTAAAGTTTCTGAAATTTTTTTAGAATTTTTAGAAAGGTTTTAATATTTTTAATCTATTTAAAACTATTTAAATACTAGTAAATATCAAAATAAATAAATTATATTCTGAAAAATTAGAAAATTTCACAGAATGTTGAAAATATTATTTTAGATGTTATGGAGTTTTTTAGAATTTTTATAGTTAAAAATGATGATAAAATAAAATAAATGAGAAAATCAGAAAAAAAAATGGCAGTGTCAGGTTTCAAGCCAGGGCCACCAGAGCAGTTAAGCAACATACTTACCGTTTGACCCAGGGAGGTTAGCTTATCACATAACTGAATCAATCTATATCTATATCTATATCTATCTATCTATACTACCTAATAAAAGAGTAACAATTGGGCACATGGCATCATTTTAGGCTATCCAAGTCATACATGTGCCACATGGCATCACTTTAAACTATACACATCATATGTGTGACACATGTCAATACTATATTAATTCTTGACATTTTAAAAATTAATTTCATTTAATAAATATAATTAATTCATACTTTAAATGAGGTAAATTAATTAAGTCAAATTATCTTTTAATGTTAATTAAATTCCAATCATGTCAAAAGTTTTAATTATTATTTCATACTTTGAATTATCAAGATACATAATTCAAAAGTTTTAAAATCTAGCTAAAAAGAGAAAGAAGGATGATAATAATAATTATTATTACTTATGGATGTTTATAATTTTTAATAATTTAATGACGTTAGATGGTAAAAATGAAATATGTCAAATAATAATGAATATTTTTTTAAAAAACTAAGTTTTAGTTCTTAATTTTATACGTATTTATTATGTAAAAACATATAGTTTTTGATAAGTGGTTCGTATAATTATTAAACCTATAATAATCACACTTTACTAATTATGATTTTTAAAATATTTGTTGTCAATATTTAGTTCATACTATCATATTTAACACACTTTAGTGATTTTTTATTTTTTTCTTCTTACATCAAATTAATCAACATCTTAAGGGAAACTTTAATTTGTTATCTTTTATTATTATACGTAATAGGTAATTTTTATCATATCAAATAATTATTAGAATATTGTTTTTGTATATACAATCTTGTATGTAAAGAAGTGTTTAAAAATTTGCAAAATATATTATTTTTTGTTTTAGAAAATGTTAAAAAGTTTACTTTATTTATATCTATTTTTTAGAAGTAATCAATTTAACAAACGCTTAATATTTATACAACTCCGTGTTATACACGGGCTAATAACCTATATATAATATATGATAAAAGTACAATCTACATCTACATCTACATCTACACTCTGTAATAAACGAGTAACAAATTTGCCACTTGTCACATTCTTACACTATTAATGCCACATGTCACCTTCTTACACTACTATTGTCACTTGTCAACACATTAGCATTCCACTTAATTCTCTCTCTTATTAAATAATTACATTATCTCTCTTATTAAATAAATTATTTCACTTATTAAATAATTATAATACTAATCTATCTAATATAATAAATCAAAATAATTTTGTACACGTGTCCTCTTGTGGTTAAATATTTTCCCGCCCAAATTTTTTTCCCAACTTAAGTAAGGTAATATTAATCAATTCTCTATAACTGATTCTTTCTTTAAATTTTATCAATGATTTTCCTTTTTTATCATCAATTCAAATTAATGATTATGTGTTTCATTTTAATTTTGAAAGTTTCATTTATATTTAGTTTTGTAACTACAATGAGAATCAACCTTCTTTTTATTTTTCTAGGGATATCATTTTGTTCTTCAATATAAGAACGCAAATTTTAAATTTTTTTATTTTATGTAATTTCATTTTGTCTCATTCACTTAATTAAAAAGTTGTTTGAAATTATTAAATTGTCTCAAATTTTAAAATGTGTTTTCTATTTTTACCATTATATCTTTCTATCCAAATACCCTAATGTGTATATGTATTTCCACTTTTATATGAAAATAATTAATTTGGTATTTGGATCAGATTTATTAATTTCTTTATTCAATCTCAAAAAAATTAATTGTATTTTCTCAATTAACTTCATTTTATAACTTAACAAACAAAAAATTATCTCACATAATCATTTTACAATTATTAAATCTTAGTTAGTAATTCGTATTATTTAATATATTTTTTTTGATCGAGCCCGTGTAGTACACGGGCGACTAACCTAGTTAGATATAAAGTATAAATAAAATCAGCCCTCTTTTTTCCCTTATAAACCCTATTTCTAATTCAATCCAATTCACCCGATTGTGTTTTCCTGAGAGCCTAATTTGTTAGACCATTCATATTCACAATCTAATTCAATCCAACCTTTTAATAAAAAACTTATATCTCTCTCAATTATCTACACAACCAAATCAAACTCAACTTTTTATTCTCATTAACAACCAAATCTTTACTATTTTTTATTAAATAAATATAATTTATATTAAAAAATAAATTTTTTAAACGAACTATGTTTTTAACGAAATTTATACCGACATTTCATAAAAAAACTGATAAAGACCGCGTTTTTAGATTTTTTTAAAATGTTAATTATTGAAAGTTATTAAAAAACAAGATTATAAGAAAACTAATTATTATGATAAAGTACAAAAAAAAATAAAAAACAAATAAACAAATATTGCAATCTATACAGGCAACCCAGATCGTGAAACCATGAGTTTTTTTTTTTTAAAAAGTGACGTAATGCATAGAGGGATTGCTAATGGCTATGGTCTTAGGGCTTTTACTCCATGATAAAAACCGATTAAAGGGATATAAAAAAAGGGAAAATTACCAAAAACGTTATTGTTGACCACATTTTTACCAAAATAATCAATCAAATTGCGGCGTCTAAGACGCCCCTTTGGACGCCTCTTTAGACTCCCTTTTTGTGTACTTATTTTAAACATACTGGCCTACATGTCGGCGGCTTTGTCGGGGTGTCTAAGACCCCTTTTCTACCGGCGTCTTAGACACCGCCTTAGATGCCCCTTTATACGCCCTTTTTTGTACTTTTTGTAAACATACGGGCCATATGTTGGCGGCTTTGTCAGGGTCTAAATGGATGTCTAAGACCCCTTTTCTACCGGCGTCTTAGACGCCGCTTTAGACGCCCATGTGGGCCCGTATGTTTACAAAAAGTACTGAAAAAGGGTGTCTAGAGTAGCGTCTAAAGCGGCGTTTAAACACTGGTTGAAAAGGGGTCTTAGACACCCGACAAAGCCGCCGACATGTGGCCCCTATGTTTACAAAAAGTACAGAAAAAAGGAGTTTAAAGGGCGTCTAAAGAGGTTTCTTATACGCCGGAATTTGATTGATTATTTTGGTAAAAAGGTGGTCAACAATGATTAGTTTGGTAATTTTCCCATAAAAAAATACCTATAACGATGATGATTCGATGGTGTTCGTAACCCCAAAGTCGTGCGGTCGTTCTTGAACCATGGGTTAATTGATCCGTTGTCTGAGATGATATCATAGAGAGTTCTTAGTATCCTTAGACTCAGAATGTTGTCGCCAAGCTACGTGGGCATTCGATTTTTATTTTTATGATCAATTTTACCCGTTATGTGTTTAAGTTGTTCGTCGGTTCCAAGCTCACTGTTAATCGATTTAATGTGGCTAATAAATGAAATTAATGATTTGTCATTTGTTTAACATCGTGGGATGCATAGAAACGTATTACTGTTATACTTTGAAGTTTAGGAACGCGTTAGGATCTTTTTGGTGTTTAAGCCGGGATCCAGGGTTCGAAGGTGTTACCGGTTGAAGAAGAAAAGGAGTTTTAAAACTTGGCAACTTTAACCCTTCAACTTCTATTTTGTACAATCTGCATTTGATGGTTAATGATAATAACATAAATGATCGAGAGAATGGAGTTGTTATCAAAAGAATTGCATAAATGATGGCATATAATCACATTGGAGCTTAGAAATATCTCGGTTAACCCTGTTTAGTAGGAATAATTTAGTTAAATATCAGAATTTGACTAATTTAATTAGTAAAGATTGTCAAACTGCTTGATAAATCGACTCGTTATGAGTAACAACTTACTAGTTGATAAAAGGATGTTATATGACTCGTTAAAGAGCAACATGTTAGATTCTATAAAGTAATTCAAAAGATCTACAGATAGATATGATACTAAAGGTATGTAGTGTGACTACCCAATTCACATACTTCTGATCTCACTCATTCAATTTCATTCTTTTAAGAATGGTTTAATTTACGCAACAAGTTGCAATCTCCTTTCAAGTAGGAAGTCTAATTTCGAGGACGAAATTTCTTAAAGAAAGGGAGACTCTAACAGCCGTCAAAATTCGATAATAAATTTATTATAGCAGAAATAAACATGTAGGTCCAGTCAAGCCCAATGAGGCCCAATAAGAATTCAGACCCAACTGAGGTCTGATCCATAAAGTTAATACATATAAACCTACCGACGATTCTTAACGAATTATTAGAAAATTATCTAGATACATGCGAAAGGAAACATGAATAAATCGATTAACATCGTTAATCAACTATTATCCCAAACTTGATTGTTACGTTCTCAACATTATATAATAATAATAATAATAATAATAATAATAATAATAATAATAATAATAATAATATTATTATTATTATTATATTATTATTAAAGTCCAGCTTAGGAGACTATTTAAAACTGTTAAACAGTTAAACAGACGTAGTTTGATTAAACTCGTTATTCGTCAGATTAATTCGTATTCGACAAAATTAATATTACGAGATTGTTGGTGATTATTTTTAATATGTTTCGGTCACAAAATTATAATCGTGATAACAAGACTTAAACGAGTTATTACGCAATTTATAAGTGGTTTATACGCGATTGCTCCACTCAATACCCAAGTATTAAAACCACCTAAACTTAGTTGCCCTCATTTCACTCCTAGTTGTTACACACGCCAGTGTGTGTTTGAATTGTGAGATTAGCACATGAGCTGATGGCTTCCTCCTCCGACCACCAACCTCCCTTCTCCGTCGCACTCAATTTCTCCGTCGCACTCATTTTCTCCGGCGACCACTTCGAGCAGCCCCCTCATCATTCTAGCAGCTGCAAAACACATCCATGTGTGTGTGTATGTGTTCCTTCGGGGGAAACCAGGCAAGAACCAGGGCCAGCGGCCTCCTTCCACGGCGATCCTTCAGCCGACCGTCTACTGCAACTCCAGACTCGATCTCCTCCGGCTACCGCTCCGGTCAGTCCATCCCCATCCTCTGGCCACCCCTCGATTGACTCAGCTCTGACTGGAGGTCCGGCAAGTTACAGCTACCCACTTCAACCGACTTTCCTTTCTCCGGTGAACAGATTACCTACCTTTCCGGCGAGCTTCGGGCCGACCACTCCTCACCTGACCTCTTCGACCAGCGCACTCTCATTCCTCTTGCAGCTGTAAACACCCAAGTGTTGGTGTGTCTTGCTCGTGAGGCCACAGAAGGAGTGAGAGCCTACTGCCACCTTTCTCAGCTCGTAGTCTTGACCGACAAAGGTGAGGCGGCAAAAATGGTTCTGTGATGGCTAACAGCTGGTTGTGACAGTGGCTAGATGTTTGGACGAGCTCTACTATGGTGATACACATGTTGTAATAAGCAAATGGAAGGTGAGAACCCGAGCTCAAATGTAGATCTAACTGTTTTCATGATTTTATGTTTGAATTTTGTTTTGGAGTCAACAGATCCAACTAGATCTATCTGTTTTCATGATTTTATGTTTGAATTTTGTTTTGGAGTCAACAGATCCAACTAGATCCAGCTGTTTTCATGATTTTATGTTTGAATTTGTTTTGGAGTCAACAGATCCAACTAGATCTATCTGTTTTCATGATTTTATGTTTGAATTTTGTTTTGGAGTCAACAGATCCAACTAGATCTAGCTGTTTTCATGATTTTATGTTTGAGTTTTGTTTTGGAGTCAAGGGATCCAACTAGATCTAGCTGTTTTCATGATTTTATGTTTGAATTTTGTTTTGGAGTCAACAGATCCAAGATTTACAGCAAGATTCACAAGTGTCAAAGATATTAATCGGTGATATTATGAATTTAACCGGGCATATTTGTGAACCCAGGGTTGTTGGGGTCGTCCCGATACTCCCAAGCTCAATTCAACAAAAGTCAACCCACGGTCAAAGCTAGTCAACCGTCAGATCCAGTCAACATCAGGTTCAACCAGTTATGTTCGTGACGCAAAAACGAACACATTGGTGTAAAATCTTAACTTATGAGATTCAAATAGTGTGTGTGTATATATGGGGGATAGTTCGAATGTTAATCCTTCCTTATTGCGTTAACCAAATAACTACATCTTATTACTTTGCGACCCATACTAAAGTAAATATAAAGGTTTAGTTTTTTTTTATTTTTTATTAACGTAAGTAGACCTTACATTAATTAAAAAAGAAAAAAAACATATATCTTTAAATTAACTTTAATGTGGGCCGCAAAGTAATAATAAGATGTAGTTATTCGATTAACATAATAAACATGGGTTAACATTTGATCCTCTCCCTATATATATAGATTGAATCCTGTGAAACTGAATCTTATAAAAAAAACCCTTAAACCGTATGTAAGACATTTATAGGAATTTTGAAAATAAATATATGATCCAAATTAAATATAAATAAAAAATTAGGTTTTGAATAAACAAATCAATTTTAATGTGGGTTAATGTGGACCACATATTTGTTTTAATGATTTCAAATTAATGGCTCACATAGGGTTTAATGATTTTTTCTATAAGATTGGGTTTTCATAAGAAAACACTCAAGTTCGCTACAAAATTTTCCGACATATTACCGACAACCCAAATTTCCTATAAATTAGCGACTAATTTCTGACAAAACTAACTAAAAAAAATATAATACAAACCTTTCCCATATTATTCGAAAAAAAAGCTACAAAAAATAATTTTGTCGCTAAACGGTTGGTGATTATATTTCATTTCGACTAATTACCAACAAAGTACCGATACAATTTAACACTTAGCTTACAAAAGTAAATTTTTTACATTGTCCGACCTTTGTCGGAAAATGATTACGTTTCCGACAAGTTTCTGACAAAAAAAATTATTATTTAGCTATATTAAACTAATTTTAAACAAGAGCTACTGATTTTTTTAACTGTATTCGGAAACTTGTCGAAAAACTTATTAACTTTCAGACGAGTTTCCTACAAACGAAAATTTAAACTATTTTTAGTTTTTTAACTGTCGTCGGAAACTTGTCGGAAAACTGATTAACTTTCTGACGAGTTTTCGACAAACGAAAATTTATATTATTTTAATTATATTAAACTAGTTTTAAATGTAATATTTGAATGTTGTTGGAACCTCATCGGAAAAATGTATTAAAATTCTGACAATATGCAAACAAAATGTAATAAAATTCCGAAAATGAAGTAAATGATAAGAAAAAGAACGTTTTACCTTGAATTGATTCTCAAAACTGGGTTCGTAATCACCCATAGCGATGATGACGAACGTTACACTTAACTTCTTGCGTGTGATGTTGCTAATCGGAAGAATACACAAAAACACGACACCTGGCTTTTCGTTTTCTTCTTCGAATGAACGAACGACGAACAACAAAAGACACGAGCAATAATGTTTGGAGAAACTTTGGTTCTAATGCAAATATTGCCCAGAAATGTTGAACATAGAGAATAGACTAAGAAATTTCTATTAACACAAATGATTCGAATGAATAAATTTACAGACACTTGGTTGTTAATATACAACCTATATTTACATTCATAACCGTTGAAGTTTAAGGGATTTAACATATTAAACTAATTACAATATTAACACATATGGGCCTTATATTTAAATTATGAAGAATGATCAGGATTAACCCTTTCATACCTGCAAACCTGATTTTATGATGAATCTCTTCAAGAAGTGATACTCTGATCATCATCTGCGGTCAGTTTGACATACACATTTTGCACGTCAATAATTTTTACATATGTATGACTGGAATTTAAAATTAATGTTCCCACAAGTAGGTATATTAAATCAAAAGAAACAAAAACTGAAATCACAAGTTTGAATTTGCGGAATGTTGGGATTGCCTCGTTGTATCTATTGTATCTTTGTCTCCGTGTCAAACCGAAGCATAAATATTAGTTTTTATCTATACAACGAGGCAATCCCAACATTCCGCAAATTCAAACTTTTGATTTCAGTTTTTGTTTCTTTTGATTTTATATACCTACTTGTTGGAACACTAATTTTAAATTCCAGTCATATATATGTAAAAACTATTGACGTGCAAAATGTGTATGTCAAACTGATCGCAAATGATGATAGAGTATCACTTCTTGGAGAGATTCATCATAAAATCAGGTTTGCAGGTATGAAAGGGTTAATCCTGATCATTCTTCATAATTTAAATATAAGGCCCATATGTGTTAATATTGTAATTAGTTTAATATGTTAAATCCCTTAAACTTCAACGGTTATGAATGTAAATATAGGTTGTATATTAACAACCAAGTGTCTGTAAATTTATTCATTCGAATCATTTGTGTTGATAGAAATTTCTTAGTCTATTCTCTATGTTCAACATTTCTGGGCAATATTTGCATTAGAGCCAAAGTTTCTCCAAACATTATTGCTCGTGTCTTTTGTTGTTCGTCTTTCGTTCATTCGAAGAAGAAAACGAAAAGCCAGGTGTCGTGTTTTTGTGTATTCTTCCGATTAGCAACATCACACGCAAGAAGTTAAATGTAACGTTCGTCATCATCGCTATGGGTGATTACGAACCCAGTTTTGAGAATCAATTCAAGGTAAAACGTTCTTTTTCTTATCGTTTACTTCATTTTCGGAATTTTATTACATTTTGTTTGCATATTGTCAGAATTTTAATACATTTTTTCGATGAGGTTCCAACAACATTCAAATATTACATTTAAAACTAGTTTAATATAATTAAAATAATATAAATTTTCGTTTTGTTGGAAACTCGTCAGAAAGTTAATCAGTTTTCCGACAAGTTTACGACAACAGTTAAAAAAATAAAAATAGTATAAATGTTCGTTTTTCGGAAACTCGTCTGAAAGTTAACAAGTTTTCCGACAAGTTTCCAAATACAGTTAAAAAAATCAGCCACTCTTGTTTAAAGCTAGTTTAATATAATCATTTTCCAACAAAGTTCGGACAGCATAAAAAATTTACTTTTTTAAGTCTAAGTATTAAATTATGTCGGTACTTTGTTGGTAACTAGTCGAAATTGATATATAATCCTACTGTTTAGCGACAAAATTATTTTTTGAAGCTTTTTTGTCCGAATAATATAGGAAATGTTTGTATGATCAAGGGAGCACCACCCCTTATAGTGTTCAGGGCAACGCCTCGAAACCTAAACGAAATTTTTTAAGTTTATATGATCAAAATTAACTTGACCAAATGATTTTATCACCAATAACTACCATTTTGCTTGCTAAGTTTATATGACCGAAAAATGATTTTAACTCGATCATATAGAAATCTAAGCATTGATTATCGAGATTTTTCTAACCAAGAGCATTACCTCAATCAAGTTGTCAAATTGCTATAAAAATTATATTAAGGATTCAATCTTAAAATTATTTATGGGTTCACCTAACCTTTGAGGCAAAATCGTACTCATGATTCACCCCTAAAATACTAATGGGTTCACCATATTATTTAACACTTTTGAAAAACTTTTTTCCTACTAACGAGTCGAAGCGGAGTGGGTTCCTGTGAACCCACAATATTGAACCTAGATATGCCCATGATCCTTATCATTCCTCATAATTAATATATAAGGTCCATATGTGTCAATATCGTAATTAGTTTTATACGTTAAATCCCTTAAACTTCAAAGGCTATGAATGTAAAAGTATAGGTTGTATATTAACTACCAAGTGTCTGTAAACTGAATCATTCGAATCATTTGTGTTAATAGAAATTTCTTGTTCTATTCTCTGTGTTCAACATTTTTTGGCGTTATTTGCATCGGAGCCAACGTTTCTATAAACATTATTGCTCGTGTCTTTTGTTGTTCGTCGTTTTTTCATTCGGAGAAGAAAACAAAAATCCAGGCGCCGTGTTTTTGGATATTCTTTCGATTAACATCACACGCAAGAAGTTAAGTGTAACATTCGTCATTATCATTATGGGTGATTACGAACCCAGTTTATCAATTCAAGGTAAAACGTTTTTTCTCTAGTTTAATTTATTTTACGAATTTTATTACATTTTGTTGGAATATTGTCAGAAATTTAATATATTTTAAGATGAGTTAACAACAACACTCAAAAATTACATTTAAAACTAGTTTAATAAAATTAAAATAATAGAAATTTTCGTTTGTCGGAAAGTTATCAGTTTTTCGACAAGTTTCTGACAACAGTTAAAATAATTAAAATAACATACATTTATTCAGTTTTCAGACAAGTTTTCGAAAACAGTTAATAAAATCAGCCACTCTTGTTTAAAACTAGTTTAATATAGCTAAATAATATTTTTTTTGTCGGAAACGTAATCATTTTCCGACAAATTTCCGACGACATAAAAAATTTACTTTTTTAAGTCTAAAAATTAAATTGTGTCTGTAATTTATTGGTAATGAGTCGAAATTGAAATAGAATCACCGACTGTTTAACGACAAAATTATTTTTTGTAGCTTTTTTATACGAATAATATAGGAAATGTTTGTATTATATATATTTTTTTAATTTTGTCGGAAATTAGTAGCCTTTTTATATGAAATTTTGATTGTTGGAAATTTGTCGGAAAATTTTGTAGGAAAGTTGAGTGTTTTATAGTAGTGTTTTCATGTGAGAATACATAATTTTTTTGTTAACGTATCTCATATGACATTTCAAAATGGTAATCTGTAGATATTCTTTGGCATTAAGAAAATTTACATGTAACCACTACTAGAAAAAGTCAACTTTTGCTACAAAAATTAGCTACGCAATTTTTTTTAACAAATTTTAACAAAATGTTACAAAATTGTGACAAAATACTGACTAAAGAGATGAAAGTAAAAAATCTAAGTTTTGTCACAAATGCGTTGCAACTTCCTACAAATTTCCGACACAAACAAACGTTTTTGTCAGAATTGTGTCGCAACAATCTGTGTCGGAATTGCGTCGCAAATTTCTGTCGGAATTGTGTAGCAAATATAAAAAATAGAAATGTATTAGAGTAATTATAAAATATTAGTTTTGTCGGAAATTGGTCGGAACTTCCAACACCTTTTTTTGTCGTATATTTGTCACATTTTGTATCAGAATTCTGTCGGAAATGCATTTCCGCCCATCGATTTTCCAATGACCTATTTTTGTGGCAAATCTGTCAGATACCATGAATTGTCACACAAATTTGCGTCAGAAATGCCATTTTTTTTTCTAGTAGTGACATTTCACATTGGTAATTGATAGTTATTCTTATGGATTAAGAAAATCTACGTTCATAATGAGCTAACACGGAACTTAGTTTAATCTAATTGGTTATTTTGTAAAATAAGAAGCAAATGTGTATAAATAGTGAGAATTGGCCGGTTACAAACAATCCATAGTTTGTAGACAATGGCGAGCAATATCATTGAATGTCTTATAGATGTTGAGGAGATAATCGACATACTAGCAAATAATTGTGATGCTGCTGTAAGTTATATATAGGTCTTTATCTAATCACACGATTTAATTTCCAAAGGAAGTTTCATAGATGTGATAACAAAAACTAATATTTATGCGTTGGCTTGACACAGAGACGAAGATACAATAGATACAACGAGGCAATCCCAACATTTCGCAAATTCAAACTTGTGATTTCAGTTTTTGTTTCTTTTGATTTTATATACCTATTTGCAGGAACAATTATTTTAACTTACAGGCACATATATGAAGAAACTATTGATTTCTGTAAGTGTGACTGACTCTTCCAAGAAAATAAAGAAATGAAAATCAAAGGAAAGATGACTGAATGTTTCAATATACTTTCAACCTGTAACGTGAAAAATATGTATGTCAAATTGACCACAAATGATCATACAGTATCACTTGTTGGAAAGATTCATCATGAAATTAGTTTAGCAGATTTGAAAGGTTAATCCTGATCATTCTCCATAGTTAATATATAAGGTCCATATGTGTCAATATCGTAATTATTTTTATATGTTAAATCCCTTAAACTTCAAGGGTTATGAATGTAAAAATATAGGTTGTATATTAACTACCAAGTGTATTGTAAATTGAATCATTAGAATCATCTGTGTGAATATAAATTTCTTGTTCTATTCTCTGTGTTCAATATTTCTGTGCAATATTTGCATCAGAGCCAACGTTTCTCTAAACATTATTGCTCGTGTCTTTTTTTGTTCGTTGTTCGTTCCTTCAAAGAAGAAAACGAAAAGCGAGGCGCCATGTTTTTGGGTATCTTTCCTATTAACAACATCACAGGCAAGAAGTTAAGTGTAACATTCGTCATCATCACTATGGGTGATTACGAACCCAGTTTCGAGAATCAATTCAAGGTAAAACGTTGTTTTTCTTGTCGTTTAATTCATTTTCTGAATTCTATTACATTTTGTCGGAATATTGTCAGAATTTCAATACATTTTCCCGACGAGTTTCCGACAACATTCAAAAATTACATTTAAAACTAGTTTAATTAAATTAAAAAAATATAAATTTTTGTTTGTCGGCAACTCGTCTGAAAGTTAATAAGTTTTCCGACAAGTTTCCGACAACAGTTAAAAAATTAAAATAGTATAAATTTTCCGTTCATCGGAAACTCATCGAAAAGTTAATCAGTTTTCCGACAAGTTTTCGAAAGCAGTTAAAAAAAATAGCCACTCTTGTTTAAAACTAGTTTAATATAGCTAAATAATATTTTTATTTGTCGGAAATTGTCGGAAACGTAATCATTTTCGGACAAAGTTCCAACATCATAAAAAATTTACTTTTCTAAGTCTAAAGATTAAATTGTGTCGGTAGTTTGTTGGTAATGAGTCGAAGTTGAAATAGTCAATTTTTGCTACAAAAATTAGCTATGCAAATTTTTTCACAAAATGTTACAAAATTGTGACAAAATACTGACTAAAGAGATGAAAGGAAAAATCTAAGTTTTGTCACAAATGCGTGCAACTTCTTACAAATTTCCGACACAAACAAACGTTTTTGTCAAAATTTTGTCGCAACAATTTGTGTCGGAAAGATTTCTGTCGGAATTGCGTAGCAAATATTAAAAATAGATATGTATTAGAGTAATTATAAAATATTACTTTTTGTCGAAAATTGGTCGGAACTTTCAACGCCTTTTTTTGTCGTATATTTGTCACATTTTGCGTAGGAATTGTGTTGGAAATGCATTTCCGCCCATGGGATTTCCAATGACCTATTTTTGTGGCAAATCTGTCAGAAACCATGAATTGTGACGCAAATTTGCGTCAGAAATGCCATTTTTTTCTAGTAGTGACATTTCACATTGGTAATTGATAGGTAGTCTTAGGGATTAAGAAAATATACGTACATAATGAGCTAACACGGAACTTAGTTTAATCTAATAGGTTTTTTGAAAAATAAGAAGCAAATGTGTATAAATAGTGAGAATTGGCCGGTTACAAACAAACAATGGTTTGTTGTCACACCCCCACCTCTCGTCACCTGTTGAGGATGTCACTGATTACTCTGATTAGGTTGCGGAAACATAGTGGTGATGTCTCAGAGATGGGGTGCAACTTACTTGATCCTGTATCATAAACACATAGATTAGCTTAAAAATATTACATTACAAGGACAACGATATTACAATGCAACCACTGTCACAGTTTATAAACTAAACATACTATACAAACAAAGTTATTTAATTACAAGGGCATGAACGTGCAATCTCACTAATCGTCACTGGCTACCTGCAAAAATGTTTGAGTTTGAAAAGTCACCACAAATATGGTGAGTTTGTAATGATTGATTTACACAATATGATATGATATGCAAGTTCTTCGATACTCAGTTCCAACGATATCCATGGGACCCATATCGAGTTCCTTTCAGACGATATATTCGATTTTACGAAGATACTACCTGTCAGAAAATATCTTAATGCCTCATTACTTTAATGTCTTTCACTAACATTAAGTGGATTTCGAAAACATGTAACAAACATTCACACCAGGGAAGAAGCAAACCTCCCAGCGAATGGGTTGTCAGCCGATAGTACTATCATTGTTTTCTGTTCGGCCCCACGTGGGTTCACTAGATACAGTTCAGGAATGAGGACTTTTTCGATACTGAGATAGAGAGTTACAGGAAAAATCCCATGAAATCTTACAAGTTCACCACGAGTTCACATGAAATCACACAGATAACAGTGATACATATCATATGCTCAAAAACAGTTTCACAGATATACCCTGATGTTTGCAAATCATTGGAAAAGAAAAGGGGTTGTACGAAACTCACGTGAGATCTCAATTTAGCAGAATAACGCGCAAACCGGTAGTTATGGTTTGATTCTGCATTAGTTAATATTTAATAAGTTATTTATGTTTTAACTTACTGATTAGATCTTTCTCAATGTTCAATGTCAAAGACATTGTATTTAAAGTCATCAAAATGATATTAAGTCTTTAATTAGTTAATTTAGTTGAATATCATACAATGTATGATAATGTAGGAACCTGCAATGATTCAGGTTCCTAATACAAGGTTGATGACTCATTAGATTAATCAGAATGTTCTCAGACCAATCAAATAGGTATTGTTGCTCATTATATTACTGAAACAGTTTCTAGATGGATTTCTGGCTTAGGAATAGGCAATCATTGTTATTGATTACCTAGATGTCATGAAACATGAGAATGTGGTATTAGAATAGGTTTAATAACCATACTTAATGTCACACCCCCACCTTTCGTCACCTCAGATGATGTCATTCGTCACTCTGAAAAGGTTGCGGAAGCATAGTGGTGATGTCTCAGAGATGAGGGGTGACTTACTTGATCCGATATCACAAGCACACATATTAACTTAAAGTAAATACATTAGAAGGTTCGTCATTAATATCCACATTACAATTTACAACTAAGTTGATCTAATTACAAAACTAAGTTAATCAAGTACAAGCATTCCAAAGTGTGTCCTCACCGACGATCACTGTTTCCCTGCAAAAAGGTTTAAGTTTAAAAACACAAAGCTGGTGAGTTCATACAGTTCATGTTCTACAATATGATATGTTATACAAGTTCTCAAAATGTTCTGTTCAAGATAACCATGGGACACGTATCTAGTTCCTTTCGGACTGTTCTGTTCTTGTTCTATGAAGATACTACCCGTCGGTACATATCTTAGTGCCTCATCGTCTTAATGTCTATCACCACATTAAGAAGTTCTGGAAACAGATAACAAACATTTACACCAAGGGGAGTTGCAAGCTCCCGGCAAATGGGTTGTCAACCAATAGTACTATCAATGTTTTCTGTTCGGCCCCACACGGGTTCACTAGATACAGTTCGTACATGAGGACTTAAGTTCTGTGATAGTGTTCTGTTCTACAGGAAAAATCCCATGAAATCCACAAGTTCTCAACAATCACATGAAATCACGCAGATAACAGTGATACATATCATATAGTTCTGAAAAGTTTTACAGCGCTACCCCGATGTTTATAAAAGATTAAAAAGAAAAGGGGTTGTACGAAACCCACCTGATAATACAGTGGTAGCAGAATATCTCAAAACTGATAATAGAGAGGTGATTATGCATTTATTGATGTTTAATGAGTTATTTAGGTTTTAGCTTACCGATTAGATCTTTTTGAACGTTCAATGTCATCAAACTAATATTTGATGTTTAATTATTTATTTTGTTATCATAAGCATCAGATAATCGTTCCAATGAGTATGTTAATGATTGTGATTAGTTTGAAACACTTGGATTTAGTCTTGCATTTCAAAGATTAATCCAACTAATCACCTACATTGTCATAATCAAATGGGTTAAACCATTATAATAATGGGTATGATTTCATTCAAACCGGGCATTACAACGGATCAAAGCAAGGATTTAACCGTTAAAACATCATGTTCTTTGTTTATAATCAATCCTAGCCATCATCTAGGCAATAATCAACAATCCTAACTATATCATTACGTTCAAATTCAAGATCTAATCAATCATAATCAAACTAGAAGGTTAAAATGAACTGTTACCTAATCAGACGGATTTCTGTGGTTAAAACAACGATCGGGACTTGAAAACACAATCCTTGGTGCGACTCGTGGACTCTGGCATCTGCAAATTGAAGTTTAGATGGTATAGTGTGCGTGTTTTTCGTCTGTAAGTTGAAAGAGTTCGAGATAATAAGAAAATAGAATTCCTGCATGAAATCTGATGAAGAAGATCACCTTATTCCACCGCCTCACTTGTCGCGTACCGCGACATGGAGCCAAAAAGAGCTTCGCGTACCGCGAAGAAATCTGGAGGAATCTAAGATATTTTGTTCCATCGCGTACCGCGGAGGACCCTCAATCCCGCCTTAACGTACCGCGACGAGTCCATTCGTTCAATACTTAGAACTTTTTCTTCGTTTTTCAATTTCGGGCACTCCCGAACTCCGTTTCGCACACGGTTTTCGCCCACGTTCATCATTTCTTGCGTACTATCAACCTGTAATAATTACCATTGTCAAATTAACGTGGATTTCTAGAACGATCAAATGTGATCACATCAATGACGTGATTTCTCAACTGCAATTGTCACAGTCTCCTCCTGTTAGAGAAATTTCGTCCCGAAATTTAGTGAAGACTTACATATTGAAAATCGTTTATGAGAATAGATGTGGTTATTTTGCTTTCATTCGATCTTCACGTTCCCACGTGTACTCGGGTCCACGTTGCGAGTTCCATCGCACTTTAACGATTGGTATGCGACTACGTTTCAGCACTTTCATTTCTCGATCCATTACCTCTACTGGTTCTTCACTGAACTGAAGTTTTTCATCAATATGAATCTCTTCTAGAGGTATGATCAATGATTCATCAGTTAGGCACTTCTTCAGATTGGATACATGAAAAACATCATGAATATTACTGAGTTCAAGAGGTAGTTCAAGTCTGTTGGCTACTGATCCAATTCGCTCAAGAATTTTGAATGGCCCTACAAATCTTGGTGAAAGCTTACCTCTTTTCCCAAATCTAAAAATGCCCTTCCAAGGTGAAACTTTCAACATTACTCGATCACCTATTTGGAATTCTAACGGTCTACGACGATTATCAGCATAACTCTTTTGACGATCGCGAGCAGCTTTAATTCGTTCTTGAATGAGTGCGATCTTATCGGTTGTTTCCTAAATGAATTATGGGACTATAATTTGACTCTCACCTACCTCTGACCAACAGATAGGTGATCTACACTTGCGTCCATAAAGTGCTTCGAATGGAGCGCATTGAATAATGGTATGGTAGCTGTTATTGTATGAAAATTCAACAAGTGGAAGATGAATATCCCAGCTACCTCCAAAATCAATCACACAGCTTCTAAGCATGTCTTCAAGAGTTTGATTTGTTCGTTCAGTCTGCCCGTCAGTTTGTGGATGATAAGTTGTGCTCATATTGATTTGTGTGCCCAGAGCATTCTGAAGAGTTTGCCAAAATCGTGACATAAATCGACTATCTCTGTCAGAAATGATAGAGATCGGTACTCCATGTCGAGATACAATCTTATTAACATAGAGTTTAGCGAGTCAATCCATAGGAAAATCTTCTCGGATGGGTAAGAAATGCGCAGATTTAGTAAGGCGATCAACGATAACCCATATAGAGTCATGATTATGTGATGTTCTGGGTAATTTAGTGATGAAATCCATCGAGATCTGATCCCATTTCCACATGGGAATCTCAGGTTGCTGCAATAACCCAGAAGGTCGTTGATGTTCAGCCTTAACTTTGAGACATGTCAAGCATCGATCCACGTATTCAGCTATGTGTTTCTTCATTCCAGTCACCAGTAAAAGTCTTTCAGATCTTTATACATTTTATCAGCACCTGGATGAATAGAATACCTGGATTTGTGCGCCTCATCCAAGATAACTGTTCTAGAGTTACCGAATAAAGGAACCCACATTCGGCTTTTGAAATACAATACTCCATCAGCTTTGGTATCGAGTTTCTTGTCTAATCCCCTCAGTCCCTCAACAGAATAGTTCGTTGCTTGTAAAGATTGTTGCTGAGCTTCTTTGATCTGAGGAATTAGACTGGTTTGAATAGTCATACCTAACGCTTTCACTCGTAAAGTTTTGACTCGTTCCTTTCGACTCAAGGCATCGGCTACAACATTCGCTTTGCCTCGGTGATAACGAATTTCACAGTCATAATCGTTTAAAAGTTCTACCCAGCGCCTCTGTCGCATGTTCAAAATTTCTGATCCAGAATGTGCTGGAGACTTTTGTGATCTGTGTATATAATACACTTGGTTCCATATAGATAGTGTCTCCAAATCTTGAGTGCAAACACCACTGCACCCAGTTCTAGATCATGAGTGGTATAGTTCTTCTCATGTATTTTCAGTTGGCGAGAAGCATAAGCAATCACCTTATCATTCTGCATTAAGACACACCCAAGTCCCTGACGGGAAGCATCACAATATACCGTGAAGTTATCTGTATCTTCTGGTAATGCTAGTATGGGTGCATTGCAGAGTTTGTGTTTCAACAGTTGGAATGCCTCCTCCTGTTGGGAACCCCATATAAATGGTTGATTTTTCTGTGTCAATGTGGTGAGTGGAAAGGCTATCTTTGAAAATTTCTTGATGAATCGGCGATAATAACCTGCCAGCCCCAAGAATTGACGTATTTCAGTCGGGGTTCGTGGTGTCTCCCATTGTTTCACCACTTGAATCTTACTAGGATCCACTTGAATACCGTTCTCATTTACAACATGTCCAAGAAATTGAACTTCTCGTAACCAAAATTCACACTTGGAGAATTTGGCATATAGCTGTTCACGTGCTAAAAGGTCTAAGATGAGTTTAAAGTGTTGAGCATGTTCTTGTAGGTTCCGAGAATATATAAGAATATCATCAATAAACACAATCACAAATTTATCCAGATAAGGTCTACATACTCGATTCATCTGATCCATGAAAACTGCAGGTGCATTTGTTAATCAAACGGCATTACTAAAAATTCATAACGCCCATATCGAGTTCTAAAAGCAGTTTTAGGAACATCATCATCATGAATTCGTAACTGATGATATCCAGATCTTAAATCGATTTTTGAAAAGTAAGTAGCACCTTGTAACTGATCAAATAGATCATCAATTCGTGGTAAAGGATAACGATTTTTGATTGTCAGTTTATTGAGTTCCCTGTGATCAATGCACATCCTGAATGAACCATCCTTCTTTTTCACAAAAAGAATAGGTGCTCGCTAGGGTGAGAAACTAGGTCTGATGAAACCTTTGTATAACAGTTCTTGTAATTGACATGAAAGTTCTTGCATTTCTGATGGCGCAAGCCGATACGGGGCTTTAGCAACCGGTGCAGCGCCTGGGATCAAGTCAATACGAAATTCAACCTGTCTCATTGGGGGTAATCCTGATATGTCCT
Source organism: Mikania micrantha (assembly GCA_009363875.1). Classification (NCBI taxonomy): domain Eukaryota; kingdom Viridiplantae; phylum Streptophyta; class Magnoliopsida; order Asterales; family Asteraceae; genus Mikania; species Mikania micrantha. The sequence continues at coordinate 57,951,713 of CM018693.1, forward strand.
CAGGAAATACTTCAGAAAAATCTTTGACTACTGGGATGTCTGTAATTTGTTTGGGTGGAGAATTGTGCTCAGTCACGTGTGCCAGTAAAGCTTAACAGCCTTTCCTTAAGAATTTCCGAGCTCGCATACAAGATATGATACCAAGTTTCCTACCGGCTCGTTCTCCTTGAACTATCAGCGTATTACCGTTAGGTAATGGAATACAGATCATCTTGTTTTGGCATACAACTTCTGCTTGGTTATCAGAATGCCAATCCATACCGACTACAACATCGAAGCTCCCAAGCTCAATAGGAAGTAAATTGATATTAAAAAGATGATCATTCAAATTCAAGGAACATCCTTGAATAACACTGTTAGTTTTGATCAACTTTCCATTGGCAAGTTCAATGACATAAGGAGTTTCTAGATCTACCGTAGGCAATAAAAGTAATGATGCAAATTCAGGAGAGATAAAACTCTTATCTGCTCCTGTGTCAAACAGAACTGATGCGTATAGATTATTAAGAAGAAACGTACCAGTGACAATATTTGCATCATGCCTTGCCTCGGTCGCACCAATCTGAAAAGCTCTCCCCTAGCTTCATTCCCTTGATTGGTGTTGTTGTTCGGACAGTTCCTCATAAGATGGTCAGTACTTCCACACTTGAAGTATGACCGGTTGTTTTGAGTGGTTTGTCGTGGTGCTTGGTTTGATGGTTGAGCAGGAAAGTTGCAATATTTAGCTTAGTGTCCTACTCTGTTACAGTTCAGACAAACAGGACATGGTCCTGTGTGATGGAATGGACACTTATTGCATTTGGGCGCCGGCCCAGTGTAAGCCTTCCTCTCAGAAACAGTTGCACCATAGTTCTTCACCGTTGATCTGCTCTGACTTGTCTCAGCTGGAGCTTTTGTTTCGGTTTTGCCAAACCACTTTCGTTTAGTACCTTTAGAAACATTAGAGGTATCGATATCACCACGGCTCACCGCCGTCTGAGTTTTCAAAGACAGAGTACCACTCCTTACCGCCTCATCAGTAAGCTTAGTGGTCAAAAGAATTGCACGTTTGAGAGTTGTAGGTTCAGCTGTAGTTACCATTCCCCGAATCTGGGGAACCAGACCCTTGATATACTTCTCAATCAAAGCTGCTTCCGTAGGAAACATATTGGGAAGTAAGCAAGTAAGTTCATGAAACCGATCGGTATAAGCTAAACAATCAGCACCGACCATCGAGTGATTCTAGAATTCCTCCTGGAGCTTTTGAATTTCAGTGATTGGGCAGTACTCTGACATAATCAGAGTATAAAAATCGTTCCAGCCCATTCAATCAACTGTAGCTGAGCCCAAAGTTTTAGGCTGGGTATTCCACCAGGTTAAAGCTGAGTCCTTCAAAGAACAAGCAGCATAAGACACCTTATGTTCTGCCAAACGCTGGCTGATCTTGAGTTTTGTTTCCATCTCCTCGATCCACCTCAAAAGACCAGCCGCTCCTTCCTTGCGTGAGAAAGTAGGAGGGTTGCAGGAAGCAAAATACTTATAAGTACAACCCTGTCGTGGTGGATCAGGAACAGTTGTATTTGTACCGTTGGTATTAAGATTTTCAACGTGACCACCAGTAGCGTTATGTTCTACATGATCATGGTCCCCACCAGAACCTGTAGTGATATGTGGCTGGTGTTGTGTTAAAACACCACAAGCTGATAGCTGTTCTCTCACTATTCGTGCTATCATCGCTTCATTTGATTCAACTCCACTTGCACCAGCAGGTGGAACAGTTTTTGTTTCCAAATTTCCAGGGGGAACCACATTTGTTTCCGGATTGATCTGTGGGTCCGGATTTCGTTCAACATTTTCAGGTGGGACTTGATTCAATTCAGGGTTAGTAACGTTCTTGGTAGCTTTTCTAGCTGGTCGACCTCTTTTAGGAGCCATTATTCTGCTCACATGCAGACAAATTCAGGTCAGTTCAAGAACATAAAAATATAACCCGTTCTATCACATAAATTCAATCATACTCAGTTACACTGAAAATTTATATTGAAATGTGATTATAAGGAATATAGTATAACTACGTTGATATAGTCCAGACATGTTCTCAATACACGCAGATCACACAGATGTTCGTAGTTATACTCAGTCCTGTTAATTCAAAAACATGTTAAAGTATTTCACAGCTCACAGTACTGTGATATAAATATATTATTATCCATGTTTTTGATACATTAAGATTCAGGATATTGATAAATTCTCACATAAAAATGTTCGCATACAGTTCTTTGAAACATTGCCATACTGGCCATAGATATGTTCTCGTTCAGATATGTTCTCACACAGATACGTTCTCACAGTTCTATGATACATTGCCACACAAGCAATAGATATGTTCTCACACAGAATTGTTCTCACACAGAAATGTTCTCACAGTTCTATGATACATTTCCACACAGGCAATAGATATGTTCTCACACAGAATTGTTCTCACACAGAAATGTTCTCACAGTTCTATGATACATTGCCACACAAGCAATAGATATGTTCTCACACAGAATTGTTCTCACACAGAAATGTTCTCACAGTTCTATGATACATTGCCACACAGGCAATAGATATGTTCTCACACAGAATTGTTCTCACACAGAAATGTTCTCACAGTTGTATGATACATTGCCACACAGCAATAGATATGTTCTCACACAGTTCCTTTCCATTATTTAGTTTTTGATCATATGAATTTGATATTAACACTCAAGTCACACACAACACACAACACATTTCTACAGAAAGAAAAGAACCGTTTTCTTATCATTGCCATAGTTTTATACAATCATAGAGTTTTTGATACAAAAGAGTATTACAATAACATCCATACTGATACAACCTATCTGTCAGCGATATATAAAATGAAAAGTCCCAAAAATATAAGATACACGATCAGACTTACCGTAAGAAATACGGTAAGCAGGCTAGCACAATTGCTATAGTAGCCAATACTATAGTTAAACACAGAAGCCTAGCCTCGATGCTCATCATCCCGAGCATCCAAATCCATCCCTGCAGTCTCTCTCTCCAAACTGCAACTTGCTGCCAAAATGCAGCAACTAGCACCTGTCTCCAAGTCCTACTAAGCCGCTCCTCCACGGTCGTCCTCCAGGCCTGGGTGTCAATACCCATAAGATTCACCTGCTCCATCAAAGTCAGGTGTGAGGTGAGAATCTACAGTACGGTGGAGCGAGTATCCTCAAGGGTAGTATGGTGCTGGTGTAGGTCCTGTGTAAGGCCCTACAGGTCTTGGGAGACCTGCTGCATCTGGGCCCACAGCTCGGCTTGGTGGGAGGATTCTCCCACCTAATGAACAACCTGAGGCTCATCCCGCGGAGCCATCTGGTGGCGTGGGGGTAGCCCAGTGGTCTTGCGGGCTTGTCCCCGCATCCTCCTAAGTTCGTCCCAAGCAGGGACTCTCTGTGGGGACAGAATATGCCGTCCGTCAGCTGCTATATCCTCAGCACGAGGATGAGAGTGCCCGTGTGATGCGGACTGTGCTGGTGATGGTGGTGTAACTGGACTAGGAGCTGACGGTGTATGTGGTATTGCAGGTGTCGCCTGAGAGGCTACAGACGAAGCCTCGACAGGATCCGAGTCTGATCCTGCACTGGAACTCGGGGTATCGTCCAACACAACATAGGGGAATCTATGATAAATATACCTTTCACCTTGGACGGCCATCGCTGTACAATCAAAATCTCTAATCAGTATCCTGAAGTAAATCTTAAATAACAATATTTAACATGAACATGATATGATTCTTCTTCCTGTCTCAAAACAACTATTCTTCTTTATAGTTATTAGTGTTCTGCTTGAATTAAATTAAACTAGAATGCACACGTGTTGCAAATTTCAGTTATGCTGGCCACTCATAACTGGAATTCGTATCACCCGATTATCCTGGCTTAATTCAACACAGGTTTTGTTCGATAGTTTCGTTCGGTGCTCTCTGTGTCACTATTCGAGCCTATGGTTATAGTCTAGGTCTCTAAGTCAACCTAATTTTCTATAACCTATGGCTCTGATACCCCCCTGTCACACCCCCACCTCTCATCACCTCAGATGATGTCATTCGTCATTCTAAAAAGGTTGCGGAAGCATAGTGGTGATGTCTCAGAGATGAGGGGTGACTTACTTGATCCGATATCACAAGCACACAGATTAACTTAAAGTAAATACATTAGAAGGTTTGTCATTAATATCCACATTACAATTTACAACTAAGTTGATCTAATTACAAAACTAAGTTAATCAAGTACAAGCATTCCAAAGTGTGTCCTCACCGACGATCACTGTTTCCCTGCAAAAAGGTTTAAGTTTAAAACGTTAGCACAAAGCTGGTGAGTTCATACAGTTCATGTTCTACAATATGATATGTTATACAAGTTCTCAAAATGTTCTGTACAAGATAACCATGGGACCCGTATCTAGTTCCTTTCGGAATGTTCTGTTCTTTTTCTATGAAGATACCACCCGTTGGTACATATGTTAGTGCCTCATTGTCTTAATGTCTATCACCACATTAAGAAGTTCTGGAGACAGATAACAAACATTTACACCAAGGGGAGTTGCAAGCTCTCGGCAAATGGGTTGTCAACCAATAGTACTATCAATGTTTTCTGTTCGGCCCCACACGGGTTCACTAGATACAGTTCGTACATGAGGACTTAAGTTCTGTGATATTGTTCTGTTCTACAGGAAAAATCCCATGAAATCCACAAGTTCTCAACAATCACATGAAATCACGCAGATAACAGTGATAGATATCATATAGTTCTGAAAAGTTTTACAGCGCTACCCCGATGTTTATAAAAGATTAAAAAGAAAAGGGGTTGTACGAAACGCACCTGATAATACAGAGGTAGCAGAATATCTCAAAACTGATAATAGAGAGGTGATTCTGCATTTATTGATGTTTAATGAGTTATTTAGGTTTTAGCTTACCAATTAGATCTTTTTGAACGTTCAATGTCAAAGACATTGCTTTAACAGTCATCAAACTAATATTTGATGTTTAATTATTTATTTTGTTATCAAAAGCTTCAGATAATCGTTCCAATGAGTATGTTAATGATTGTGATTAGTTTGAAACACTTGGATTTAATCTTGCATTTCAAAGATTAATCCAACTAATCACCTACATTGTCATAATCAAATGGGTTAAACCATTATAATAATGGGTATGATTTTATGCAAACCGGGCATTACAACGGATCAAAACAAGGATTTAACCATTAAAACATCATGTTCTTTGTTTATAATCAATCCTAGCCATCATCTAGGCAATAATCAACAATATTAACTATATCATTACGTTCAAATTCAAGATCTAATCAATCATAATCAAACTAGAAGGTTAAAATGAAATGTTACCTAATCAGACGGATTTCTGCGGTTAAAACAACGATCGGGACTTGAAAACACAATCCTTGGTGCGACTCGTGGACTCTGGCAGCTTCAAATTTAAGTTTAGATGGTATAGTGCGCGTGTTTTTCGTCTGTAAGTTGAAAGAGTTCGAGATAATAAGAAAATAGAATTCCTGCATGAAATCTGATGAAGAAGATCAACTTATTCCACCGCCTCACCCGTCGCGTACCGCGACAAGGAGCCAAAAAGAGCTTCGCGTACCGCGAAGAAATCCGGAGGAATCTAAGATATTTTGTTCCATCGCGTACCGCGGAGGACCCTCAATCCCGCCTTAGCGTACCGCGACGAGTCCATTCGTTCAATACTTAGAACTTTTTCTTCGTTTTCAATTCCGGGCACTCCCGAACTCCGTTTCGCACACGGTTTTCACCCACATTCATCATTTCTCGCGTACTATCAACCTGTAATAATTACCATTGTCAAATTAACGTGGATTTCTAGAACGATCAAATGTGATCACATCATCAATGACGTGATTTCTCAACTGCAATTGTCACACTTAATTTACTAATCTGACTGTTATCATAAACATTAGATCATTATTCCAATTATTATATTAATGCTTGTCATTATTTTGAAACACTTGGATTTAACCTAGCATTTCAAGAAATGATCAAGACAATCACAAGCATAGTTACAATCAAATGGTTTAAACCATTTTAATCTAAGATAGAGTTTCATGATAACCGGAAATTATAACAGATCAAAACAAGGATTTAACCGTTAACATACTGAGTTCTTCGTCTCTAACAATTCCTAGCCATCATCTAGGCAATAATCAACAATCCTAACTATTGCATTATGTTAAAAAAAAGATCTAATCTAACCATTATCAAGCTAGTAGGATAAAACGAATCGTTACCCAATCGGGCGAATTTCTCAAATGAAAATGATGATCAGGACTTGTAGAATCGACCTCTGGCTCAATTCGGACGTTTGGATGGCTTCAGAACTGAGTTTGGTTGCTAAAATTTCGACTTAGCTCGTATGTGAGGTGGATATCTTCAAGAAAAATAAAGAGAGATATGTTTGCATGAATTTTGATTCAAAAGTCTGATCTTTAAGTCGGCCTATGCTTCGCGTACCGCCAAGGAAGGCTGAAAAAACTCTTGGCGTACCGCGAAGAAATTCGGAGGAAAATCAGATATTTTTGGTCCTTCGCGTACCACCAAGGAAACTCAATTTAGCCTTGGCGTATCGCGACGGGTTCCGGAAGAAAATATCTTTGAATTTTTCTTCTTTTTACCATTCCGGAGAATCGGGAACTCCGTTTCTCGCAGGGTTTTCACCCACGTTCATGATTTCTCGCATAATATCAAATCATGATAATAACAATCTTTCTAATAACATGGATTTCAAGCACGATGACATGTATTTTCAATGAATGATGACGTAATCCTCAAACGTAATTGTCCCAGTCTCCTCCTGTTAGAGAAATTTTGTCCCGAAATTTAGTGAAGACTTATCCGGTGACAATCGTTTATGAGAACAAATGAGGATATTTTTCTTTCATACGGTCTTCACGTTCCCGTGTATTGAGGTCCATGTTGAGAGTTCCATCTAACTTTAACAATTGGAATGCCGCTTCGTTTCAGCACTTTAATTTCTTTATCCATCAATTCTACTGGTTCTTCACTGAACTAGAGTATTTCATCGATTTGAATTTATTCAAGAGGTACGATCAATGATTCATCGGTTAGGCACTTCTTTAGATTTGATACGTGAAATACATCATGAATGTTACGAAGTTCAGGAGGTAATTCAAGTTTGTAGGTTACCGTTCCAATTCGTTCTTAAATTCTGAATGGTCCTACAAATCTTGGTGAGAGTTTACATCGTTTTCCAAATCTGAAAATGCCCTTCCATGGTGAAACTTTTAACATAACTCGATCACCTATTTGGAATTATAGTGGTCTCCGACGATTATCAGCATAACTCTTTTAACGATTGTGTGCAACTTTGATTCGTTCTTGAATTAGTGAAATCTTATCTGTAGTTTCTTGTATGAATTCTGGGCCAATGATCTGACTTTCACCTACTTCTGATCAGCAGATAGGAGATCTACATTTACGTACATACAATGCTTCAAATGGAGCGCATCGAATACTGGTATGGTAGCTGTTGTTGTCTGAAAATTTATCAAGTGGAAGATGAATATCCCAGCTACCCCCAAAATCAATCACACAGCTTCTGAGCATATCTTCAAGAGTTTGATTCATTCGTTCGGTTTGTCCATCCGTTTGGGGATGATAAGCTATACTCATATTGATTTGTGTGCCCAGAGTATTCTGAAGAGTTTGCCAAAATCGTGACATAAACCGACTATCTCTGTCAGAAATGATAGAGATCGGTACTCCATGTTAAGATACAATCTCGTTAACATAGATTTTAGCTAGTCTATCCATAGAGTAATCTTCTCGGATGGGTCAGAAATGCGAAGATTTAGTAAGGCGATCAACTATAACCCATATAGAGTCATGATTACGTGACGTTCTGGGTAGTTTGGTAATGAAATCGATAGAGATTTGATCCAACTTCCACATGGGAATCTCCGGTTGTTGTAATAGCCCAGAAGGTCTTTGATGTTCTGCCTTAACTTTAAGACACGTTAAACACCTATCCACGTATTCTGCTATATGTTTCTTCATTCCAGGCCACCTGTAAAAGTCTCTAAGATCTTTATACAGTTTATCAGCACCTGGATGAATAGAATACCTGGATTTGTGCGCCTCATCTAAGATGATTGTTCTAATGTTACCGAATAGAGGAATCCAAATTCAGCTTTTGAAATACAACGCTCCATCGGTCTTGGTTTCTAATTGTTTGTCTAACCCTCTTAGCTCTTCAGCTGGGTAGTTTGTTGCTTGCAAAGCTTGTTGCTGAGCCTATTTAATTTGAGGAATTAAACTGGTTTGAATAGTCATCCCTAATGCTTTCATATGTAAGGGTTTGAGTTGTTCTTTGCGACTCAAGGCATCGGCTACGACATTCGCTTTACCTGGATGATAACGAATTTCACAGTCGTAGTCGTTTAGAAGTTCTACCCGTCGCCTTGGCTGCATGTTCAACATCTTCTGATCTAGAATGTATTGAAGACTTTTGTGATCAGTGTATACGATACACTTGGTTCCGTAGAGATAGTGTCTCCAAATCTTATGTGCAAACACCACTGCACCAAGTTCTAGATCATGAATGATATAGTTCTTCTCGTGTACTTTCAACTGTCGAGAAGCATAACAATTACCTTGTCTTTCTGCATTAACACGCACCCAAGACCCTGACGAGAAACATCACAAAATACCATGAAGTTATCTGTAGCTTTCGGTAATGCAAGCATAGGTGCGTTGCAGAGTTTGTGTTTCAACAGTTGAAATGCCTCCTCCTATTGAGAACCCCATAAAAACGGTTGACTTTTCTACGTCAAAGTGGTTAGTTTCAAGGCTATTTTGAAAAGTTCTTAATGAATCATCGGTAATAATCTGCCAGTCCTAAGAATTGACGAATTTAAGTTGGGGTTCGTGGTGTCTCCCATTTTTTCACAGCTTTAATCTTGCTAGGATCCACTTGTATACCGTTCTCATTTACTACATGTCATAAAATTGCACTTCCCGTAACCAAAACTCACACTTGAAAAATTTAGCATATAGTTTCTCATGTGCTAACAGTTCCAAGATTAGTTTCAAATGTTGTGGATGTTCCTGTTGGCTTCGGGAGTAAATGAGAATGTCATCAATAAATACAATCACAAACTTATCTATATAAGGTCTACACACTCGATTCATCATATCCATGAAAACTGCAAGTGCGTTCGTTAATCCAAACGGCATCACTAAAAACTCGTAATGTCTGTATCAGGTTCTGAAAGCAGTTTTAGGAACATCATAATCATGAATCCGTAACTGATGATATCCGGATCTTAAATCGATTTTTGAGAAATAAGTAGCACCTTGCAATTGATTGAATAGATCATCAATACGAGGTAGTGGATAACGGTTTTTGATTGTTTATTTATTGAGTTCCCTATAGTCGATACACATCCTGAATGAACCATCTTTCTTTTTCACAAAAAGAATTGGTGCTCCTAGGGTGAGAAACTAGGTTTGATAAAACCTTTGCCTAACAGTTTCTATAATTGAATTGAAAGTTCTTGCATTTCAGAGGGTGCTAAACGATAAGGAGCTTTAGCAACAGGTGCTGCACCTGGAATCAAGTCAATACGAAATTCAACTTGTCTCACTGGGGATAATCCTGATATATCCTTAGGAAAAACTTCAGAAAAATCCTTGACTACAGTAATATCTTCGATACATTTTTGTGGAGAACTATTTTCAGTCACATGTGCTAGAAAGGCCTGACAACCTTTCCTTAAACATTTCTGAGTTTGCATACAAGATATGATATAAAGTTTTCTACCAGCTCGTTCTCCTTGAACTATTAGTGTATTACCGTCAGGTAATGGAATACGGATCACCTTGTTTTGGCACATAACTTCCGCTTGGTTCTCAAAAAGCCAATCCATACCGATTACAATCTCAAAACTTCCACATTCAATGGGAAGTAGATTGATATTGAAAAGATGATCATTCAGATTCAAGGAACATCCTTGAATAACAGTGTTAGTTTTGATTAACTTGCAATTAGAAGGTTCAATAACATAAGGATTTTTTAGATTTACAGTAGGCAATGACATTAATGATGCAAATTCAGGAGAGATAAAACTCTTATCTGCCACTGTATTAAACAAAACTAATGCGTATAGAATATTGAGAAGGAACATACCATTGAAAATGTTTGCATCATGCCTAGCCTCTGTTGCACCAATCTGGAAAGCTCTACCCGTAGCTTCATTACTTGATTGGTGGTGTTGTTGTTTGGACAGTTACATATGAAATGGTCAGGGCTTCCTCACTTGAAGCTTGATCGGTTTATTTGAGTGGTTTGTCGTGGTGCTTGATTTGGTTGATGAGCAGGAAAGTTACAGTATCTGGTGTAGTGTCCGACTCGATTACAGTTTGCACAAACAAGACATGGTCTAGTATGATGATATGGAAACTTATTGCATTTGGTCGCTTGCCCAGTATAAGCTTTCCTCTCTGGAATAGCCGCATCGTAATTTTTCACAGTTGGTTTGCTCTGGCTGGTCTTAGCCGGAGCTTTCGTTTTGATCTTCCCAAACCACTTTCTTTTTGTACCCCTCGTGGTACTAGGGTCACTGAAATCACTGCGGCCCACAACCGTCTGAGTTTTCGTTGACAAAGTACCACTTCTTACGGCCTCATCAGTACGCTTAGTGGTCAACAAGATGGTACGTTTGAAAGTATTTGGTTCAGCTGCTGTCACCATTCCCCGAATCTGGGGAACCAAACCTTTAATGTACTTTTCAATCAAAGCTGCTTCCGTAGGAAACATATTGGGAAATAAGCAAGTGAGTTCATGAAAATGATCGGTATAAGTTAGACAATCAGCGCCGATCATAGAGTGGTTCCAGAATTCCTCCTGCAGTTTCTGGATTTCAGTGATTAGGCAGTACTCTGACATAATCAGAGTTTTGAAATCATTCCAGCCCATAGCATCAACCATAGCTGAACCTAAAGTTTTCGCCTGGTTATTCCGCCAGGTTAGAGCTGAATCCTTCAAAGAACAAGTAGCATAGGACACCTTATGCTCTACCAAACATTGGCTGATTTTGAGTTTGGTTTCCATTTCCTCAATCCATTTCAAAGTCTGGTCGCTCCTTCTTTGCCTGTAAAAGTAGGAGGGTTGCAGGAAGCAAAGTACTTATAAATCATCCCTACTAGGGTGGATCAGGAATAGTTGTTGTACCAATGGTATGATGTGTCTCTATGTGTCCACTAGTAGCATTGTGTTCCAAATGATCATGGTCACCACCAGAACCAGAAGTGATATGTTGTTGATGTTGCGTTAAGATACCAGGTACTATAGCAGATAGTTATTCTTTGACTATTCGTGCTATCACTGCTTCATTCAGTTCTGATCCACTTGCAGCCGCAGGTGGAACAGTGTTCACTTCTGGGTTCTTAGGTGGAACCGTATTCGTTTCAGGATCTACGGGTAGAACCATGTTCACTTCCGGATTAACAGGTGTAACCATATTTGATTCTGGATTAATAGGTGGAACTTGATTCGTTTCAGGGTTGATAACGTTCTCAGTAGTTTTCTTAGCTGGTCGACCTCTTTTTGGAGCCATTGTTCTGCTCACATGCAGACAAACTCAGGTCAGTTCAAGAACATTAAAAGATAACCCTTTCTGTCACAAAAATTAAATCATATTCAGTCATACTGAAAAATCATGTGGATATGTGATTATAAGAAATATAGTATAACTACATTGATATATTCAGATATGTTCTCAACACAAGTAATCAATGTGATACTTGTAGTTATAATCAGTCCTGTTATTCCAAAAACATGTTACAGTATCACACCGCACACGACATTGTGACACCAATACTGATACGTTATTGTTCACACTAGATATAACAACACCCGTGTTCTGATATGTTATCACACATGTTTTTGATATATTGCCATACAGGACTTTGATATGTGTCACATAGACAATAGATATGATACCACACAAGGTATTTAGATATGTTGTCACACAGACGATAGATTTGATACCACACAAGGTATTTCGATATGTTTTCACACAGGCACTAGATATGTGCCACACAAGGTATTTAGATATGTTGTCACACAGACAATTGATATGATAGCACACAAGGTATTTAGATATGTTGTCACACAACAATTGATATGATACCACACAAGGTATTTCTATATGTTGTCACACAGACAATTGATATGATACCACACAAGGTATTTCGATATGTTTTCACACAGACACTAGATATGATACCAGATAAGGTATTTTGATATGTTGTCACACAAACAATAGATATGATTCCACACAAGGTATTTATGAATAAAATTTTGGTATTAACACACATGTTCACACACAACACACAACAGATATACTGAAATAAAAGATTTTATTACTAGGATACCTTTTTTGTACATGTGTAGAGTTTTGATACAAGGATTGTCACAAGAACCATACTAACACAATCTAACTACATGGATCTATTTCACACATCAAAAGCATCCCATAACATCATACTCTCAACCTATCCGCCTGTGTCTGATGGTATCTACAATGGAAGTCTCAAAACATCTACACCGAAATCATACTTACTGTAAGAAATACGGTAAGCAGGCGATCACAATGCCTGTAACTGCCTTCACTATAGCCAATCCTAAAAATCTAACCTCCACACTCAACATCCTAAGCCTCTCCATAATCTCTCTCACCCTCACAACTCTCACCCTCAACACCTCAACCTGCTGCCATCATCCTCTCCTCTATAATAATCTGCAGGCTCGCGTGCCTGCATCCAATGCACTCACATGCTCCATCAATGTCAGGTGACATGTGAGCGTCTCTAACAGAGTGGTGCAAGTCTCCTGCAGAGTAGTGCGTGACTCCTGCAGCTCCATACGAGTCCCTTGAAGATCCAAAGTCACCTAGAGAAGCTGTGCCCTAAGCTCCGCCTAATGGGAGGACTCCCGTACGTTGTGTATGGTTCCCGACACATCTCTAGGGTGCCAACTGGTGTCTAGGGGGAAGACATGTCGTCTTGCGGGCCTGACCCTGCATACGTCTGAGTCTAGCAAACACTGGGACCCTCTGTGGAGAAGAACTCCTCCCCTTTCCAGCAGATGTATCCTCATCCGATACATGAGGATATCTAGGTGGAGTGTGTCGTACATGTGGTGGTGGTGTAGGTGGCACTAAAGATGCCTCTGACGGATCTGAGTCTGAACTCGAACTGGGACTAGGTGTGTCGTCATGAATCATGTAAGGAATCCTCTGATATATATAACGCTCATCTGGGTTTGCCATCGCTGTACAAAAAAAATTTCCAGGTCAGTACCATGAAATGAATATTTAATAATAATATTTAACACAACCATGATATGATATCTCTTCCTATCTTAAAGCAACTATACACCATTAATGTTATTATTGTTCTGCTTGTCTTGAAATTTACTAGAACGCACATGTGTTGCAATTTCTAGCTATGCTGTCCACTCATAACTACAAATTGTACCACCTGATTATTCTGACTCAAATAAAAACAAGTTTTGTTCTTTAATTATGTTCGGTGCTCTCAGTGTCACTATACGAGCCAATGGTTATAGTCTAGGTAACTAAGTCAACATAAATTTCTATAACGTGTGGCTCTGACACCACCTTGTCACACCCCCACCTCTCGTCACCTGTTGATGACATCACTGATCACTCTGAGAAGGTTGTCGAAGCATAGTGGTGATGTCTCAGAGATGGGGTGCAACTTACTTGATCCCGTATCACAAACACACAGATTAGCTTAAAAATATTACATTACAAGGACAACAATACAATGCAACCACAGTTATAGTTTATAACCTAAACATACTATACAAACAGAGTTATTTAATGTCTTTCACTAACATTAAGTGGATTTCGGAAACAGGTAACAAACATTCACACCAGGTGAGAAGCAAACCTCCCAACGAATGGGTTGTTAGCCGATAGTACTATCATTGTTTTCTGTTCGGCCCCACATGGGTTCACTAGATACAGTTCAGGAATGAGGACTTTTTTATACTGAGATAGAGAGTTACAGGCAAAATCCCATGAAATCTTACAAGTTCACCACGAGTTCACATGAAATCACACATATAACAGTGATACATATAATATGTTCAAAAATAGTTTCACAGATATACCCCGATGTTTCACAAATAGTACTATCATTGTTTCCTGTTCGGCCCCACATGGGTTCACTAGATACAGTTCAGGAATGAGGACTTTTTTATACTGAGATAGAGAGTTACAGGCAAAATCCCATGAAATCTTACGAGTTCACCACGAGTTCACATGAAATCACACATATAACAGTGATACATATAATATGTTCAAAAACAGTTTCACAGAAATACCCTGATGTTTGCAAATCATTGGAAAAGAAAAGAGGTTGTACGAAACTCACCTGAGATCTCAAAGTTAGCAGAATAACGCGCAAACTGGTATTTATGGTTTGATTCTGCATTAGTTAATATTTAATAAGTTATTTATGTTTTAACTTACTGATTAGATCTTTCTGAGCGTTCAATGTCAAAGACATTGTATTTAAAGTCATCAAACTGATATTAAGTCTTTAATTAGTTAATTTAGTTGAATATCAGTCAATGTATGATAATGTAGGAACCTACAATGATTCAGGTTCCTAATACAAGGTTGATGACTCATTAGATTAATCAGAATGTTCTCAGACCAATCAAATAGGTATTGTTGCTCATTATATTACTGAAACAGTTTCTAGATGGATTTCTGGCTTAGGAATAGTCTATCCTTGTTATTGATTACCTAGATTTCATGAAACATGAGAATGTGGTATTAGAATAGGTTTAATAACCATACTTAATGTACTAATCTGACTGTTATCATAAACATCAGATCGTTATTCCAATGATTATATTAATGCTTGTCATTAGTTTGAAACATTTGGATTTAACCTATCATTTCAAGAAATGATCAAGACAATCACAAGCATTGTTACAATCAAATGGTTTAAACCATTATAATCTAAGATACAGTTTCATGATAACTGGACATTATAACGGATCAAAACAAGGATTTAACCGTTAACATACTGAGTTCTTCGCCTCTAACCATTTCTAGCCATCATCTAGGCAATAATCAACAATCCTAACTATTGAATTACGTTAAAAAAAAGATCTAATCTAACCATTATCAAGCTAGTAGGATAAAACGAATCGTTACCCGATCGGACGGATTTCTCGGATGAAAACGATGATCTAGACTTGTAGAATCGATCTCTGGCTCAATTCGGACGTGCTCGTCTGTGAGGTGAGTATGCTAAAATATTGACGTTTGGATGGCTTCAGAACTGAGTTTCATTGCTAAAGTATTGACTATGCTCTTCTGTGAGGTGAGTATCTTTGAGAAAAAGAAAGAGAGATATGTTTGCATGAATTCGGATTCAAAAGTTTGATCTTTAAGCCGACCTATGCTACGTGTACCGCCAAGGAAGGCTGAAAAACTCTTTGCGTACCACGAAGAAATCCGGAGGAAAATCAGAAATTTTAGGTCCTTCGCGTACCGCCAAGGAAACTCATTTTAGCCTTGGCGTACTGCGATGGGTTCCGGAAGAAAATATCTTTGAACTTTTCTTCTTTTTACGATTCCGGAGAATCGGGAACTTCGTTTCTCGCACGGTTTTCACCCATGTTCACCATTTCTTGCATACTATCAAATCGTGATAATCACAATCGTTCTAATAACATGGATTTCAAGCACGATGACATGTACTTTCAATCAATGATGACGTAATCCTCAAACGTAATTGTCACATTTGTAGAAAATGGCAAGCAATATCATTGAATGTTTTATAGATGTTGCGGAGATAATCGACATACTGGCAAATAATTGTGATGCTGCTGTAAGTTATATATACGCCTTTATCTAATCACTCGATTTAATTTCCAAATGAAGTTTCATTGATGTCATAACAAAAACTAATATTAATGTTTTGGTTTGACACAGAGACGAAGATATAATAGATACAAAGAGTCAATCCCAACATTCCGTAAATTCAAACTTGTGATTTCAGTTTTTGTTTCTTTTGATTTTATATACCTATTTGCAGGAAGTCTTATTTTAACTTGCAGTGACATATATGTAGAAACTATTGACGTGCAAAATATGTATGTAAAACTGACCACAAATGATGATACAATATCACTTGTTGGAGAGATTCATCATGGAATTAGGTTTGCAGATCTGAAAGGGTTAATCCTGATGATTCTACATAGTTAATATTTAAGGTCCATATATGTCAATCTTGTAATTAGTTTTATATGTTAAATCCCTTAAACCGCAAGGGTTATGAATGTAAATATAGGTTGTATGTTAACAACCAAGTGTCTGTAAATTGAATCCTTCGAATCATTTGTGTTCATAGAAGTTTCTTGTTCTATTCTCTGTGTTAAACATTTCTGGGTAATATTTGCATAAAAGCCAACACTTCTCCAAACATCATTGTCCGTGTCTTTTATTGTTCGTCGTTCGTTCATTCGAAGAAGAAAAGGAAAAGCCAAGCACCAAGTTTTTGGGTAATCTTCCGATTAACAACATCACATGCAAGAAGTTAAGTGTGACGTTCGTCATCATCACTATGGGTGATTACGAACCCAGTTTCGACAATCAATTCAAGGTAAATCGTTCTTTTTCTTGTCGTTTAATTCATTTTCTGAATTTCATTACATTTTTTCTGAATATTGTCAGAATTTAATACATTTTTCCGACGAGTTTCCAACAACACTCAAATAAAATTAAAATAATAGAAATTTCCGTCTGTCGGCAAGTTAATCAGTTTTCCAACAAGTTTCCGAAAACAGTTAAAATAATTAAAATAGCATAAATTTTCGTTTTTAATCAGTTTCCCGACAAGTTTTCGAAAACAGTTAAAAAAATCAAGCACTCTTGTTTAAACCTAATTTAATATAGCTAAATAATATTTGTTTTTTTGTCGGAAACATGTCGGAAACGTAATCATTTTCCGACAAAGTTCCGACAACATAGAAAATTTACTTTTTTAAGTCTAAAAATTAAATTGTGCAGGGAATTTGTTGGTAATTAGCCGAAATTGAAATAGAATCACCGACCGTTTAGCAACAAAATTATTTTTTTAGCTTTTTTGTCCTAATAATATTGGAATGTTTGTATTATATTTTTTTTGTTAACTTTTTCGGAAATTAGTCGCTATATTTTATAGGAAATTTTGGTTGTCAGAAAATTATGTAGGAAACTTGAGTGTTTTTTAGTAGTGTTTTCATGTGGGAATACATAGTTTTTTTGTTAATGTATCTTATATGACATTTCAAATTGGTAATCTGTAGATATTCTTTGGCATTAAGAAAATTTACATATAACATCACTACTAAAAAAAGCCCATTTTTGCTACCAAAATTTGCTACGCAAATGTTTTTGTCACAAAATGCTACAAAATTGTGACAAAATTTGCTACGCAAATGTTCTTGATTGTCTAACCTTAGCTTCTTGAATTTCACATTTTTGCCTCAAGTTGTCAACCTGCCTTTATAATTTATGCAACAAGTTGGTTAACTATTGCATTTGAAAATACATTTAACAATAGCAAATCGTGGTTCCTGCATCTTACACATCATTTAAAACATGAATATCGAAATGAAAATCATTTCACTAATCGCAAAAGATCACATATATTCCAACATGAAACTGGCAATCACTTCCCTTAGTGTTGCTCTTCTATCATTAAGCAACTTAAGTCTCAACAGCTATAATATCAAACTACTAACAGATCGATTGAACATTATCATCACAACAAAAAAAAATTGCATAAAAATGATATTACATATCAAGGGAAGTTATTGTACTTGGTGTAGAAACTGTTGAAACGATGGGTGTTTGGAGACAATTCATTCAATAATCATACTTACGTGGATTCACCTGCCACTTTGGGAGAACATTAAAATATTCAAGAAATTCAACAAAGATAAAAATTGATTATATTTGATGATAATTATTGCAATTTTATGAACTGAACCAACCCATATCATAAGCCCTAAATAGAGTATAACATTATTACAGGGAACAATTGTAAGGTCAAATGCATCTCATACACATGCATACATTTACAACCCTAATTCCTAACATTTTAGCGTGATTCACCCTTTCTCTTGAAAAAACCCCTAAAAAGCATTTGTTTATATGACTTTGTTTGTGTTAATGGAACCACAATAAATCAAGAGATGAGCACGAAAAGGATTAAAGATTCCCTTAAAATCCTAAACCTCCAGAAGAATATTCATGGTTTTTGAATTCCTAGTCGCCTTGTCTAATGTAATTAATAAAATATTTTGTCGCAAATGAGTTGCAGCTTGCTACAAATTTCTAACACAAAAAAAAACAGTAAAATATTTCATCGCAAATGCGTCGCAACATGCTACAAATTTCTGACAAAAAAAAAATTAATTAATAAAGCATTTTGTCGCAAATGCGTCGTATCTTGCTACAAATCATGTTGTGTTTCAATTTGATCATGAAGGGATCGTTATATATGATGCATGTTCCGTCTAAGGAAATGCTAATCCTTTTAAGACGATTGCCAAAGTTAGGCTTGTGGATTTGAGAACCTAACAAGTTGCAAATCAAGTTTTGTATGTTACTTTGCAATCGCTTTTTAGGGCATGTTTTATATATTTATTTGCAATGATTTTAGCAAAAAAAAATGGGTGAAATTGATTTTTTCATAATAATGAAATTACCTAGCCAAAAAAATAAATGCTTTGTCTGAATTGAGTCGGAAAATATAACTGCTTCGTCGGAATTGCGTCGCAAAATATAGAACTGCTTCATCGGAATTGCTTCGCAAAAAACAAGCATTTTCCGTCGGATTTGCGTCGTAATTATAAGAAAATGTTTTGTCGGAATTGTATCGCAAATTTCTTGTCGGAATTGTGTCGCTAAATTTTTTGTCGGAATTGTGTCACAACTATTGTGTCACAATTGGGTCGCAAATCTCTCGGAAATAATGCCGCAAATGTTTTTGTCGGAATTGTGTCACAACAATCTATGTCGGAATTGCGTCGCAACGATTTCCGTCAGAATTGCGTTGCAAATATTAAAAATAGATATGTATTAGAGTAGTTATAAAATATTACTTTTTGTCGGAAATTGATCGGAACTTCCAACACATTTACTGTCGTATATTTGTCACCTTTTGCGTCGGTTCCAATGACCTATTTTTATAGCAAATCTGTCGGAAACCAGGAATTGTGACGCAAATTTGCATCAGAAATGCTAATTTTTTTTCTAGTAGTGACATTTCACATTGGTAATTGATAGGCATTCTTACTGATTAAAAAATTCACGTACATAATTAGCTAATAAGGAACTTAGTTTAATTTAAAAGGTTTTTTTCTAAAATAAGAAGCAAATGTGTATAAATAGTGAGAATTGGCCGGTTACAAATAATCTACAGTTTGTAGACAATGGCGAGCAATATCATTGAATGTCTTTTAAATGTTGCAGAGATAATTGACATATTGGAAAATAATTGTGATGCTCTTGTAAGTTATATAAACATCTTTATCTGATCACGTGATTTAATTTCCAAAGGAAGTTTCATTGATATCATAATAAAAACTAATATTTATGTTTTGGTTTGACACAGAGACGAAGATACAATAGATACAACGAGGCAAATTCAACATTCCGCAAATTCTAACTTGTGATTTCAGTTTTTTTTCTTTTGATTTTATATACCTATTTGCAGGAAGACTTATTTTAACTTCCAGTCACACATATGTAGAAACTATTCACATGCAAAATATGTATGTCAAACTGACCACAAATGACGATACATTATCACTTGTTGGAAAGATTCATCATGAAATTAGTTTAGCAGATATGAAAGGGTTAATCCTGATCATTCTCCATAGTTAATATATAAGGTACATATGTATCAATATTGTAATTACTTTTATATGTTAAATCCCTTAAACTTCAAGAGTTATGAATGTAAAAATATAGGTTGTATATTAACAACCAAGTGTCTGTAAATTGAATCATTCGAATCGTTTGTGTTAATAGAAATTTCTTGTTCTATTCTCTGTGTTCAACATTTCTAGGCAATATTTGCATCAGAACCAACGTTTCTCTAAACATTATTGCTTGTGTCTTTTGTTGTTCGTCCTTCGTTCCTTCGAAGAAGAAAACGAAAGGCCAGGTGCCGTGTTTTTGGGTATTCTTCCGACTAACAACATCACTGGCAAGTAGTTCAGTGTAACATTCGTCATCATCATCACGTTGTTTTTCTTGTCGTTTAATTCATTTTCCGAATTTTATTACATTTTGTCGGAATATTGTCCGAATTTTAATACATTTTTCCGACGAGTTTCCGACAACATTCAAATATTACATTTAAAACTAGTTTAATTAAATTAAAATAATATAAATCCATTTGTCGGAAACTCGTCATAAAGTTAATTAGTTTTCCGAAAAGTTTTTGACAACAGAAAAAAAATTAAAATATTATAAATTTTCGTTTGTCGGAAACTCGTCGAAAAGTGAATCAGTTTTCCGACAAGTTTCCGAAAGCAGTAAAAAAAAAATCAGCCACTCTTGTTTAAAACTACTTTAATATGGCTAAATAATTTTTTTTTTTTGTTTGAAACTTTTAGGAAACGTAATCATTTTCCGACAAAGTTCCGACAACATAAAAAATTTACTTTTTTAAGTCTAAATAATAAATTGATTCGGTAGTTTGTTGGTAATGAGTTGAAGTTGAAATAAAATCACCGACCATCTTGCGACAAAATTATTTTTTGTAGATTTTTTGTCCTAATAATATAGGAAATGTTTGTATTATATTTTTTTTGTTAATTTTGTCGGAAATTAGTCGGTATTTTATAGGAAATTTTGGTTGTCGGTAATTTGTCGGAAATTTTGTAGGAACTTGAGTGTTTTCTAGTAGTGTTTTTGTAACATAAGTACCGGAAACGTCACCGGAACAGTGATCTCAACAGTAACATGAACAGTAATCAGTACAAACTATGCGTGTTTCATTGTATGTCATGTTTATATCATATATCATTATCATTTCAGGTTATCATAACACAAATCCAGAATCATTTCAGAGAAACAAAAATCAAAAACGTGGTTCATCAGTCAGATAATTATCTGGCGATACAGAACCATTATGTGATTATTTGTTAGGATTTTATTATGTATAAACGTATGTGAGGCTTTACAGAACAGAACAACAACGGATGTTGTTTCGTGAATGCTAAATCGACGGATTATTCGTATAGGTGACGATCTGTACGAATATATCTAAAAGTTTAACGTTCTGAATGATATCCGATAATTAGAAAACCATATTGAAAAGTATAGTTATCGTCGTGTTCGTACGGGTGACGATTCGAACGAATACGCGCGACGACTGTACGATTCAATTTTAAACATTGAATTAAATATTTTTGAAAATTTAAAAATAAACGAAAGATATTAGTTAAATTACCAGGAACTAACACCTAGAATAATTTTATAAAATCATGTTTTACAATCGATTCGTTTCGTTACGAAAAGGAAACGAAAACGACATTTTACGCGAAACCGAGCAAAACCGAACGAACTCGAATGAACCCGGGTATGTTGAAGCCTTTAATATGGTATTTAATTGCCATATCTATCTGGAGAATTGCCTCAACTGGTAAAGGCTCACCCTCCCAATGTGGAGGTCATGGGTTCAAACCTTGTTGGGAGCAATTTAATGGATATCCAGGTGAAGGAACGGATCAGAGCTTTAATCCCAGGTTCGAACCTAATGGGAGGCGAGGGTTTACAGATTCCATCCGGTTCCCGCGCATCTGGGGGCACACGTGTCTCAAGTCGGAGATCGAGGAATCGATTTTAACTATCAATCGCTAGGATAATTGAGGGTAGCACGACGAGACAGTTTAAATGCCGTTCAAAAAAAAATTGCCATATCTACCACCACAAACCAGCTCCAACACCCCCAACTCGTTCACTCTCTCTCTTCTTTCTCTCTCTAGAAACTATAGCTCTAACTCCTTCAATTCTTCACGAAATCGTGTGATTTTGGTGTCAAAACGACCACCATCACTTGTAGATCACGAAAGTACAAAGGATCTAAGCTTCCATCCATCTGATTTGAGGTAAAATCATGATTAAGCTTCGGTTTTAGGGTTTTGAAAACCCTAGATCGAGCCTCCCCTTGAAACTGGCCAACACACTTCAAAACCTTAGGGAATCACCATGGGACACACTTAGAATAAGTTAGAAACTTGTTTTACACCAAAGGGTAGCCCCTAGATCGAAGATAGAGCTGCCATGGTCGAGTGGTTCGAACCCCCGAATGGCAAGGCCATCAGCTCATCGAATGAGCACATTCTGGCCACCTTTGGCCGAATGGCCAGACTCAGTCGGCTAGCCCTTCTTCGCCCGAACCAAGGACCATTCGACCCCATTCGCCCGGTCTAGTTCTTCGCTCGGCCAGCCTCATTCGGTCCCTCAAGCAGTCATTCGCTCGGCCAAGCCAGTCGGCTCATGTCTCCTTCGGTTGGTCAAGCCTGGTTCGTCCAAGGGACACCTTCGGCCATCCTCTGATTCAGCTCAGCATGCTCCTTCGGCCATGGTCATTCGATCGGCCAGAGTCTCATATGGCCCAGACTCTTTCGGCCAGGGCTGGTTTGGAGGGGACTACTTCGGCCAAGAGCCATTCGGCTAGTCATGGGATGGCACCATAGTTGGGTAGGGTTGGACCACATGATTGCATGCATGGGAAATTATCTTGTGTCTGTGTGTGTGCGTGCATGGGAGGAACATTGGGGTTCCATCCATGCAAATCGACCTTGGGTGGACTTGGATTCAACATGGAATTATCAAGCACAAGAGTAACATGAAGTTGTTATAATATAAAGAACTAAGGTCCTTTTTAAATGATCATGAGGGTTATTTCTTGAGCGTTTTCATTAAAGAAAGTTATCATAAATCACATTCCAATTTATGCATGGAAGTCAATACCTTTTGAAATCAACATATTGATAAGGCATCAAGAATCAAGAATCATAGTCTAAGGACACGACGAGTCTCACAACTAACACTAACACTTAGATAATTCATAAGAACATATAATTACATTAGATAGTTATGTGAACTATCTAGGCTGGATTATACTAAGATTTGATCAAAGAATAATTTGAACGTCAAGAACTAGTAGTTGGGCCCAAGGTTAGTCCAATGGAATTAACCCAAGCTCATCACGATAATTATACTTTTCTTTTAAATAAATTATGTTCTTTTTACAAAGAAATTAAATTGTAAGCTTTGTTAACTTAATTAAATGAATTTTTTTTAATAAATGTTTAACTTAAGTTGGATTAGATTGATGTGTTACTAAAGACTTTAAATGAATTAACTTAAACTTATTTTAATTAATGACTTATAATGACTAATTATGGAATTAGGGTTACTAATGGGTAATAAGTTAGATTAGTAGATGAAATCGTAGAAACACTTTAGCACATAGGATACTTAGTTGCACACCGAGACCAAACCCTAGATACGACGACCATTTAAATACTTAACGTATTCGAATTCTCTTAAAACAACTCAGGAACTGAAGAAACATAGTCTACAACAACGGGCGCGCTTTTTGTGGTAATTCAATACGGAACAACACATGTGAGTTCATTGCCCCTTTTCTAAACATTTTTGTTTTACAAACGCGGGGCTGAGAAGCATGCGTGAATTATTTTCTTTGGATAATAATTACTTAAATGCTTTTACTTCATAAATTTTTTGCATGTATAAATGTTATCCTAGATTATGTCTAGGTAAACTAATTGCAGGACTTCAAACTGAGTTATCTATTCATGATGAGTAGATAATTTTATCAAATCAAAGAACTGTTTTCAAAGGTCAATTTCAAAGAATTAAAGATCTAAAACAGAGAAGTATTTTCAAAGGTTTATTTCAAAGAACTAAAGGTTAAATCAAAGAACTATTGTCAGTGGTGTGTTGTCAAAGAACTAACAGTCTATTTCAAAGAACTATGTACAAAGACCTGTTTTCAAGGGTCTGGCTGGGAAATATCAAAGATATCATGTGCCAATATCAGGTTTGAAAGATGTCCTAGCTAGACTGATCGAATATGAGACACATGTTTGATGATATTTACAGTATTCCTTAACCGTTTTGAGGAACATCTGGGAAATACTCAAAGATAACATGTGCCAAAAAACTAAAGAACTATACGAACTACGGACGGTCTAAAGAACTATAAAAGCCTGTATATCAAAATATGTCCTAGCTAGACTGATTGATTATAGGTCGCATGTTTGATGAGATTTACAGATCTCCTTTACTACTAAGAACCTTGATTGCTAGACTAGTCTACTCGAGTTGACCAAGGCCCAATCATTAGGTCTTAGATTTTATTAAATGTTTACTTATTAATTTATCTGAGCTTTTATTGAAATGTATTTACATATGTTATGGTTGATCATGATTGTGTGATGAACTTAAGGAATCAAGAGAATTTCTATTTTGTGAATCCACAGGAACTAAGAACTGAAGAACAAATGTGTTAATGGTGTGGGTAAAATGCTTAATTATCATTAACAACAACGTCATATGTGGTTTAGTATGTGGTGGGATGGCGTCTGGGCGGGTTGTAGGCTCGACCCTTTCATATGCCCTATATATAAGCATACCGAATTGGATATTACATGTGATGTTAATGAGGTTAAGGTTGTTACCCGAGGATTTAGCAAATGTTTTATGTGCATCTTTAGAACTATGATGGAAATGGAATTTAATGGTAGGTAAAACGCTTAATTATCATTAACAACAATGTCATATGTGGTTTAGTATGTGGTAGGATGGCGTTTGGGCGGGTTGTAGGTTCGACCCTTTCGTATGCCCTATATATAAGCATACCAAACTGGATATTACATGTGATGTTAATGAGATTAAGGTTGTTACCGAAAAGGTTTCAAAGCTATTTATCAAATACTAAACTATATGAACTCACCAACCATGTGTTGACTTGATCTTTTGCATGACTTCTCAGGTGAAGAACATGTCAATTAGGAAGTTATTGCTTTTGGACTAGGACTTCAGATAGAGGACCTAGTATTTTTGGACCTGCATACTTTTGGAACATCATTTACAAATTATTTTGTATATCTTGTGCATATACAAGATAGAAGAGTTATGATGTTGATAGTAGATTTACATTGTTAAATTATGAACAAAACTGATGTAATTTAACTTTGTAATTCTATTCTATTTAGCATTTCTCATTTATATCATGTGCAATGTAAACAATCTGATCATCACGATTATCACTCCCGATATCGCACCCCGAGAACCTTCCGCCTGACGGGACACACGATCCGGCCCGCCGGCTCGGGGTGTGACAGATTGGTATCAGAGCCATGGTTATAGAGAAATATAGGTCATATATTTAAACGGTTTGGCCTAGACTATAACCTAGGGACCCTGCATGTAGAGAACACAGGACTTAAGACTTTAATTGCATTGTGTCTTCTGCATTTGATCATTGCACTAACCGATAATTTTATTGGTTATGATCAGAATGCCGCCGAGAAGACAACCTTCCCTGTTACCACCACCACAAGATTTAGCTCCACGCTCGTCAACGCCATCACCAGCTGTTTCACCACCGCCTCCTCCTCCTCCGCACAGTCCACCAGTTGACCCGAACGCGAATGCGAACTTGGATCCTGCTACCGTTGCCTTGGCAACACTGCTGAGCAGCCAGCTGACCAATCAGCTGAAGGGGGTGATCCCGGATATGCTCAACCGTATTCGACGTGACAGCAACAACTCTGGTAACTAATAAGGAGAAGCCAGTGGAAATACTGGCGGTGCATCTCACTACTCCTACAAGTCATTTGTAGGATGTAAGCTGCCCAGTTTCAGCAGGACTGAAGGAGCCGTTGGATTAATCCAATTGATTGAAAAGTTGGAGACCACTCTGGACATTAGCAGTTGTCCAGAGCACGACAAAGTTCGCTATTCTGCTGGATCTTTCAATAAGCGAGCTTTGACCTGGTGGAATTCATAGATTCAAGCCAGGGGAAGGGAAGAAGCTATGGTGATGCCATGGGAAGAGTTCAAGACATTGCTGAGAACTGAATTTTGTCCCAAGAATGAGCTACAGAGATTG
This sequence comes from Mikania micrantha, assembly GCA_009363875.1. Taxonomy (NCBI): domain Eukaryota; kingdom Viridiplantae; phylum Streptophyta; class Magnoliopsida; order Asterales; family Asteraceae; genus Mikania; species Mikania micrantha. The sequence goes on from CM018693.1 coordinate 57,978,014, forward strand.
GAGACCAAACTGTCAAACCATGTGATGAAAGGGGCAGATCACGTGGGTTTTACTACTCGTTATCACGAGTTGGCTGCATTGGTGCCAGACATGGTACCAACTCTGGAGAAACGGATTGACAGGTATGTATGTGGACTACCTTTCTGCATACAAAGTTTAGTGGATGCTGCAAATCCTGTCACATTGGAGTCAACTGTTAGTCTATCAGGGAAACACACTGACCTGATGGTAGCCTCCGGAACGTTGAAGAAAGAGACCGACTCCGGAAAACACAAGGAAGAGTCATCTAAGAAACCTCATCATCTCCCTAAGAAGAAGCAGAAGGTTATCAAGAACTACACGATGGCCGCCCCTCTCAACCAAGTAGCAGCTGCACCACAGAACCCCAACAAGAGACCCTACACTGGTGCATATCCTTTGTGTGCCAAGTGTCAATATCATCATGCTGCTAACACTCCTTGCAAGCAGTGTACAGGATGTGGACGAAAGGGCCATTGGGTCCAACACTTCCGGATGACACTTAACCAAGCAGTCAACAATGCTGCTTTAGCTCTCCCTCCACCCAACAACCAGAACAACGGTGGATGCTACAACTATGGTGAAATTGCCCACTTTGCAAAGAACTACCCGAAGAAAGCACAACAGGCAATTCAAGCCCCCGTGGAAGAGCTTTCTCTATAGGAGCTCCAGCTGCTCGCCAAGACCCGAACGTGGTCACTGGTACATTTCTCTTACATGAATTTTATGCATCTTTTCTATTTGACATTGGTGTAAATCAGAGTTTTATCTCTACCGATTTTGCATGCCAACTAGATTTTATAAAGGAACAGTTAGATTCCCCTTACATCATAGAAGTAGCTAACGGGAAACAGGTCATAGTTAGTACAGTATACAGGAACTGCCCATTGACACTTAATGGTCATACATTCACCATCGACTTGATACCGATGGAGTTGGGTAGTTTTGACATCATTGTTGGAATGGATTGGCTATCTCTTAATCGGGTGGAAGTCATCTGTTCTGAAAAGCTGCTTCGAGTTCCAGTGACGAATGATCGTGTATTGGAATTCAGAGGGGATCAAGCAAAACGAAGTGTCAAAATCATCTCTTGCATAAAGGCGCGTTAGTGTTTACAGAAGCAGTGCGTAGCTTTCTTGGCTCATGTGGTGGAAAAAGGGAAAGACAAGAAAAATATTCAAGACGTGCCGGTAGTAAAGGAATACCCTGAAGTATTTCCTGACGACCTACCCGGTTTGCCACCTGCGCGACCGGTAGAGTTTCGCATTGACTTAGCTCCTGGAGAAACTCCTGTTGCTAAATCTCCTTACAGGTTAGCACCTTCAGAGATGTAGGAATTGTCAAACCAGCTACAAGAGCTACTTGAAAAGGTTTTATCAGACCGAGCTACTCACCTTGGGGAGCTCCGGTTTTGTTCGTGAAGAAGAAAGATGGATCATTTCGGATGTGCATAGACTACCGAGAATTGAACAAGTTGACTATCAAGAATCCGTATCCATTGTCGAGGATTGATGATTTGTTTGACCAGCTACAAGGAGCACAATACTTTTCGAAGATTGATTTGCGGTCAAGATATCATCAGCTCAGGGTTCAAGACGAAGACATACCGAAGACGACGTTCCGAACCAAATATGGGCCTTACGAGTTTATGGTGATGCCTTTCGGATTGACGAATGCACCTGCGGTTTTCATGGATCTCATGAACCGAGTGTGCAAGCCGTATCTGGACCAGTTTGTCATTGTCTTCATTGACGACATACTGATTTATTCTAAGAGCGAAGCTAAACATGAGCAACATCTTAGAAAAATCTTGGAACTGTTGAAAGAAGAGAAACTTTATGCCAAATTCTCCAAGTGTGAATTTTGGCTGAGAGAAGTTCAATTTCTGGGTCATGTAGTCAACATCAACGGCATACATATAGATCCTGCCAAGATCGAAGCAATAAAGAACTAGGATACTCCGAAAACACCGACGGAGATACGGTCTTTTCTGGGACTGGCAGGTTATTATAGAAGGTTTATCTCAAACTTCTCTAAAATAGCTCTGCCTCTCACCAAGTTAACTCAGAAGATTGAACCGTTTGTTTGGGAGCAGAAACAAGAACATGCTTTCCAGACTTTGAAGCAAAAGCTATGTGGTGCTCCGATCTTATCTCTTCCAGAAGGCTGCGATGACTTTGTTGTATATTGTGATGCCTCCCATCAGGGACTTGGTTGCGTGTTAATGCAACGAGACAAAGTTATCGCGTATGCATCAAGACAGTTAAAGATTCTTGAGAAAAACTACACTACTCATGATCTAGAATTGGGAGCAGTGGTATTTGCATTGAAGATCTGGAGACATTACTTATATGGCACTAAGTGTACCATATTCACTGATCACAAGAGTCTGCAAACATATCTTTGATCAGAAGGAGCTCAACATGCGACAGTGTCGTTGGGTGGAACTTCTAAATGACTACGACTATGTAATCAAGTACCATCCGGGAAAGGCAAACGTTGTAGCTGATGCCTTGAGCCGGAAGGAACGGGTCAAACCCTTGCGCGTCAGAGAAATGGGAATGAAGGTGCAGACAAGCTTACAAGACAGGATTATTCAGGCACAACAAGAATCAGTTGATAGAGGAAATCTGAAGAAAGAACTAGACTGTGGAGCAGAGAAACAATTTGAGACTAAGCCTGATGGAGTTATCTACTACAAGGATCGTGTATGGATTCCTGCAGTGGATGAATTGAGAAGGCTTATCTTTGATGAAGCACACAAGACCAAGTACTACGTGCATCCAGGCGCTAATAAAATGTACCAAGATTTACGGGGATTGTATTGGTGGCCAGGAATGAAGAAAGACATAGCCGAGTACGTTGGCCGATGTCTTACGTGTGCAAAGGTAAAGGCGGAACACCAGAAGCCATCAGGGCTACTGGAACAGCCTGAGATTCCGCTCTGGAAGTGGAAACAAATAGCTATGGACTTCATTACCAAGCTACCCCGCACTTCCAGTGGTCATGATATGATTTGGGTTATCATTGATCGTTTGACAAAATCTGCGCATTTCTTGCCTATGCGTGAGACCTTCACGATGGATAAACTGGCAAGACTGTACATCAACGAGATAGTGGTACGCCACGGTGTGCCATTGTCTATCATCTCAGATCGAGACAGCAGATTTACATCAAGGTTCTGGAAATCGTTGCAGAAATCTATAGGGACACATTTAAACCTGAGTACAGCTTACCATCCACAAACGGACGGTCAGAGCGAACGTACAATACAGACCCTGGTGGACATGCTAAGAACCTGTGTTATAGATTTTGGTGGGAATTGGGACTCTCATTTACCACACTGATTGAATTCTCCTACAACAACAGTTACCACAACAGCATCGGATGTGCCCCATTCGAGGATCTTTATGGGCGAAAATTTCGATCACCGATCTGTTGGACTGAAGTGGGAGATAACCGTATAAATGGGCCAGAGCTTATTCAGGAAACCACTGACAAGATTACCTAGATTCAACAAAGGTTACAAGCAACAAGGAGGAGACAAAAGAGCTACGCTGATAAACGGCACAAGCCGTTGGAATTTCAAGTGGGAGACCGAGTTATGTTGAAGGTTTCCCCATGGAAAGGCGTAGTACGTTTCATAAAGAAAGGCAAATTAGCACCACGATACATAGGACCGTTCGAAATCGTTGAACGTATTGGTCCTGTGGCTTATAGACTGAGATTACCAGATGAACTCAGTGGTGTGCATGACGTATTTCACGTCTCGAACTTAAAGAAATCCCTTACTGACGAGTCACTCGTCATACCCATTGAAGAAATTCAAGTGGACGAACAGTTACACTTTATTGAAGAACCTTTGGAGATTACGGATCGCAAGGTTAAGCAACTAAGGCGCAGCCGTATTCCGATTGTAAAGGTTCGTTGGAACTCAAAGCGTGGACCTGAGTTTACTTGGGAACGCGAAGATCACATGAAGTCCAAGGATCCCAACTGTTTACAGAGAAAGGCGTACCTGATAACGATTCTTAAATTTCGGGACGAAATTTCGGGAACGCGAAGATCACATGAAGTCCAAGTCCAAGTACCACCATCACTTGTAGATCACTAAAGTACAAAGGATCTAAGCTTCCATCCATCTAATTTGAGTGAAAATCATGATTAAGCTTCGGTTTTAGGGTTTTGAAAACCCTAGATCGAGCCTCCCCTTGAAACCGGCCAACACACTTCAAAACCTTAGGGAATCACCATGGGACACACTTAGAATAAGTTAGAAACTTGTTTTACACCAAAGGTTACCCCTAGATCGAAGATAGAGCTGCCATGGTTGAGTGGTTCGATCCCCCGAATGGCAAGGCCACCGGCTCATCGAATGAGCACATTTGGGCCACCTTTGGCCGAATGGCCAGGCTCAGTCGACTAGCCCTTCTTCGCCCGAACCAAGGACCATTCGACCGCATTCGCCCGGTCTAGTTCTTCGCTTGGCCAGCCTCATTCAGTCCCTCAAGCAGTCATTCGCTCGGCCAAGCCAGTCGGCTCATGTCTCCTTCGGTCGGTCAAGCCTGGTTCGGCCAAGGGACACCTTCGGCCATCCTCTGATTCGGCTAAGCATGCTCCTTCGGCCATGGTCATTCGATCGGCCAGAGTCTTATACGGCCGAGACTCTTTCGGCCATGGCTGGTTCGGAGGGGACTACTTCGGCCAAGAGCCATTCGGCTAGTCATGGGATGGCACCATAGTTGGGTAGGGTTGGACCACATGATTTGTGACATCCAGTACGTGATCGTCTGGCAAGTCCGTACAGTATGTGTACTTATACTATTTACTGTGTGTAAATACAATTTTATGAACAGTGTTTGTGATAACAAAATTCAAAATACCAGAAACAGTTGTACATATTTATGTGAAAACTTAAATACCGTAAGTACAACAACTTACGATAAATAATAGTTGTATGTATGTAGGTGAAAACTTTAGTACAAATAATACAACGAATCAAGAATGTCAATAGTGTTCAAGTAAATAACAAGAACATGTCGGTTGCGATCTGATATCCATAGATGACAGGAATCAGATGGCCGGCAAATCAGTATGAAAACAAAATGAAAACAGGATGTTTAGTTGAGTCCGTCAGTGAGGAAACACAATTCAAACATAATTGCATTGTTATTTCAGAATAACGAACTGACAGTGTGTTTGTGTGGGTGACGATTCACACAAACATATATGTGAGTTTAACGTTCTGAAATAATGACTGAAAAGTAGAAAACAAGCATCAGAAAGCAAAACCATCGTCGTGTTCGTTCGGGTGACGATTCAAACGATTACGCGCGATGGTGACGCAATCTGACGAAACAAAACGAAATACCACACGAACGGAAATAATTTAAGAAAATATAATATTTTATGTTTTACAATTTTGAAACTCATCAAAAATTAATTAAAGAAATTCTTTTATTTAAAATACGTAAAATTACGCGTTACGTTCGGGAAACGCAACGGAGACGAAAAACGAGCAACCGAAACGAACCCAAATACCCGTGGGGTATATAAACATCAAATGAGGAATTTTTCTCATTTTCCACTCTCATCCTCTCTCTCTAAAAAGCCATTACCAAACCTATCCCTCTCTCTAGTTTTCATCTTCAAATCATCATATCTCACTTGTTTGTGGACGAAATCGGGCGTTCTTGGTGTCTACACGAAGCTACAAACGTCCTCTACAAGGAAGTACAATTGATCTGGAGTTTTACTCAGCCAAATTCGAGGTATAGATGCATGAAAGTTCGAAAAACTAGGGTTTTCATCACCCTTTGTTCGATCCCATCACTTAGCCGGTTAACCATCTTTATCTTTCGAACCACAAACCCACGAGAAGCCCTAGTAGCAAAGCCATTATCATAGGAACAACATACAAGCTCTCAGGCTCGATGGTGATGATGTTGAAGCTCAACCGAAGGGACAGGTTCGTGGGATTATCAGGTGACCGAACCTGAAGCCCATGGCCGAACCCCCGCTCTCATGAACCTGTGAGCAATAAGGGTGACGGACCCATCAAGGATGAACCTTTGGCCGAACCTATCACCACCACCGAACCTAAGGGTCAGGAATCTCCCACACTGATCACCGAACCTGCATATGCTCGACCGAACCTTTCTGTGACGAACCTGTGATATGCGAACCATGCAGAGCCGAACCCTTCCATGTACATGAACCCTTATGACAGACTCCCCAATGCCGAACCCTGCTAGGGCCGAACCATCTTCAGAGGGTTCGCCAGACCATATGTAACATCTGTACCGAAAACGTTACCGGAACAGTGATCGGTACAGTAACTTGCACAGTAACTCAGGTACACACTACGTGAAACTATGTATATGCTATTGACACTTGATGCTTGACACTAAACTATTATGCTATTGTTCTGAAATCTGACTTAAACCTTATGGTTTAACAGTCAGAAACACATCAGACAACACAGAACTGACACACAGATGCATGATTTGATGCTATTATGTATAAACGTATGTGAGGTTAAACAGAACAAAACCATAATGGTTGTGGTTAAAGAATGCTAAACTGACGAATTATTCGTATAGGTGACGATCTGTACGAATAAATCTGAAGGTTTAATGTTCTGAAATGATGATTTAAAAGTAGAAAACAAGAATCAGAAAGTGAAACCGACGTCGTGTTCGTTCGGGTGACGATTCGAACGAATACATGTGAAGGTGACACGTTCTGACGAAACGAAAACGAATTTCGAAACGAACGATAATAATTTAAGAAAAATTAAAATTTAATATTTATTAGGAATCACAATCTTTTAGAAATTTAAAAAAAATAATGTTATTTAAATTAAAACACATAGAATACGCGAAATGGTGACGCGAGTTAACGAAATGCATAAAAATAATAAATTACGATAAATAATTCAAGAAAAGCCAATCTAAAAGATTTACTAGTAATAACCACTTTCCAAATATTTAGAAATAAATCCTCTTTAATTTATTTACAAAACACGCGCGTAACGTACCGGAAACACGACGAAAACAAGAACCGAGCAACCGAAACGAACCCGGACACCCTCGGGGTATTTAAAGCCTTAAATGAGGCTTTCACCCTCATTTTCTATCATCTCTCTCTCTCTAAGCCTCCCAACCGTCACTTTCTCTCTCTCTCTAAGGTTTCCAAATTCAAACATCAAAATCTTGCTCCATTGTTGATGAAATCGCGTGTTCTTGGTGTCCACACGTAGCTACAATCATCCTCTACCTAGAAGTACAGCAGATCTGAACGTTTGTCTAGCTGATTTTGAGGTATGAAGCTTTGAATCACACGAAACTTAGGGTTTTCTTCACCCATTTGTTCAACCACCCCATAAACCGGTTTTAACCTGAACCCAACCCGACCCAATGCTCCCTTTCGAGCTTCGCACGGTTTAGGACGAACCAGGACAGGAGGGGGAAAGTCATGGAGTTGTGTTGCAGCTCAGACTCGATGATGATGCTAACAGGTTCGTGATGGTCTGAACATTTTGTATATATAGTAGGTTTGTTTAGGAGTTTGTAACTTCTTGAGTTTTGTGTGTGTTAGACAGATCTGATAGAGAGAGTTTCTCTGTGTGAGATTGTAAGAACTGTGTGTTCTTGTTCATTTCATTGTAATCAGATTGTTATATTCAATGAAATGGTGATTTTATAAATGATTGTTTGTCTTTGATTCATATAGATCAAATCTAGATTCCGCATAGATTTGATTGTTAATAGGATTCCGTTGATCGATCGAGAGCTAATCTACAATAATTACAAAAATCATTAAAACACTTCTTTTTTAAATGAAGTTAAAGACTCATTTCCTAGCATCTTATATGTGATTTTGTAGTTTTTTACTTCTTTGTATGTTTAATTAAGTTAAAAAATATGTTTTTTTTATCATTCTTTTGCATTTATTTTTTACGTTCAATTAGTTAAAAATAAAGTATCATATAAAACATACAAAAAACATAAACAAACTATCACACTTTGTGCACATGACCAATTGCATTAATAACTACATAATAACTATGTAATAATTACGTATCATACAAAAACATACCCAAATTTAACATACTTTATGTAAACATGAACCATTACATGAATAATTACGTCCTAATACAGTTAAAATGACTTATCATACTCTAACATAACCAAAAATCACATTCTTTATATAAACATAAACAATTAAATTAATAATTACGTACTAACTATGTAATAATTACGTATCACACTCTAAACATAACCAAAATCACCTACTTTATATAAAACATAAACAATATATTACATGAATAATTACCCACTACTAATGTTAAAATAACGTATCATACTCTAACATAACCAAAATCACTTACTTTATTAAACATAAAACATATAAATAAGTAATTACGTACCAAAAATCGCGTACTTTATATAAACATAAGCAATTACATTAATAATTACGTACTAATAATGTCAGAATGACCTTTCGTGCTCTAAACATAACTAAAATCACATACTTTGTATAAAACATAAACAATTACATGAATAATTACCCACTAATAATCTTAACGTTATGTATCATACTCTAACACAACCAAAATCAGATACTTTATTTAACATAAAACATTTTATGTACTAATAAATCAAAATTACATATCATAACACAACATAACAAGAATCACATACTTTATTTAAAATGCACATTTAAAAGTATAATAAACGTACTAACATTTGAAAAAAGAACGTCCCCCCTCACATTTATAAACACTTCTCCATCTAGTCAAACTTTTCCAGGTCTTCCCAATGCAGAACATGTCCTTCTATCATGACCAGATAGACCAAAATTATGACAAAATCTAGATCTCTTTCTCATTCTACTAATAGCTTGTTCACATTTGGATTTGAACCTTTTATGCGATCCCGAACCTTTGTTCCTTATACCTGATGGCAAACGAACAGTTTTGGTTGATAAGTCGTTTTGTGGAGGTACAAAAGATGCAACAATGTCTTTCTGTTTTACTAATGGTATTCCTCTTGTTTCTTCATCCATCTTGTCCATTATTTCTTTTAAGCTATCTCTAAAATTGGTTAACTTGTCCATGTATTTCAACAACTTGTTGACTATGTATTCACTAGAAGACATTATATCACGTACCACTTTATTAACTTGAGGATCTATTCCACTTAAAACATCTGGTGCTATAATTGAACTATTCGATATATTGGGAACCACATCCTTTGTCTATCGACATGTTATATATTTTTCTGGAAGCACTTTTACTTGACATAATCTTAAAACATAAAAATAATGACGACATAACAAACCATATTGCCCAGACCTTCTGCAGCTACATCTAACTGTGATATCATCATCCACTTGAAGGTATGACACCTAAAAATACAAAAACAACAAAAAATGAAAATAAAAAATTTGGTATATCAAAATTACAGACCATCCTATCAAATTCAACCAGAAACCACAAAAAATGTCTACATACTTATAATAATCCAGATCCATGAGCCTTAATATCCTTGATCAGAAATTTGGTAAATTCTTCTGATTGTGATGTACACACTGATAGACAATTATGAATTGAATCATATATTTATTCTTGAACATCAAAGAAAATACTTCTTGTAACAATTTTATGTGCTTGCTCCTCAAGAAAATCATCAGACCAGATATCAGGCATTGTATTCCTTAAATCATGATCGTTTTTTCAATGTGTATGCCTTTGTGATTCCATGGCGGTATCAAAATGTGTAAAGAATTCAAGTAATGTTAATTGACAATTCGATACTTGTCCAAAATAATGATTCTCACTTTCAGAACATGACGTAGTATGCATTAGCCCAGACATCGGTTCATTCCGATAAAAAGCAGGAATCCACATTTCCCTAATCTCGAACATGTATCCAAACCAATTAACATTACATCAGTTGTAGTCGTCCGTGATTGACAACCATTCACGATCAAACTCCTCAGGTGTTATTGAATAAGTCCACACTATGTTGCATATACACAACTTGAATTCCTCGTTGTTACATAAGGCACTGCCAACCTGTCACATGTAATACTATATTACCATAAAATTATTATGCAAACAAATTACAATAATTACGTACTCTGTATAATTAAAACCCAAAATAACGTACCATCCAAACAACTTCTATAGCCTATTTGATAACAGCATCTTGGTCCGTCACTACAACCTTTGGGGGCAACCCAAAAGCATTTGTAAAACATTCCAATAACCATTTGTAAGACGCAAGTATTTCTGACCCTAATAATGCAGCTCCAAATGTAATGTTACAACAGTGGTTGTCAATACGCATAAAAGGAACTAGAACCATTTTGTGTATGGGAAAAAAATATATGTGAGCAACATAATATAATATCAAAACAATGTATAAGTTACATAACATACTATTCAGAAATTTATTTCATTTACTTGTTAGCCCGGAATGTTGCATCAAATGAAACAACATCACCAAAACATATTGACAAGTTACATAATATCAAACCAGTAAGCTGATTTTTATTGTCCTTGGTGTACTCAAATGAAAAATCAGGGACAAATTCCTTCTTCTTCAATAACATATTGACAACCATGTCCGCATCATATTCACCAAGAAACAAATTTATTTGTTTTTTGAAATTCTTACAATCCACATATGTAACTCCAACCTTCTCAAACCCCCATACTTTGTACGCATTATATTAAAAGCTCTAACCAGACCAATATTATCCTTGGACATTGAACACATCAACTGCATATGCTCGTATGTTAACTTCCTACATGATGACAATAAGTGGATGTCATCTTGTGAAACAAGACTGTGATTGTGTTCTTCTACAAATTTGATGATATTTAATGTCAATCCATCATGTGATTTTAAAACAATGTGAGCTAAACATCCAGTTCTTTGACTAGGCCTGTTCCTAGATTTGATTTGATTTTCTTTCTCATCTTTGAATTACAATCTCTTGTTGGTTTAAAACAATGTGTCCTCTGCAAGCTGTAAAACCACCTTTTATTGCATATGTTTGGTAAAATTAAAATGCATTTTCAACATAATAGAAAATCATACCTTTTTGTGGTTTGCACAATATCAGGACATCAGGTTTATAAGAATGCTTTCCTAATGTTGGTGATACACATTCTAAACCAACACATAACTGATCAATTTGAAATCCTGCATTAAATTAATCATGTACCAAACTTATATTGTATCAAAATCTCAAATAATAAATTACGTACCGATTAAAGAAACCATAGACTTATTATACATCCTGCATTAACTTAATCATGTACCACGAACGTACCACTTGAAACATAATATAAAAATGTGATCAATAACTTAAAAAAACCATAACGTATATATTAATTACGTTCTTAATCATAATGCTAAACTAAAAACGTACCACTTATATCATGTACAATTTATGATCGGTAACAAATAAAATTCAATACACATTTAAAAAAACAATATTAATTACGTTCCTATTCCGTAAATTATAACTATAAATTCTGTACCATGTATATCAGATATAACATAAAACTTCGATCCAAAAATTCTTCCGTCGTTCTCGATTCATCTATTATCATCATACTCCTAATTACAAAAATCATTTGCTAATATAAAAAAACATGTTTAGATCAAACAAGGTTCCTTCGCGATCTCTATCACGTTCATTGAACGTATAACACCGATGTTTCTCTAACTTTTTTTCTCAGTTTAAAATTGCAGCAAAAATTATAGTGAATTCCTGAATTCGTATAAAAAATATTAAAAAGTGACCGATTCCATGTTTGTTGTGCGATGCCGTAAATAATATAATCATTTCTTAAAATACGTTGTGTGTCAGTTACATAAATAACCCTCTGGTACATATTTTAGAATTACACGTGTCATATGTTTTGTGGCTTCTTACGTTTAGTATGTTAAGTTGAATATGTATTTGATCCAGCTCCTATATATATATATATATATATATATATATATATATATATACTAGCTTTGGACTCGTGTAACACACGAGATTTATTAGAAGTTGATTTATAATTTTTTGTTAATTTAATTTTTATTAAAATTAATAACATTAATATATATAATTAATTTACATTAAAAGAAGTATTGTATATATATTATATTTTTAAATTTAGTCGGCACCATTGATAATATATATATTATATTATTTAAATTGATATAAGTTATATATAAAATTCTTTACGATTCTGACAAATGTATTGAGTTTTTGAAAAATTACAATTGGGTCAAATATTTCTATTTTTGTTATAACATATTTGTGAGGAATTTTTATGATTTTGTTTTTTTAAAGATAAATTTATATGTAGAGTTTGTGATGACATATTAGATTTTGTTATCCAATTTATGATTCTGCAAATGATATAATATACCAGTTTTTTAGAGTGTAGTGTTTTTTCCCCAATTTGAAAACCTAAAACCAACTTTCAATAAACTGTTCTTTCTTCAACACCCATTTTATAACCGAGGTTTTCCATACTTCACTACTACAAAACAAGGGATTTGCTACTAGAATTATGGTTGCAAAATGGTGGCAATTGCCTTTTTGAGACCAATTTGCAACCATAAAGGTGGTGAGAAAAACACTGGTGGCAAATGACCTATTGCCACGATTTTGCCACCATTATATTTTTTGCTACCAGAATGTTGCGACCAAAATATTGGTCAAAAATATTGCTACCATTTTGCCACCATATTAGTTGCTACCATTTTGCCACCATATTACATATTAGTTGCTACCATTTTGCCACCATATTAGTTTGCTACCATTTTGCCACCATATTAGTTGCTACCATTTTGCTACCTATTTTTGCCACCAACCTCAAATATAGTTGCCACCATTTTGCCACCAAAACCTTGTATAATCATTTTTCTATCATAAAACCACCTGTGATCATTTCATTCTACATGTCACATCTAAAAACTCATATTTACATAAATTTCTAAACATCATTTCATTCCACATGCCAAATAATAAAATTCTAAACATAATTTCTCAAGTATGAGCAACTAAAATTAAACATCAAACAAAATACAAACTATCCAAACATAATAAAAGTCTAAATAATCAAATTAAAAGTGTTTTATAGTCTATTTTCGGACCAAAGTTTCAACATATCTTCAATTTTTTGACATCCGATTGCTCATAGCATCTTTTTCTGCTTTGTGTTTTTCCTTTTCTGCCTCTAACTTCGCAATAATTCCATTTAATATTTCTTTTTCTTCTTCTTTTTCTTCAAAATCTCTTTGATAATCTCATTCAACTTTTCATTCTACCAAACAATCAACAAAAAATTGTTATGAGTCAAATATAACCCAATCATAGTCTCATATGGAATGAAACTCAAACTTATTATTCATAAAAATTATAAAATTAGCATACCTCGGGATCATGTTTGCCATGTGCGGTCGAGTCATTAACGCCACTTAGAGATGGACTTGTTCAAATATATCAATTAGTAACTTTTATCAGTAAGGTTACTAAGTGCATGTTTGGGATTCCATTCAAATGTAACTTATTGACTTAATGAAAAAGTTATTAAGTTAAAAAGTTGTTTGGTAATTTAAAAAGCACTTTTAGTTTTAACTTTTTGAGCAGTGTTAAAAAGTCATTTTTAAGAAGCTACTTTTTCTGGCTTTTTAACTTTTTATGACTAAAAAGTCATTTTTTTACCTTTTCATACATAAAAGCTAATCCAAACATATTTTTAAAAACTTCATTTCAAAAGGTCATAAGTTCGTAAGCACTTTTAACAAAAAGTCCTTTTAAACTAAATAAGCAATCCCAAACATGCCCTAACTTCAAAGACAAGCCTAGATGATGTTTTTTTCTCATTATGTTGTACATCCACTGATGGGGTTCATCCCAAACCGGTTTAGGACCATCATTCACCAAACCGGACCAGTTACTAACCCAAACCAGTTTGGCAAAAAAAACCGGTTTGTACACCACTACTAATGGGTCAGTTTCAACAAGAATCAACCTGAATTTGGAATCTTTATCTTTCCTGTTCCTCTCCAAGTGTTTTCTGATAGCAACTGCTTTCTTGATCAGGTGGTACAAATCCTCTAGGATTTCTGGAGCAAGCCTTGTTAATATATAAACAACACAAACTAGCTGGTTAAAAATTTATAATATTTAAGCAAAACCTAAATGCTATAATGCATACCATAGGCTTTAAGAATTCTGAGAATCTTGCTCCTAGTTACACTGTTCACCTGAGCAATACCATGAGAATCACCAAGAATGACACCAATCTGAGATGGTGTAAGACCCTTCATGGCAAACTTGCAGATGATGTATCTGAACCTAGAGATAGTCAAAAAAAACGGTGAAAACTACATAAAAGGGCATACTAACAACGACCAAAATGTTAACACGGCACACAAAAACAGGGTATGAAACACAACATACTCTACAAACACCTTTAACATTGAAATAAAAGAAGTTCTCCAAGACTGTGAATTTATCAACATCACCAATATATAGCAGTGATTGTTTATGATTAATGCATCAAGTTTTATGGTTTCATCGTATATCACAATTGCTAACAAAAGCGAGGAGCTTATCACCAATTTTAACTAGTATGGGTACTTTGAGCCTCTATGTGTATATCCTGTGATTTTTCCACTAACATACCAGAAATTAGAAGGAAAAAAAATCATAAATCGTAAAAAAAGAAATTACACACTGAGTGCTTAAACATCAAATATCACACTAATATCACCAAAACTCAAATGGATATCTGCAAACAACATACAAATTTGATGAAATAATCAAAACTTGAACACTGTTAACAAAATTTCATCAATATTTCCCCTGCCAAACAGACCAAAGTCTATATTTAAATGCATGCGATCTCCTATATTGTTCTTATCTAAAGAAATTACAAAAATGATAAGAAAGCTTTTGCAGGTCAACCCGACCCAACTGGTCTGGTTCAACCCATAAATTAAAAGAGCAACCTGCAATCATGTTGCCAATTCTAGAATCAATTATATAGTCTGGATTTTTGCATACAATTATATCAATCAAGAAGCATGTCTCTCTATCCCTAGATCTCAACCTCCCCATACCCTACTAATAACTTTGCCATGAGTAAAATTTACTAGTTACATATGTTTATCAATCAAGAAGCATGCCGCTTATTAGTAATTACATGTTACATATTTAAACACAAACAAATGTTTAACCTATTTACATACACGACCTATTAACTTCTCAAACTTGGATTAAATAATTACATGGCTAACAAATAGTAATAGCACTAGTAGTAGTACCTAGCAAACAAACATTAGAAAATATAATATTCATGTCATCAACTTAGTTTGCCCAATCAATGTTATAATCAACATCATTTTGAAAGAAGAGCCGACTACATTTAGTTTATCGCAAAATGATGTTGATGCATTTCGAATTATTTGGTTTGCTTGAGTCATCCCCTCTAACTGCTAGACGTTTTGTTCAATTGAGTAAATTTTTATTGTCAACATTCAATAATGCACATGCCAACGACTTTCGTTTTAACTCAATACTTTTGTGCTCATAAAATCAAATCTATTTAATTCATCAAATTAATAACCAGAAGGGATCAAATTAGAATCAGAAATTACATAATCTAACCTCTTCAAATTAATAACATAATCAAACATCTTCAGATTAAATAAACTAATAATCAAAGGAAAACAAATTACTAAATTATAATCAGGAATCTAACCTGTTCAGCGACTCCAACAGCTATTTTAGAGACTCTGTAACTCAACTTAGTAAAATCAAACAGAGGAATCGAGTAGCAGACGAAGCACAAAGGAGGCGAACCTGTTCACTGTTCAACAACTCTTGCTACGGTAGTGTCGTTTATTTTAACCAAATTTGATGCAGATTACTTCATTCAAACTAATTCTGATACAAGCTTAAAGAGTTAAAGATAATGCCGACACAATAGTGCTCCTGTTTATCACAAAGGGCAATACAAATTATGAAACAACAGAGTTGCTTTAACATGAATTAGGGTTGCATCAGAATTTTTATCATGATTGCCGCACTCAAATTTTTATCAACAGGCTAATCAAAAGTGAAAAAGAATTCTACTATAACTTTGGGACAATCAAAGAAATGGAAACTGGAATAGCAGAGAACTTCAACCTTATAGCACCAGATCCAAAATGCATCAATAAATCTAAATTACAACATAAAATTTCTTTAAAATACTTCTAAACCTAAGCCCTCTGTTGCAGACATCACATAGAATTTAAAATACTTATAAACCTAACGACTTTCCTGTGATTGTAATTGGCATCGAAATTTGAAATGAATTTCAAAGAAACAACAGATTTTGAAGCTTGTAACGGAAGAAAACTTACAGCAAAAATCGGAGAAGATGAAGTTGTAGGCGAATGAGAAGCGAGAACTGATGAAACTGCTGGGATACGAAGAGGGAAAATGATTTAGGTTTTGTTTGCAATAGAACATATATCAAATTCAAAGAGGCTAGAAGAATCGAAGCATCAGGCATGGCGTTTCGTTTCCACCGCGTCTCCCGTGGCGTTCCGCCTTCCTAGCTTCTCCCACACTCAAATGGAAAATTGAAATGAAACCCTACTTTTCCTGCTCATGCTCGTTCCTGCGTCTCCCATGGCGTCCATTTTATTTTGTTTTTCATAAGCCCAGCTAACAATAATAAGCCCGGCTTTTTTTAATGAGTGTTCCCCAATTCCCGCTCCCCAATTCTTTTTCTTCTTTTTTGCCACTGTTGTTATGGTGGCAAATTACTGTTTAATTTTTTACCTACCATTTTGCTACCAAAAGAGAAAAAAAGATAAAATCTCTCACCACTTAGCTACGGTATGGTAGTAAATACTTTTAATTCACATTTGGTGGGAAAACAGTAGCAAAATTTGCTACCATTTATTTTGGTGATAAAATTTGGTGACAATTGCCTAATTTTGTAGTAGTGCTTTTTGCACTAAATCCCCCATGGATGTTCACGGAAATTCTTCTATCAGCGGGGAAAAACAGGATATAGATCTTGATTATCCTTCGATGTTTTCATCTATTCCTGAATCGCATGATAAGTTCATAAACCGAATGAAAGGAAAATCCATTTGAAAAAACTCAAAGGTATTACGCTATGTTGTTTCATTATTAAAGATTTTTGTATTATGTATTATTAGGAATTTTAGTATTGTTAATGTGTTTTAATCCTGTTAAGTTATCATTCTGCAAAGTAACCAATCGTAATTTGCCCTATTATTTATTTTGAGAATAATGTTGTTCGGTATTAGGTTATATTCTACTTCTTGTGTTTTAAACTGATTTAATAAGTATGCATTTGTAAGTATGATCATTTCAATAATAAAATGGCATATTTCATTGAATAATGATCGGATTTTGTATGATATCTTTTAGTATTCCTGTTTCATGTTTACTGCACAAGTAAACGTGAAAAATGCATTCATGTATTGTATATATCAAATATATATATTAGGTTATTTAAATTTGTTTTAACTTTATGAATGAAAGAAAAACAGAAGATTATAAGCAGGCTTTTAAAATCAAAGAACATTGATAGTCAATATGTTTGATATTCTTTTGTTTTTTTGGGACTTCTAATGCACATGTATAAGGAAATCAGTTGATCACATGATATAGTGAATATTTAGAAAGAAGGAGTCAACTTTTATCAATACATAAGGTTAATAACATGTTATTTTATATATATATATATATATATATATCTTAACCTACTATAAACAGATTAATACATTAAGAAATCTATTTACTTTTTATGATGTAAGGTCTTATATTGTTTGCTGCACAGGTAAAAATGTAAATAATATCATCTATTGAATTATTATGCGTGTTTTGTATGCATAGCTTACATGTATAAATAAAATAGTAAATTGATTTTAGTGTAATATTATCTTTGTTTTTTGCATGTTTAAACATGCATAGTATGTTTTTGTATGAGAGGCCACATTGTTTCCCAATCCTTACAGATGATTTGAAATTAAAAATTTTATATCAACTTTTATTTGTTATAAAATCATTATAAGTTCGTATCTTGAAAAAGAATACCCAAGCATACTCTTCAAATTCGGCTGGTAAGTAATGATGGTGTAGGAGTTTTGAATTTGAAATTAGAAATCGTTTGAATTTGAATTTAAATTTAAATTTAAATAATTACCATTATAATTATTTATTAAGAGATAGAATATATTTATTTAATATGAGAGATAATTTATGTTGATTGTACATCTAGCTTTGGACCCGTGTAATACATGGGGATGTATTAGAATTTGATTTTTATTTCTTTGTTATATTAATACAATTGAAATGAATACATGAATACATGTGCTCCTGAAATAAAAAATGATATCTTTAGTGAGGTAGCATTGAAAATAAATGTATTTTAATACAATTGATATTTTCTTCTTGTTAAGTAATAAATGTGGAAGTTTAAGTGTCTCATTTAAATAAAAAAAAATACTGATTGTACACACCTTCTGAACATTTGTACCCAAAAACTAAAATGACAACATTGGCATTTTGTAAGTCAAACGTAGTACCCAAAAATTGAATTTGAAGTGTTTGTATTTAAGGGAATGTAAGCTTAATCACTTGTACATTAAATTTATAAGCAAAAATTCCCTTTAGTATCTGTCTATTGAAATGAATTTTTCTATTCTAATAAACAAAAATAATGTTTCACACTTGTCTAATTCTCATTCTTTTATCGCCACTTGTCATTTTTCTATCAATTTATTCAATTTTCTATCTTACTAATTAATCACATTCTCTCATATTGAATATTTATAATATTAATGAGTAATAATATTATTTGTCTTTTTTCTTGCAAGAAAATAGTTTTGAATAAAATATATTAAATCAAATTTTTTTATTAAAAACCACACATAAAAAAGTTTATAAAATATGAAATTTTCAATGTAACATAATGTTTTAAAGTAAAAAAAGTATTTGAAGTTAGTATTTTTAGAAAATAAAAGTTTAATAAAAAACAATTTTTTAAAATTAAAATAAACCATAAATCATAGTTTTCAAATAATAGAATTTTTATAAACAAATAATGTTTCTTAAAATGAAATGCTTAAAAAATAATTATTTAAAACAAAAAGTTATAAAAATGTTAAGAAAAAATAAACTTTAGTTATTTATGTTTAATGATATTTCAAATTAAGTAATCTAATTTTATTAATTATACAAACCACGCCTTATATTCTTGATTTGTAACAATTAGTTTTTGATAGAAAGTAAATTAATTTTTAACATCAATTAGTTTAAGAATGTTTATTCTTACAAAACAAGTAGGTCACTATTATTTTCTAGTTATTGAAAATTTTAATTATTATATTATTAGTTAAAATACTCATTAATGTGTAATTTATTTACTTTATAAAAAAATATTGTATAATTTTTAAATATTTATTATTAATTATTTAATATCTATATTTAATCCGTGTAAACACGGGGTAATAATCTAGTAAACAATAAAAACAAACCAATAATAAGCTTCAAAATTGTTGCAATAAGAAACTATGTGTGATATAGGATAGCATCATGTCACACCCCTCAAATTCCCACGTGCGGTGTCAGACCGCGCGGGTGTGACGTGGCAAGGATCATAGCTCTTGATCATATAAAACAACCCTATATGAGTTAGACAACCATACAGTTTTATAGATAAGGCTAGTTTCGTAAATTAAGCAGCGGAAAAGTTTAATACTAAAGCAGTGAAAATAACAATGTTTGCAGCGGAAATGTAAGTTGTATCAAAAACTACATGTTTTAGTTATATCAAAACCAAACAAACAAAGCGAAAGCCTAGGACTAGAGTTTATATGCATGCAGACTCTCTTGTGCATCACCATGTACGTCCTAGCTTGTGCTGATCAGTTACCTGAGAATACATACGAAAACGTGTCAACATAAAGTTGGTGAGTTCACAGGTTTAAATAGTTAAAAGCGGTAAACAGACATATACCGGGTGTGTTAATTGTTTGTTGGATCTATGATTCCTGGGTCATCGCTGAACCCAGCATCAACATCGATATTACACTCTTCGTGACCTCCAGTCACTGTCGTTATCGAGTGGGGCTACTCAAACCCAGTAGTACTACGTAATAACGACTCGTTTGTTACACAAATAACGGTAAGGGTATGTGAGGACTTTGTTGCGATAATAGTTACACTCAAAATGTTTTTACAACATACCAGTCATATATCTAAAAACAATTGCATAGTATTCTCACCCCAAGAGTTTAACAAAAGAGTTAAAGAATAAAAGTGGGGCTGTAAACTCACCTGAGTTTAGTAGTTGCGTTCTTCTCGTGAACGGTTTAGTGCACCTTTAGCAGTTACCTATATCAAATAGGTGTTATGAGTTTGTGTTCACATTCGTGTTGGTCTCACTGGACCGTATTCGTGTCCAAACAACTCCAATTTGTTATGTGGGTCACGTTGACCGTGTTTGACCTAACGACCCGTTGGTGGCGTGTTTAGTTCAAGTGATCGTTTTACATGCGATTAGTGTCGTGTGTTACGTGTAAGTGCATGAGTCATGTTCGTGGGATAACTTACTATTGATAGTAAGTTTCCATTTTATGAAAGTTTCCATATTAAGCAAGTCATACAAGAAATCACTTTCCGTTTATTCTAGTACGCGTAGTTAACCTATATGACCATGTTATCACGTAGCATTCAATCACACATAATCAAATAATTACGTTTCTCGTTTAAAAGTTTCTATTTATAGAAGTTGTAATAATAAGCATATTTCTCTAAGTCTAACAATCAAACTCATCAAGATATCAATATCCTAGTCTCAAATAACCGATTAAGCATGCTTGATATGACTAACATATCGTTCTTCATCTACTTCTTAGATTAAAGTTACTATTTTTAGAAATAATGAGGTAAATCAAGTTTTATAACACTTTCAACAATCAAATGTACTCAAAATCATCATGCAAATCATAAATCATAATCTCAAACACATGCATATGGCTATTTCATCATCTATCACTATTTTGTAACATTAAAGTTGCTAAAAATAGTAACATGTCACAAATTACATTATACCATAAGTCTTACACGTCAATATGTCAATAATCATCATCTGAAACACAATCTAGTAACCCAAAACCCATGCATATTTGTATTTCATCATACAACAATGCTTTGTAACCTAAAAGTTACTAAATATAGTAATATCTTCAAATTACCAATTTTTTTCCAACAAATATCATGTTAAACCTTGTAGAATATCCCAAACATCATTCATAAGCATTTGTTCATGTCCAAAATCACATAAATCCAACTAGATCATGCATGCATGCGGCAAAAAGCATGGTTGGAGAAATCACTAGGCGTTACCAGGTCGGTCGACTGGGGAGTTGTGAGTACTCGGATACGGTAAATGATAAAAAAATAATTTTTAAAAAATTATATATATATCAAATATCATATGTTTACTAGTATATATAACATATATAGTGAATATAAATAGAAATTAAATATATATAGGGAAAAGCAAACAATAATTGGTGAAAAACAGGGAAAATCGGTAAAAAATAGCGAAAAACCGAGTTGGTCCGAGTAGGCCCAAGTTAGCCGAGTTTGACCGAGTTTTTTTAGCCGAGTAGGCCCGAGTTGGACCGAGTAGGCCTGAGTTGGACCGAGTTTGACCGAGTCTGAGTTGGTTTGGCCAAGTAGGAGAAAATTGGTTCGGCCGAGGGCAGAGTACCGAGTACTCGCCGAGTACTCGGCCGCCTAGGCCGAGTTTTACAACACTGGCAAAAAGTCATCTTTTCATAGTAACATTATCATACGAACGTTAAAACCCATCAAGATCATCATAGATCGTTCTAGATGCACCAAATTAGTAGCAAGATCATTATTCACAGATCTATAACGTCAAAATTTTGTGCATGTGTGGGTTGGGTGTGTGCATGTGGCCTTAGAGGCTTGCATGTGTGTTTTTATGTGTGTTTATGCTACATAGGCCATAGATTTACCTTCAAAGGCTCCTAAGATGCTGAAATGTTACTCTAACAACCCCCTAGACTTCTGGACAACAATGCTTAGCATGATCAAGAAGGTGAAGAGGATGAATGAGCTTTAATGGGTCTCCTTCCAAGCTCCTTCAAGCTTCCAAGCTTCAAGCTTCCTACAATGGCTTCTAATGGTGTTCCTTGGGTTCCAGAGCTGGTAGCAGGTGTTTAGGGTGGCTTATGGTCGGGTGGTGGCGTCTGGTGGTAGATAAAATGATCGTAGAAGATTTGTAATGATTTTTGTGAGGTTCAAGAAGATTTTTACGATTTTGGGTGGGCAGGCGCATCGCCTGGCGGGCGACACTGAGGCCAGGCGTAGCGTGTGGAAGGGTTGGCATCTGAGGCTCCTCTCTGTCTCGCGCGTACCGCCAAGAGTGGGATATCGGGCCTAGGCATACCGCCTGGTCCCCCGGTCAAGCCCAATTGGCCCATTTTCATGTTTTGGCTCGTTTTTCACGTATTTCTCGTTTACGATCATTGTTTTGAGACTTATAAACGTTGTTTCACCTGTTTTAGGCTCCATTGAGCCTAATTGTTGTGAAATTAGGTTGTTGTTTCGTTTAGTTCACCATCGTTATTTATTCAAGACACGTGCGTATGTTTTCCGATAATTCCTCGAATTATCATCTTATTGTATGTGTTTGGACTGTTGCGCCACGTGTCACACTAAATATCACTAATATAATGCCACGTATGTAATAATAATTCGAATTATTATTAAAATATTAAAACGCTGACCTGGAAAATACGAGGTGTCACATCATCCCCAGTTAATGGGAATTTCGTCCCGAAATTCAGTTCGCGTTGTCGGTGTTTGTCTGGTTTGTGAATAGGTGAGGGTATTTCTTTGTCATTTGGCCCTCTCGTTCCTAGGTAAATTCTGGTCCACGTCGGGAGTTCCATCGCACTTTAACTATCGGTATGCGACTAAGTTTGAGCTTATTGACCTCTCGGTTCGATATTGCTAGGATTCAGTTTCCCTCATTTCCCGAATCGGATCACTCCCTTCTAGGGCGAGACTTTAATAAGCACTCAATCTCCCACCTGGAATTCCAAAGGCTTGCGTATTTTGTCAGCGTAGCTCTTCTGTCGATCCCGAGCTGCTGGCATTCTATTTCGTATGTGCACGTTCTTCTCATACGTCTCGTGCACGGGTTCGGGACGAGTCAGTTGGCTTTCACCAACTTCCGCCCAACAGAGGGGTGATTTGCACTTGCGTTCGTATAGTGCTTCAAACGGTGCAGCCTTGATGCTGGTGTGATAACTGTTATTGTGGGAGAATTCAACCAAGGGTAAGTGAGTCTCCGAGCTGCTGCCGAAGTCTATCACGCATGCTCAAAGCATGTCCTCCAGTGTTTGGATGGTTCGTTCACTTTGCCCATCCGTTTGCGGGTGATATGCAGTACTCATATCTAGCCTTGTCCCTAGTGCCTTTTGCAAGGACTTTCAGAAATGTACCGTAAATCTGTTGTCTCGATCAGATATTATGGAGATCGGAACTCTATGTCTGGATACCACTTCCTTTAGATAGATTCGGGTCAATCTATCCAACTTGTCGGTTTCTTTAATTGGCAAGAAATGCGCAGATTTCGTGAGTCGGTCTACGATCACCCAGATGGTATCGCAACCACTCGCCGTATTTGGCCGCTTTGTGATGAAATCCATGGAAATTTGCTCCCATTTCCATACCAGGATTTCGGGTTGTTGAAGTAATCCCGATGGTTTCTAATATTCGACTTTCACATTAGAGCAAGTCAGGCACTTGCTCACATAAGTCGCGATTTCTGACTTCATATCAGGCCACCGGTATGTTATCTTCAGATCGTGGTACATCTTGTCAGAACCTGGATGTACATAATATCGGCTTTTGTGTGATTCGTCAATCACTACATTACTCAATCCTCCATAGTATGGAATACAAATCCGATCCATAAGATAGTAGGCTCCGTCAGCCTTCACCTCCAACTGTTTATCCATGCCCCGCAAGGATTCATGCGTGAGATTTTCGGTTTTTAGAGCTTCCTGTTGTGCGGTTCGGATCTGGTTGGGTAGTTCTGAGTGAATCATGAGTTGTAGTGCACGCACGCGCTTTATTGTTTCCTTTCGGCTTAACCGTCGGCTACTACGTTACCTTTTCTCTGGTGGTATTTGATAGCACAATCATAATTGCCTATCAGTTCGACCCATCTGCGTTATCTCATGTTCAGTTCCTTCTAGTCGAAGATGTGTTGTAGGCTCTTATGATCGGTGAATATCGTGCACTTGGTGCCGTATCGGTAGTGTCGCCAGATTTTCAGTGCGAACACCACAGCTCCCAACTCCAGATCATGAGTTGTGTAGTTCTTCTCGTGCACCTTTAGTTATCGTGATGCATAGGCTATAACTTTCTCGTGTTGCATTAACACGAAAGCGAATCCTTGCTTTGATGCGTCACAATAAACTACAAAATCTTCACATCCCTCTGGTAGGGATAAGATTGGTGCTCTGCGCAATTTCTGCTTCAACAGGTTGAAAGAAGATTCTGGTCTCTCTCCCCATTCAAACTTCTTGTCTTTATGTGTCAGGGATGTCAGTGATTGTGCGATCTTCGAGAATCCCTTGATAAACCGCCTGTAATACCCTGCCAATCCTAGGAATTTTCGCACCTCAGTTGGAGTCTTGGGTGCTTCCCAGTTCTTAATGGCTTCAATCTTGGCTGGGTCTACTTGTGTCCCTTTCTCGTTTACCACGTGTCCAAGAAATTGGACTTCGAAAATCCAAAAGTCGCATTTGGAGAATTTCGAGTATAATTGCTCTGTCTTTAACAGTTCCAAGACAAGCCTCAAATGTTCAGCATGCTCTTCCTGATTCTTGGAGTATATTAGGATGTCGTCTATGAACACGATTACGAATATGTCAAGGTACGGCTTGCACACGCGACTCATGAGATCCATGAATACAGCCGGTGCATTGGTGAGTCCGAACGGCATGACCAAGAATTCGTAATGTCTGTATCGTGTCCTGAAGGCTGTCTTAGGGATATCATCCTCTTGTATCCTCAGATGGTGGTAACCGGATCTCAAATCGATCTTCGAATAGTAGCTTGACCCTTGCAATTGGTCAAACAGATCGTCTATTCGCGGTAAAGGGTATCGATTCTTGATCGTCACTTTGTTCAGCTCCTGATAGTCAATGCACATACGGAAAGAGCCGTCTTTCTTCTTTATGAGCAGAACCTTGGCTCCCCATGTTGAGAAGACCGTTCTGATAAATCCTCTATCTAACAACTCTTGTAGCTGATTAGATAGTTCATGCATCTCGGTAGGAGCCAATCGATATGGTGCCTTAGCTGTCGGTGCGGCTCCCGGTGTTAGATATATCTGGAACTCCACTTGTCATTTCGGTGGTAGTCCAGGATGATCTTTAGGAAAGACTTCAGGGAAATCACAAACAACGTCGATATCCTCTATCTTCCTCTCCTTCTTTGGTTGTTATGTGATGAGAGCTAATATTGCGGGATATCCTTTATGCAGATATTTGCTACCCTTCATGCATGACATGATACTAAGTGGTATTCCCCGTCGTTCTCCCTGTATAGAGATCTGGCTTCCATTCAGCAACATAACTCGAACTATCTTCTCGTTGCACACAATCTCGGCTTGGTTAGCAGATAACCAATCCATTCCAACCACCAGGTCAAAGCTCCCGAGAGTTACCGACATCAAGTCGATCTCTAGTTCGTGATCTGCTAGCACCAAGACGCGCCCCTTGAAGATGTGTTGCGTCTCAATCAGCTTGCCGTCAGCTAACTCTACGGTACACTTATATTCTAGTGGTGTTGGGGTCATATTAAGCAGTTTACTAAAATAGCTAGAGATAAAACTCCTATTGGCACCGGTATCAAATAATGTGCTAGCGTAGACATTATTTAAAAAGGAACGTACCGGTAACGATGTTGGGGTCATCTTTAGCTTCCCCAGATCCAATGACGAATGCTTCACCCCTTGTCGGGTTGCTTCCTGCATTCTTATTTTGTGGAAAGTCTCGGCGCATGTGCCCCGGCTTTCCACAGATAAAGCATCCCCTCAAGGTATCATTCTTGTTTGCGTTGGGGTTCGGGTTTGGTTTTGAGCGGCAGTCCTTGGTTAGATGTCCATTCCGCCCACAGTTGGTGCACTTGACCCTTTTGCACGGGCCGAAGTGATGATAGGAGCAGTTGTTGCATTTGGGGCTGTTGCCACGATATCCCCCTTGCCTTGGGCGTCAGATTGAGTGGCAGTGAATACTTTGGCTGGTGCTTGTCAGTGTTGGGTTGGTTGTTGTGGGGAGAAGGTACGGTTGTTACTGGGCTCCCACTTCCGCTTGGGTTCTTGGGGCTTCAAATGTTCGCCCCTCTTTGGCAGTTTTCCCTGAGCTACTGCCTGGTCAGTAAGTTTGTATGCCAAACGGATAGTTGGCTGGATGAGAGTGGGGCTAGAAGCAGTCACCATGCTCTGTATCTGCTCCGACAGTCCACTGATGAACTGTTCGGTTTTCTTGTATTCTGGCGTCACCATTGCCGGACACAGCCTGCACAGCTCATGAAATCGAGTACAGTACTGCTCGATTTCAGAACCCACCATCTTGTGCACCAAGAACTTTTCTTCAAGTTTCTTGATTTCATTCCGGGGATAGTACTCCTCGTGGAGCATCCTAGTGAACTCCTCCCAAGTTATGGAGTTCGCAGCCTCCAGACCCACTGTCTAGACATGGGAGTTCCACATGGTGAGGGCTGGTCCCGCTAATGTCCCGGTGGCGAACTTCACCCGGTTTTCCTCTGAGCAGTCGGACATGGAGAAGACATACTCCTCCTTCTCTATCCATCGGAGCAGTCCTACTGCCCCCTCCGTCCCCTTGAAGTTGTGTGGATGACAGCTCAGAAATGTTTTAAACGAACACCCCTTGTTCGCATTTCCCTAGGATCCGTTGTCTGTACCTCTTGTCTCACTCTGGAGGCAATTAGCCTCATATTCGGTGGTAGCTTTGTTTACTCTCCTTTCCACCATCGCTCAGATGGTTGCCGAGCCTGGGGGTCGTCGGTGTGTTCGGACGTAAGTTCCCCTTCCCGCCATTTGTTTATTCTATATAGAATGGATAGCGTGTTAGTCGTTAGTTACGTTAGGCGTTGAGTTAGTATGCAATCATGATTAAAATACCAAAATAATAAATCAAAATATCATTTCATTAATAACAACTTTCTGAGTACAATGATTTCCAAAACATACGACTATCATCATGATTCATATGAGCACATCCCGCTCATCTAGGCGTACAATACGAAATGAAATAAACTGAAACAAAATAACTATCTAAGTTGAGGCGATTGTGGAGTGTGAATCTCCACTGTCAGCAGGTTCGTCATCCTGCTCCTCAAATGGATCCTCCTCTGAATCCTCATCCGGGTCCTCCTCATTAAGGTCCTCCGCCTCGAACTGTGGCTAATCCTCAGGCTCCGGCTCCACAATGAATTGCGCCGCCCATGCTTTCATCATTGCGTCGCTGACCTGAATCTGTATGATGTTCTCCTCGGATACGACCTCCACCGCTACCAATCGGCCGCCGTGCTCATGAACAACTGCAGAGATAGTCTCCTGGTGCTCCTCCAACTGTCCCGTCTGAGCACGGATCTCCGTGACCTCAGCCGCCATCTCCTCCTGTCGTCGTATTGAGTCCTTGGTCATACCGGCCAAGACATCGTGTACTCGGTTGGTATAAGCAAGCTCGTCCTACAAGTAGTCCAGTCGTCTCTGAAGGCGTCAGTTCTCCTCACGGAGTACTTTGGCCTCCTCGATCAGCTCATGCACTCGCGGGCCGATCTGGAGACATGGGATGCAAAAGACCGCTCCATAGGCATACCTAGTGGTGGTAATCAGGGACTGCTAGATGCATCATCCAGCAATGGTAAAGTGGCACTCTCTCCTCCTTTGCCCACCGAGCTACAGTCGCGGGGTACCAATCCCATGCTTCGGTACTGCTCGACGGTCGAGCTCGCTTAGAATCCTCGGTGTCTACTCGGGATACGATGTCAGATATCCTCTTTCGGTCTTCCTCGGTCAACTCATACTCGGCAGAGCGTTTGCCTGGGTTCTTTCCGTCCTTGTTGTTGTTGTCCATGCCTGTAATCTTGGTTAAATAAGTAACAGATAAAAACAATAATAATAACATATTATTGTTCAATGGCTAAGTGTACTGTCTTGTGTAGAGCAGTGGCTATAGTCTAAGTTTACTACATGCAAACCTATTTCCCTAACACCAAGGCCTTGACACCGGTCTGTCACACCCCCCAAATTCCCGCGTGCGGTGTCAGACCAAGCGGGTGTGACGTGGCAAGGATCATAGCTCTTGATCATATAGAATGACTCTATATGAGTTAGAAAACCATAAAATTTTATAAATAAGGCTAGTTTCGTAAATTAAGCAGCCGAAAAGTTTAATACTAAAGCAGTTGAAATAATAACAATGTTTGCATCGGAAATGTAAGTTGCATCAAAAACTACATGTTTTAGTTATTTCAAAACCAAACAAACAAAACGAAAGCCTAGGACTAGAGTCTATATGCATGCATACTCTCTTGTGTATCACCATGTGCGTCCTAGCTTGAGCTGATCAGTTACCTGAGAATACATGCGAAAACGTGTCAACATAAAGTTGGTGAGTTCACAGGTCTAAATAGTTAAAAGCTGTATACAGACATATACTGGGTATGTTAAGTGTTTGTTGGATCTACGATCCCGAGTGTGTCAGTTCAACTTACCAAAACTCGACCGTTCCATTGCCTCCCTGGGTCATCGCTGAACCCAGCATCAACATCCATATTACACTCGTCGTGACCTCCAGTCACAGTTGTTGTCGAGTGGGGCTAGTCAAACCCAGTAGTCCTACGTAATAACGACTCGTTGGTTACACAACTAATGGTAAGGGTATGTGAGGACTTTGTTGCGATAATAGTTACACACAAAATGGTTTTACAACATACCAGTCATATATCTAAAAACAATTGCATAGTATTCTCACCCCAAGATTTAACAAAAGAGTTAAAGAATAAAAGTGGGGCTGTAAACTCACCTGAGTTTAGTTCCGTTCTTCTTGTGAACGGTTTAGTGCGCCTTTAGTGGTTACGTATATCAGAGAAGTGTTATGAGTTTGTGTTCACACTCATGTTGGTCTCACAGGACCATATTCGTGTCCAAACAATTCCAAGTTGTTATGTGGGTCGCGTTGACCGTGTTGACCGTGTTTGACCTAACGACCCGTTGGTGGCGTGTTTAGTTCAAGTGATCGTTTTACGTGCGATTAGTGTCGTGTGTACCTGTAAGTGCATAAGTCACGTTCGTGGGATAACCTACTATTGATAGTACGTTTCCATTTTAGGAAAGTTTCCATATTAAGCAAGTCATACAAGAAATCATTTTCCGTTTATTCTAGTATGCGTAGTTAACCTATATGATCATGTTATCATGTAGCATTCAATCACACATAATCAAATAATTACGTTTCTTGTTTAAAAGTTTCTATTTATAGAAGTTGTAATAATAAGCATATTTCACTAAGTCTAACAATCAAACTCATCAAGATATGAATATCCTATTCTCAAATAACCGATTAAGCATGCTTGATATGACTAACATATCGTTCTTCACCTACTTCTTAGATTAAAGTTACTATTTTTAGAAATAATGAGGTAAATCAAGTTTTATAACACTTTCAACAATCAAATGTACTCAAAATCATCATGCAAATCATAAATCATAATCTCAAACACATGCATATGGCTATTTCATCATCTATCACTATTTTGTAACATTAAAGTTACTAAAAATAGTAACATGTCACAAATTACATTATACCATAAGTCTTACACATCAATATGTCAAGAATCATCATCTCAAACACAATCTAGTAACCCAAAACCCATGCATATTTGTATTTCATCATACAACAATGCTTTGTAAAATAAAAGTTACTAAATATTGTTGTATTTCATCATACAACAATGCATATTTTTATTTCATCATATGAACATTAAAACCCATAAAGATCATCATAGATCATTTAAGATGCACCAAATAAGTAGCAAGATCTTAAATCACAGATCTATAACTTCAAAATTTCATGCATGTGTGGGTTGGGTGTGTGCATGTGGCCTTAGAGGCTTGCATGTGTGTGTTTGTGTGTTTTTATGCTACATAGGCCATAGATTTACCTTCAAAGGCTCCTAAGATGCTAAAATGTTACTATAACAACCCCTTAGAATCCTGGACAACCGTGCTTAGCAAGATCAAGAAGGTGAAGAGGATGAATGAGCTTCATTTGGTCTCCTTCCAAGCTCTTTCAAGCTTCCAAGCTTCAAGCTTCCTCAAATGGATTCCAATAGTGTTCCTTGGGTTCCAGAGCTGGTAACATGGGTTTAGGGTGGCTTATGGTCGGGTGGTGGTGTCTGGTAGTAGATAAAATGATGGTAGAAGATTTGTAATGATTTTTGTGAGGTTCATGAAGATTTTACGATTCAGGGCTGGCAGGCGCATCGCCTGGCGGGCAACACTGAGGCCAGGCGTAGCACACGGAAGGGCTGGCATCTGAGGCTCCTCTCTATCTCGCGCGTACCGCCAAGAGTGGGATGTCGGGCCTAGGCGTACCGCCTGGTCCCCGGTCAAGCCCAATTGGCCCATTTTCATGTTTTGGCTCGTTTTTCGCGTATTTCTCGTTTACGATCATCGTTATGAGACTTATAAACGTTGTTTCACGTGTTTTAGGTTCCATTGAGCCTAATTGTTGTGAAATTAGGTTGCTGTTTCGTTTAGTTCACCTACGTTCGTTATTCAAGACACGTGCGTATGTTTTCCGAAAATTCCTCGAATTATCGTTGTAAGTCCCAATCACTTGAATCTTAACAATTCGATATCAAACCAAACTAACTAATGAGCGGAAATCAATAAATAGTTTATCAAGAAATCAATACAAATATTCAAAACTTGCATGCGAGATTGTATTTATCAATAATCACTCGTTTGATACAAGAACAATGAGAGAACAATGAAGATCAAAAGATGAAGAGTAACTCTCTAAGAAAATACTGAATGAATGCTTAATCTTCATAATGAAACAAAAACAAATATATATAACCGAAAATCAATGACCGAGAACCAAATGACCAAATCAATACCGAAAACCATTAATACCAACAACAATCGAGTGCGTGCGTGTTGACTAGTGAGACTCGACGAATTGTTGGTGACACGTTCCATGTGTTATGACCACCCAATGTGTCATAAGTACATGTAGGACACTTACATGTATCCTATGACTCTAATCATACAAATTACCCTTTTTTGGAAAGTTTCCATTTTAGGAAAGTGTAGCCATGAAATCTCATTTCATAAAACCAATACTATTAATACGTTTAGAAAATCATGTTTTAACATTTAAAACACATCGTCTGCGCATAAATCATCATGTACGCCGTTTTGCCCAAATAAATTTTCCTTATTTGGAAACTATCTGTTTAAAAGCTCGTTTTCACAAAACGAAGTTTCTATATATGTTAAAAATCATTTCTAAACATGTTTCAACAATCAAAGTTCATCAAAAGCCCTCTTTTGATTCTTAAAAGTTTCCATTTTTAGCAAGTTTCTACAAAACCAAGTTTTTTGACAAAATCAAATACCCAAATGTGTTTCTAAACACTCCAATACACATTCAACAACATCTAGACATGTCTAACATGTCTAGATCATCACAAATCCAAGACTTGCACATAAAAGTTTCCTTTTATGGAAAGTTTGCCCAAATCATCACCAAATCAAACATAACTCAACCAAACTCAAATCTAAACAATCCTATACTCTAAAATCAGTGATCTAACTCATCTAATACATATATCACCAACAAATTTGAGCACAATAACTAAATGGAGTTGCTTGTGGGTTATTACCCATTGCATGTACGATCTAATGACTAATAAGCAAATAAAACTACCTTATCAGCTAGGATTGATGTTGAACAGCTTCTAATGATGATGATCTAGCTGTCGATGATGGTTTCTAGCTCCCTAGCTCCTTCTCCAAGCTTCAAGGACTCCAAGAACACTTCTAGTTGCAAGGGATGGCTTCAATGATGATTCCAGGAGGTTTGGGTGTTGTTTACAGAGGTTTTTGGTCGAGTATAAGTGGGGAAAGTCGGAGAAAATGGAAGAAGTTCAAAGAAAATGAAATGGGTTGGTTAAATAAGAAATTTTGATCTGCATGGCCTTCGCGTACCGCGAAGGCCGATCAAAATCCTTTTTCGCGTATCGCGATGGGATTCGGGAGTCCCGACTACCGGTTTGCTTCGCGTACCGCGATGCCTCTCGCCAAGGGATTGTCGCGTACCGCGATGAGTCCTTTTTCATGTTTTTCGATTTCGTCGATTCGATTTCACTCGTACTTGATTCACAACGTTTATCCTAAACATCTATTGCATGTTTAGCACATAAGCACATAAGTTCGATTGATCACCAACGTTCGTGAGGCTCGTGTGTGTGTTTCGATAATTCCTCGAATTATCTTCGATCGTTTGCGTTTTGCGAAATGTTTGCACTCTTGATTAATCCCCAATCAACGTGTAATGCACAATTCAATAATTCTCCGAATTATTGTTTTGTGTTAGTGTTTGTGTTTGCCACACTTGGTTTCCAAAACCAATGTGCAATGTACAATTCGATAGTTCCTCGAACTATCGTTTCATAGTTGCTTGTGTTCAACTCATCTAATTAAACATAACTAAATGAAATGCAACAAGTATGAATGTGAAATGTAAAGAATGTAAGAGTCGCAATTTACCTGAAATTGCCGGGTGTCACATCATCCCCTTGTTGAAAGAAATTTCGTCCCGAAATTTGGTTGTTATTGGTAGTGTTTGAGAAGCAAGGGTGTTTGAGAAACCAAAATTTTCTGGTTGTCACATCATCTCCTTGTTGAAAGGAATTTCGTCCCGAAATTTATTTGTTGTTGTCGACGTTCGACGTTGTCTGCTTGAAGAGATGGGGATATTTGCGCATCATCTGATCTTCACGCTCCCACGTGAATTCAGGTCTGCGTTTCAAGTTCCATCGGACTTTAACAATCGGGATCTTGCTCTGTTTGAGTTGTTTGACCTCACGGTCCATGATCTCTACCGGCTCTTCCACGAACCATAGTTGTTCATCCACTTGGATCTCATCCAGTGGAACTACAAGTGTTTCGTCCGATAAACACTTCTTTAGGTTTGAGACGTGAAACACGTTATGAACTCCATCGAGTTCGGCTGGTAAGTTGAGTTGGTATGCCACCGGACCAATCCTCTTCAGGATCTCAAAAGGTCCAATATACCGGGGTTCAGTTTGCCTCGTTTACCGAAACGAATGACGCATTTCCATGGCGAAACTTTCAGAAGGACTTTGTCTCCTACCTGAAATTCCAAAGTTTCCGTTGTTTATCGGCATAGCTCTTTTGACAATCGCGAGCTGCTGCCATACGGTTTCTGATCTGTACAATTTTCTCCGTCGTTTCGTGTACAAGTTCCGGGCCAGTGAGTTGACTGTCGCCCACTTCCGTCCAACAGATGGGGGATCGGCATTTCCTGCCATAGAGTGCCTCAAAAGGCGCTGCCTTGATTCTGGTGTGATAACTGTTGTTGTAGGAGAACTCCACTAACGGTAAGTGAGTTTCCCAACTGTTTCCGAAATCTACTACGCACGCTCGTAGCATATCTTCAAGTGTTTGTATAGTGCGTTCACTCTGACCATCAGTTTTTGGGTGGTATGCCGTACTCATATCCAACCGCGTGCCAAGCGACTTTTGTAGTGATTTCCAGAAGTTAGAGGTGAATCTGGCATCTCGATCTGATATGATGGAGATTGACACTCCATGTTGCGAGACTATTTCCTTGACATAGATTCTGGCTAGCTTTTCCATTTTGTCATTTTCCTTGATCGCAAGGAAATGTGCTGACTTAGTCAGTCGGTCCACAATTACCCAAATGGTGTCATATCCACTTGGGGTATGGGGTAGTTTGGTAATGAAATCCATGGATATTTTTTCCCACTTCCACATGGGGATCTCTGGTTGTGTGAGTAGTCCAGATGGTTTCTGGTACTCGATCTTGACTTTGGTACAAGTTAGTGTCACACTAAAGAGAAATGGCAAGTGTTTCTTCAGATAGGCACTTCTTGAGGTTTGATACATGAAACACGTTGTGTACACTGTTCAGCTCATTTGGCAGGTTCATCTCATAGGCCACGGGGCCTATACGTTTGGTTATCTCAAAACGTCTGATGTAACGAGGATTCAACTTCCATCGTTTTCCGAATCGGATAACACCCTTCAAGGGCGAGACCTAGAGCAACACTTTGTCTCCCACCTGGAATTCCAA
This sequence comes from Mikania micrantha, assembly GCA_009363875.1. Taxonomy (NCBI): domain Eukaryota; kingdom Viridiplantae; phylum Streptophyta; class Magnoliopsida; order Asterales; family Asteraceae; genus Mikania; species Mikania micrantha. The sequence continues at coordinate 58,012,576 of CM018693.1, forward strand.
TGGTTTACGTCGTCTGTCAGCATAGCTCTTCTGTCTGTCCCGAGCTGCTGCCATTCGTTTGCGTATTTGCACGATCTTCTCGGTCGTTTCGTGCACAAGTTCGGGGCCACCCAGTTGGCTTTCTCCAACTTCCGCCCAACAGATGGGTGATCGACACTTACGTCCGTAAAGAGCTTCGAATGGTGCAGCTTGTATGCTTGTGTGGTAACTGTTGTTATACGAGAACTCAACTAGCGGCAGATGAGTCTCCCAGCTGCTTCCAAAATCGATAACACATGCGCGGAGCATGTCTTCCAACGTTTGTATAGTCCGTTCGCTCTGCCCATCAGTCTGCGGGTGGAAAGCGGTACTGATATCCAATCTCGTGCCCAATGCCATGTGCAAGGACTTCCAGAAATGCGACGTGAATCGACTGTCACGATCAGAGACGATCGATATTGGTATTCCATGCCGAGTAACCACTTCCTTCAGATAAATCCGAGTCAACTTATCTAGTTTGTCGGTCTCCTTGATGGGTAGAAAGTGTGCAGACTTCGTCAATCGGTCTACGATAACCCAGATGGTATCCCAACCACTTGCCGTCTTTGGCAATTTAGTTATGAAGTCCACGGAAATTTGCTCCCATTTCCAGTTTGGTATCTCGGGTTGCTGAAGTAGACCCGAGGGCTTTTGGTACTCAACCTTGGCCTTTGAGCACGTTAAACACTTACTTACATAATTTGCTATTTCGGCTTTCATGTTTGGCCACCAATAGGTCGTCTTCAGATCATTATACATTTTTTCAGAGCCCGGATGTACAGAATATCTGCACTTGTGAGCTTCATCCATCACTACGTCTCTCAATCCTCCTTAGTGTGGAATCCAGATCCGATCCACGAAGTAGTATGCTCTGTTAGTCTTTACCTCTAGTTGCTTGTCCATGCCACGCAAAGATTCATGCGTGAGGTTTTCGATTTTCAGAGCTTCCTGTTGTGCATTCTTAATCAGTTGTGGCAACTCAGAATGGATTGTGAGTTGTAGTGCGCGTACGCGTTTGGTTGTCTCCTTCCGGCTTAACGCGTCAGCCACTACGTTTGCTTTACCAGGGTGGTATTTGATAGCACAATTATAATCACCAATGAGTTCAACCCATCTTCGTTGTCTCATGTTCAGCTCCTTTTGGTCGAAGATGTGTTGTAGGCTTTTATGATCGGTAAAGATGGTACATTTCGTGCCGTATAGGTAGTGTTGCCATAACTTCAGGGCAAACACCACGGCTCCCAACTCTAGGTCATGAGTCGTGTAATTATTCTCATGCACCTTCAGTTGCCGCGATGCGTATGCTATGACCTTCTCGCGTTGCATCAACACACAACCGAGTCCTTGTTTCGAGGCGTCGCAGTACATCACGAAGTCATCACATCCTTCTGGCAAGGAAAGGATTGGAGCAGTGCATAATTTATGCTTCAACAAGTTGAAAGCAGACTCCTGTTTTTCTTCGTAATCGAACGTCTTGTCCTTGTGAGTTAGAGAAGTCAGTGACTGAGCGATCTTGGAGAATCCGTCAATGAATCGTCGGTAGTACCTTGCCAATCCTAGGAATTGTCGCACCTCGGTTGGAGTCCTTGGTTCTTCCCAGTTCTTGATGGCTTCGATTTTGGCTGGGTCTACGTGTATTCCCCTCTCATTAACCACATGTCCAAGAAACTGGGTGCAAATTGACCAAACACATTTTTCATTGTCTTGTGTGATGGACATGGCGGGAGGCACGCAGTCAGCTTCGTTTTCGAACCCACATATAATATAACTGTATTGACTAGCTATCAATCGATATTGCATTGTAATGATATGTAGTCTAGAAACATTTACTTTAAACATTTGATATTTTCTGCTTACGTAAAATCTGTGCTCTCACCAACCGTTGTGTTGACATTTTTCTCGCATGTTTTCTCAGGTAACTAAGGCACGCACACAAGGACTAGGATGCTAGGGTGGAGTCTTATTCATCTGCTTTAGTGTCTTAGGCATATGAAAACATTTACTATTTGTTATGTTATGTAATGTTAAGTAACTTAAAACGCTTCCGCAAATTTTATTTTAGAATTTTTTGAAAATTGTTTTAACTTAGCTTCCGCAACTCTGATTTACAAAACTGATTTATCCAAGTTATTGGATGTACGTATCAACCAGACAAGTAGGTCTTGCAAGTGTGACCAGAGATTGCGATCCTATAGAACATGACTGTGACCAGTCGCGTCGTGCCCTCAAAAGGCCGGGAAGGCCGGGGTGCGATAGATTGGTATTAGAGCCCTGTTGCTGCGAATTAGGTTTGCATTTAGTGAACTTAGTCTATAACCATTAGTGACCACACAACACGTAGTTCTTAGTATTGTTACCACCTACATACATGATTATACACATACTCATTACGTGCGTTATAGATATGACGTCACCATCATCACCACATGTACTCATACTCGACAAGGAGGAGCCGATTGCTCTAGCACCACTAGCATCACCGCTACCGGTGACCGTAGAGTCACCTGACCAACATCCCCTACTTTCAGAGGGGAGTGAGACGAATGATCCTGATGAGGACCCTGACTAGGATCCTGAGGAATTCCCCGTGGAGGAGTCACCAGACAATGCATCACCCATACTAGACCCACCTGATCCTAAGAGGAAATGTCTCGAGTCGGATGTCATCGCCAGACTGACTCGGGATATGGCCTGGGCAGATGATCAGATTGAGTGTCTCGTAGAGAAGCTGTGATATACAAATACCCGACATGCAGAGCTTTGTAGTATAGTTGACAGGATGGACCGAGATATGACCAAGTTGATTGCACTATTTCAGGCGGTAGAGGATTGAGCTGCCATTGCTGAGGCTAGACTCGCATAGATAGAGGAAAGGGTTGTTATTTCAGACCTAGAGGAGCCTGACTCAGAAGAGAAGGAGGAACCGGCAGAGGATGCTGATTCTGATTCCGCCATCGACGATGTCTTTGATTGATTTAGCATTGACCTAGGAGGGGCGGGTTGTGTCCCTGTACCAGATATTTTGGGATCTTAATGTTTTGGTATTAAATGAATTGTAACCGGTACAACTTATTATATATCAAATAGTCAAAACTTGTCTATGCAAATCAATACATGTTTCCTTTTTGTACCAACCACACACACTACATTAGTCCTTAGAAATACTCTAACGCTTATTCTCGCTATGAAGATGATGGCTGGAAGACGCGGAGGACGCATAAACGCGATAGGACGTGGAAACATCAACCTCACTGCGGCTGAACTTAACGCCCTCATCAATGAGCGAGTTGAAGAGGCACTAGCTGCACATGAAACTGCATGCAATCAAAACCAACTTAATCAAGGAGCAATTCCTAATCCACCCATCTGCACATTCAAATCATTTCTGGACTGCAAACACCACTCATTCAATGGTACTGAGGGTGCCGTTGGTCTCATGCGTTGGTTGAAGAAGGCAGAGTCGGCCTTTTCCATGAGCAACTGCAGAAGCGAAGACCTGGTCAAATTCACGGCTGGAACTCTCAAGGGAGTTGCCCTCACTTGGTGGAATACGAACGTTCAAAACCTACGGCTGGATGCAGCCAATGCCCTACCTTGGGATGAGTTCAAAAGGATCATGAATTGCGAATATTGTCCTCGCGGTGAAGTGCAGAAACATAAGACTGAATTCTAGAACCACAAGATGGTCAGTTCCGAGATCGAGGCATATACTGCTTGATCCTATGAATTGGCACACCTGTGCCCGGAGATGGTAACACCATGCTATAAGCACATTGAGAAGTATATCGAGTGATTACCCCCTCAAATCCAGGGTATGGTACTTTCTGCTGACCCATCACCCTGCAACAAGCTGTGCGACTAGCCTACCGACTCACTGACGTGGCTGTTGCACAAGGACTCTTACCACCCTGTGGCTCAGTAGGCAAGATCACAGACAAGAAACGCAAATGGGATAATTCCCTGAACAAAACCTCCACTCTCCAACCACCACCACAGCAACGTAAGTTTGGGTCACCCCAAGCTTACACTCCACCCATCCCAACCAACCAAAGGCCAGAAGCCTATGCAGGCTGGCACCCTAAGTGCAACAAATGCAATTTCCATCATGCGCTGGGGAAATGTGGAACCATCAGATGCCAACGCTGTGGAAAAGGGGGACATGTGCCAAAGGACTGTAGAGAAGAACTACTGACTGAAACCCCACAGCCACAACAACAAAAGCATGAAGCACCGAAGGGATGCTTCGAATGTGGGAAACCTGGGCACTTTAAGAAATACTGCCCACACTTGAATAACAACAACCCCAACCAGCGAAACAACAACAATAGTGGGAGCAACGGTCCTAGGGGATGAGCCTTCATGATCGGGGCTAGAGAAGCCAGAACGGATCCAACCTTGCAACAGGTACGTATCTATTGAACGATCAATATGCATCTGTATTGTATTGTGACACCCCGTAATTTCCAGGTCAGCTTACTATTTATTTTAATGATTATTTAAATGATTTTTGTACACGTGGCACTAGAATTAGATTAATTTAGTGTGACACGTGGCACGACAGTACAAACACCGACACACCACAAGATAATACGTGAAATTATCGGCAAACAGCACACACGTGTCAAAACACACGAACGTTGGTGAACGTCTAGCACATTGTGTAGCACAATACTCGAAACTTCACGAAACACTCACACAGTGAATTTGGAAGTTCAAACGAGGCCAAACGATAGTTCGTAGACATGAAAACAGCAACGAACGGATCAAACCCATTAAACTAGGTTTATTGGGCTCTTCAGGGGCCCATCGCGGTACGCGATGGCCCAACAGGAGGAATCGTCGCGGTGAGCGACAGGCGTCGCGGGGAGTTGACTCCAGGATTTCTTCGCGCTACGCGAAGAAATTTTTGAACCTCCACCGCGGTACGCGACGACACCCAGACGCCAAATCTTTATAAAACCAAGACCATTATGGCTAGCCTACTCCCTTTCATCATTTTGCTCGTCTACACACGCCATATTTCGACCATTCTCGTCTTCCCCACCAGAAAAACTCCATTTTCTTCTGTTAGAAACCATTAAAAAGCTTGTGGAAGCTTGGTTTGAAGATTAGGAACTTGAAGAAGGAGGTTGGGGATCGATCACCACTACACCCTCTCTTTGTTGCTGCAAGATACCACGAACCAGGAGGCCTAGAGGCTGTTCTCGTCACATCTCAGAAACTTTGAAGCCTTGAAAGGTAGTTTCCTTGAACCATATTCACTTTCCTCACATCTAAACACACATGCAATGGGTGGAACCCACATGCAAGAACCCATAGTGCACATGCACGAGTTTTGCTTCTGGGTTTGTTAGTTTTAATGTATTCTTTGATGATCTATGATGTTATAATAGTGTTTTATGATGATCCAAGTTGATGAGTATAAGTCTTTTTACTAAAAATGATGATGTATGATGTTTGAAGTGCATGCATGTACGATCCATGATTATGGGGATGATTTTGAGTGATTGTAGATGCTTAATAATGATATTGAAAGATGATTACATGGCTAGATTTGATTAAAATGGTTAAAATGAAGATTTTTGATGAACTTTCTATGAATAGAAACTTTTTATCTAAGAAATGGTGATATAAACGGTATTTGGTAACATGCATGCTTATGGATTGTTATTTAGATGTTATTAGAATGATAATGTTGCTCAAAATGTGATTTAGATATTGTTTATAATCATTTCTAGCAAAGTTACTATTTATAGTAACTTTTGTGGACCAAATGTTGTTAAGTGATAATTTAGGCCATGTTAGTATGTTTAAATGATGTTAAGTGGCATATTATGATAAATGATGATATAAGGATTGGTTTAGAAGTGTTAGATTGGTCATTTCTATGCAAAACTACAAAGTTACTATTTATAGTAACTTTATTTTTACAAAAACCAACTTAGGAATATTTTGAATGATTCGAGCATGCTAAATGGCTTATTATGTTGTAATAGGATTATTATATACTAAGTTAGATGGTTTCCGATGTCACGTATGCTATAAATGGAAACTTTCTATTTTAGGAAACTTTTGTGTTCAAACATGTTATAAACGACTTATGTGACTTCGTATGATGATGTGTTATGTGTTAACATGATCACGTAAGATTAATAAGCATGTTAGAACTATAAAAATCGTTATGCTTTCTGAACTTTCCATAAATGGAAACTTACTATAAATAGTAAGTTATCCATAGACGCGACTTGCCCGTTTTGCACACGACAAACACCTACACGATTGTTACACGATTCACAACCGTCACACGGTTCACCAACGGGTCGTTGACTTGACACGGCCAACTTTGGCCAAACACGATCAACTTTGGTCAAACATGGTCAAACACGGCCATTGTAGACCAACACAGTCAAACACGGTCAATGTGGACCAACACGAGCAAACACGGTCATTGTGGACCGACACGGACAAACATGAACAACATGAACAACCGAAGGTTGTTGGACACAAACACGAGCACGAACACAAACACCAGCACTGTCACATACACGAACTCACGTACGGTGTACGATATAGGTTGCAGCTGACCGACGCGCTACTTTCTCGTGGAGCTTACGCTTACTTCACTACTTGCATCACTAAGGTGAGTTTACGGCCCCTCTTTAATCTTTTAAACGCTTTCAAATAGGGGGAGAATACTAGTTGAACCGAGTCAAACATTATTGCTATTACAAACATTTTTGTGTATGCTGGTTTATCAGACAAACATTAAGTGTTGAACTCGTAACAATCCCTCACAAAGTCTTACCGTTAATGTACGAACAACGTGGTAGGTTTGGATGGATCCATTAGGGAATGACTAACCCCACGGGGCACCATGTTGAATGGATGTCATAACCCGTGCAAACTTTGACCTAACTTGCTATGTATACGAGACATAGCGGAGGCAAGGACAAACAAGTCTAGTTCGGTAGTGACGCACTGACACTTGGAGCCTTGGGCTCGGTACTAACATATGATAAACAGCATGACACACTTTTATTACTATATGTATATCAAAACCTGTGAACTCACCAACCATTGTGTTGACACTTTTTATAACTTGTATTCTCAAGTAACTGAGAAGATGATGGACATTCAGGAATGCACCTCTAAGGGAACGAGCATTAGGGCCATCATGCATTTCTGATTTTGTTTAACTTTTTGAAAACAATTTTATTTCAACTATGTATTAAACAATGTGTGTGTAACGCTTTAACTTTCCGCTGCATGTTATGATAATACTTCTTCCGCTGCAATACTATTAAATTTCCGCTGCAAACTATTTTTGTTATGTGTGTGTCCAACATTGGATTTGTAAACGCATATAGAGGTGTTCTATATGACCTTGAGCTGTGATTCTGGCCACGTCACACCCACGTGGACTGACACCACGAGTGGTAATTTGGGGGTGTGACATGTATGATACTGGAGCCAAGAAAAGCTTTATATCCAAGGATTTTAGTGAGATAGTTGCCATAACCCCATCACCCTTAGAGGTTGCATACACGGTAGAGCTAGCAGATGGTAAACTAATAGTAACCAAACACATTCTGAAAGAATGCACCTTAGAACTATCAAATCGCAAATTTAAGATCGACCTCATGCCAGTCACGCTTGGCATTTTTTATGTCGTAGTAGGCATGGATTGGTTGTCCGAAAACCAAGCTAAGATCGTTTGCCTTGACAAGGTTGTGCGTATACCCCTCCCTAGCGGGGAAACTTTAAACATCAATGGCGAAAGGAGCGTCACTCCTCTGAACATCATCTTATGCATGAAAGCTCAAAAATGCCTACGTTAGGGATACACAACCATCTTGGCACTCATCACTGAGAAAACTGAAGAAGAGAAGAAAATAGAAGAAATCCCAGTCATATGCGACTATCCCGATGTATTTCCTGAGGATCTACCAGGACTACCACCACCGCGACAAGTGGAATTTCGCATAAACCTCGTACTGGGAGCAGAAACTATCACACAAGCACCCTATCGACTTGCACCTTCATGATGCAGGAACTGTCCAACCAATTGCAAAAACTGTTGGACAAGGGATTCATTAGACCGAGTTTCTCACCGTGGGGAGCTCCTATCTTGTTCGTTAAGAAAAAGGATGGCATGTTTCGTATGTGCATCAACTACCGTGAGTTGAAGAAAGTGACGATCAAGAATCGTTACCCCTTACCTCGCATTGATGATCTGTTTGATCAATTGCCAGGATTGAGTTACTAATCTAAGATTGATTTGCGATCTGGATACCATGAATTGAGGATTTAAGAGGAAGATATCCCAAAGACAACTTTCCGTACTCGGTATGGTCATTACGAGTTTTTGGTCATGCCATTTTGTCTTACAAATGCACCTGTCGTATTCATGGATCTCATGAATAGAGTGTGCAAAACCTACCTTGACAAGTTTATCATTGTCTTTATCAATGATATCCTCATCTACTCTAAAACCCAAGAAGAACACAAAGAGCATCTTCAATTGACTCATGAACTTTTACAGCAGGAAAAGTTGTAGGCTAATGTAACAGCAAGTACCAGATCGTCCGGCAAGTCCGTACGGTACGTGTACTTTCTACAGTAACTATGTGTACTTATACGATTTTAAACAGTACTTGAATTAACAGGATCTTAAATACAAGATATCGTTGTACGTATTTTCGTATAAACTTAAATACATTAAGTACAACGTACACTTGGAACATTTGTTACATTTTTTAAGTGAAAACTTAATTACAGTTAACACAACAAATCACGAGAAACAACGGTACTCAAACAATATTCAGAAAACATATCGGTTGCGATCTGATGTCCACAAATGACAGGAATCAGATGACCGACAAGTCAGTACAAGAATAATGTGAAAACAGGATGTTTAGTTGAGTCCGACAGTGAGGAAACACAATCCAAACACAATTACAGTGTTATTTCAGAATAACGAACTGACAGTGTGTTTGCGTGGGTGACGATTCACACAAACATATCTGTGAGTTTAGAGTTCTGAAATAATGACTGAAAAGTAGAAAACAAAAGTCAGAAAGCAAAACCATCGTCGTATTCGTTCGGGTGACGATTCGAACGAATTGCGCGCGAAGGTGACGCGATCTGACGAAACGAAAACGAAAACACGACACGAACGAAAGTAATTTAATAAAATAAAATAAATAACATTTTACAATTTTGAAACTCGTCAAAATAATTAATTTAAACTCTTTTTATTTAAATCCATTTAAATTACGCGTAATTTTCCGGAAACGTAACGAAAACGCGAACCGAGCAACGAAAACGAACCCGAACACCCTCGGGGTATAAAAACACTTAAAGGAGTCAAAATTCCTCATTCTCCACTTCATCTTCCTCACCAAAACTCTCAAACCCGGTTTTGAAAACCCTAGCCACTACCAACCTTCTCTCTTCCATAACTTCTTCATTTCTTAACCAAATCACTTCATTTTTGAACTCACATGAAGCTCTCATCACCCTCTACACGAAAGTACAACAGATCGGAGCCATACACCACCGAAAATCGAGGTATGGTGATGCAAAGAACCACGAAAATTAGGGTTTTTGAGGTCTTTTGTTTCCACCCAACCCCAACTAGTTCAAACCTTATACCCATGGTCCACACTAGATTAAACCTGCTAACCGCACCCATAAACACCTAAAACCAACATGAATGTCGGCTGAAACATCAAAAAACCATGAGACCCAAGCCACCTACTGTCGAGCGAATGAGACCGAAGGGCCTAGGTCGAATGGCCTGGCCGAATGGCCAAAGGCCGACTGAGTCACCCTCATTCGCCAGTCAAACCTCCGGTCACTGCTGTTATTCGAACCTTCTCTATTCGCCAGCCAACACACCCTTTCATTCGGAGATTCTTCATTCGACTGAACTCATACTCACTTCATTCGTCCCTATTCATTCGACTAGGTCATTCATGGGTCACCCATCTCATTCGACCATAACTAACCCTAGTCGACCATGAGAGCTATTTGTCCAAGTATATTCAGTTGGTCAAGGGTGAAGAAGGGGGGAGGCTTAATCGGCCAAGAACCCTAAGTGTATACAGCAGGCCCAATGGGTACTGCCCAAGCCCAATATGGTTACTGTATGGCCCAACAGCTCGGATATGGGCCCATAAGTTTTTAATAAGGCCAGTTCTCATGACTTCTTTGCTAGCCATTTCATCTTTCTTGCCCAAGGCACCAAGGACACCAGGTGGCTCAAAGTCAGATTTGTTGGCCCAACAGGCCCAACATCAGGCCCAAATGTATTCTGGATGGCCCAAGATGGGCCCAACCTTGTACTGTCCAGGCCCAATGCTATCTTGGCCCAGTTAATCTGTTCCAGCCCATTACCTTTAGTAGGCCCAATAGTTAACCCCAAAAACCTTGTTTGGCCCATGTTTATTAAGTAACCAAGGACAAAATGGGCCCACGATCGATTTCAGCCCAAAGGAACCAGGCCCAGGTTGGCCCATGATCTATTTTACTACAGGCTTTGAGGGAATCCAAGGGGCCCAGTAAAATCATCTCCTGGCCCACTGATTTTGGCCCAAGGCCACAATTAAGGCCAACAGTCCAATTTTTAGGCCCACAGTTGTTTCAGCCCATGTAAGCGAGGCCCAACTTGGCTTATGAACTATGTTAGTGAAGGCCCGAGACAAAACCCATAGGGCCCAACAAAATCAGCCCGAGGCCCACAGAAACTGATTCAAGGCCTATTTTGAGGCCCTTGTCCTCACTTTTGGAGCCATTTTGTTATTCACTTGGTCAACAACCCATTTCTGGCCCAATTTCAATTCCAACAGCCTTATATGACTCTAGGCCCAACAAATATTACCAAGGCCCACCTTGGGCCCAATAAATTCCTTAGAGGCCCAATTGAGGCCCATAAAGCTACTTGAACTCTAGCCTTTGCAACATTTGGCCGGGCCTTTGTATTCCATTAGCCCAAATCATTGTCCCACACTTTCAAATAAGCCTCACCATCCTCAATTGTTCAAGAACTATTCCAAGGCCCATGGATTTGGGCCCAAGGCCCAACTTGCCACACAAAGGCCCAACAAGTAACTTGGTCACATTGTTCGGTCCATATGCCATGATTAGGCCCACATGGGTTCACTACATTTCATAAGATCAAATAAGATATGTCAAAAGAATGTTTGCTTAATTAATTCATAATTATGCGATAAATGTTCAAAACGGACAAAATCAACGAAGACGAGTGGAAACTAAGCACTAAGTCTTTCATCAAAGAAAATGGCATATAACTAATGACAAGATGATAACTTATAATGTCATTAACTTGAATCAAACATATGGGACCGAACAAGGATTATGACCAAGTCTTATGCGTATTAGCCAACTTTAGGGCTAACACCTACATCCACACACACAAGACCCTACAAACTTATACTTATAAGTCTTAACAACGTGAAATCAATACAGGAACGTGAAAACAAACCAAATTACAATACAGAGCGCGTGCAGTCTTTCGTTTAAGCTAAGTCAACTCAACAGCAACAAGGTGAGTTCATTGCCCCTTTTCTAACATTTTTGTTTTAAAACGCGGGGCTGAGAAGCATGCGTAAACCGTTTTATGTAAATTGTTTACTTGAATGCTTTTATATGTTTTACATGTATAAATGTTATCCTAGACTCATGTTTAGGAACTGTTACGTACTAAAGAACTATTTCAAAGAACTATTTCAAAGAACTATTTTCAAAGAACTAAAGATCTCGACAACGAACTATTTTCAAAGGTCTGTTTCAAAGAACTAACGATCTATTTTCAAAGGACTATTTCAAGGGTGTGTTGTCAAAGAACTAACGGTCTATTCCCAAAGAACTAAGTACAAAGAACTATTTTGAGGAACATCTGGGAAATGCTCAAAGATAACATGTGCCAAAGAACTAAAGAACTAAAGAACTATGGACGGTCTAAAGAACTATGAAAGCCTATATATCAAAAGATGTCCTAGCTAGACTGATTGATTATAGGTCACAAGTTTGATGAGGTTTACAGATCTCCTTCACTACTAAGTACCTTGATTGACAGACTAGTCTACTCGAGTTGACCAAAGGCCCCAATCATTAGGACTTAGATTTTACTAAATGTCTATTTATTTATTTACTTAAACATTTACAACTGTTTATACAATTACTGCGGTTGATCATGTTGTGTGATGAACCTGTGAAATCAACATAGATTTCAATGGATTGTAAACACAGGGACAATAACAGAAGAACTTATGGAATGGTGTTAAGGGTAAAAATGCTTAATTATCATTAACAACAGTGTCATATGCATATTAGTATGTGGTGGGATAGCGTCTGGGCTTGACCCTTTCGTGATTCCCTATATATAAGCATACCGATGTGGATATTACATGTGGAGTTAATGAGGTTAGGGTCTTTACCAAGAGAGGTTTTCAAATCATTTTCAAATCATAAAACTATATGAACTCACCAACCATGTGTTGACTTGATCTTTTTGCATGACTTCTCAGGTGACGAACAGGTCAATTAGGAAGTCATTACTTCTGGGCTAGGACTTCAGTTAGAAGACTTAGTATTTTTGGACCTGCATACTTTTGAAGACATCATACACATACCATTTTGTATATCTTGTGTACATACAAGATAGAAAACTTATGATGTTAATAGTAGATTTACATTGTTAAATTATAAACAGTACTGATGTAATTTAACTTTGTAATTCTATCATGTTTAGCATTTCTCATCTATGTATCATGTGCAATATAACAATCTGATCAATCCGATTATCACTCACGATATCGCGCCCCGGGAACCTTCCGCCCGACGGGACAACCGATCCTATCCCGCCGGCTCGGGGTGTGACAGCTAAACTCTCAAAACGTGACTTCTGGATTCGAGAGGTCCAATTTTTGGGACATGTTGTTAATGAACAAGGAATACACGTGGATAAATCCAAGATAGAGGCTATCAAGAACTGCGAAGCACTGAAGTCCGCAACTGAGGTGTGACAATTCCTAGGCTTGGCAAGCTATTATCGACGATTCATGGAAGGATTTTCCAAGATAGCCCAACCACTCATAGCCCTCACACACAAAGACAAGAAATATTTCTGGACTGATAAACAAGAAGTTGTGTTCCAGCTTCTCCAACAAAAGCTCTGTAGCGCACCTATTCTATATCTTCTTGATGGAACAGACGACTTCGTGGTATATTGTGATGCCTAGATACAAGGACTCGGCTGTGTGCTGATGCAGCGAGAGAAAGTGATTGCATATGCCTCTCGACAACTGAAAATCCACGAAAAGAATTACACCACCCATGACTTTGAACTTGGAGCCGTGGTGTTTGCACTCAAAATCTGGAGACACTAATTATATGGTACAAAGTGTACTATATACACCGATCATAAGAGTCTCCAGCACATATTCGAGTAGAAAGAACTAAATACGCGACAACGTTGCTGGTTCACACTCCTGAACGACTATGAGTGTGCTATTAAGTATCACCCAAGGAAGGCCAACGTAGTGGCCGATGCCTTAAGCCGGAAGAACACCTCAAAACCCAAGAGGGTAAGAGCCTTACAACTCACCATTCATCTTAATCTCCCTGAACAAATATGCAGTGCCCAAGTTGAAGCACTAAAGGAGGAAAATCTAATTGCCGAATCACTATGGGGAATGGAGAAGCAACTCGAGGTAAAATCCGATGGCTTACACTATTTCATGGAATGCGTTTGGGTTCCACATCACGGGAGTTTACGAGACTTTGTCATGGACGAGGCTCATAAGTCTCGGTATTCCATTCACCCTGGATCAGACGAAATGTATCACGACCTGAAGGTCCTTTATTGGTGGCCGAACATGAAAGCTGACATGCCACTTATGTGAGTAAATGCTTGACTTGTGCCAAAGTCAAGGTTGAGTACCAGAAACCATTTGGATTACTCACACAACAAGAGATCCCCATGTGGAAGTGGGAAAAAATCTCCATGGACTTCATTACCAAATTATCCCGTACTCCTAGTGGATGTGACACTATGTGGGAAATTGTGGATCGACTGACCAAGTTAGCACATTTCCATGCGATCAAGGAAAATGACAAAACGGAAAAGCTTGCCGGAATCTACATTAAGGAAGTAGTCTCGTGACATGGAGTGCCAATATCCATCATATCTGATCGAGACGCTCAATTCACTTCGAACTTTTGGAAATCATTGCAAAAGTCGCTTGGTACACGATTGGACAAGAGTACATCATACCACCCACAAATTGATGGCCAGAGAGAACGCACAATCCAAACACTCGAAGACATGCTAAGAGCTTGCGTAGTAGACTTTGGCAACAGTTGGGTAACTCAGCTGCCGTTGATGGAGTTTTCCTACAACAAAAACTATCACACGAGTATCAAGGCAACACCTTTTGAGGCAATTTATGACAGGAAATGCCGATCGCCTATTTGCTGGACGGAAGTGGGCGAAAGTCAGCTTAATGGCCCAGAACTGGTTCACGAAACAACGCAGAAAATTGTGCAAATCAGAAACCGCATGGCAGCAGCTCATGATCGTCAAAAGAGCTATGCCGACAAGCATCGAAAGCCTTTGGAATTTCAGGTAGGAGATAAAGTCCTTCTGAAAGTTTCACCATGGAAATGTGTCATTCGTTTTGGTAAATGAGGCAAACTAAACCCACGGCACATTGGACCATTTGAGATTCTGAAGAGGATTGGTCCAGTGGAATATCAACTTAACTTACCCGTTGAACTCGACGGAGTTCACATTGTATTTCATGTCTCGAACTTAAGGATGTGCCTATCTTACGAGACACTTGTGATTCCACTGGATGAGATCCAGGTGGATGAACATTACGATTCATAGAAGAACCAGTTGAAATCATGGACCGTGAGGTCAAACAACTCAAGCAGAGTCGGATTCCTATTGTCAGAGTCCAATGGAACTCGAAACACGGACCTAAATTCACGTGGGAACGTGAAGATCAGATGATGCGCAAATATCCCAATTTGTTCAAACAAGCAACGTCAAACACCGACAGCAACGAATAAATTTCGGGACAAAATTTCCTTTCAACTAGGGAATGATGTGACAACCAAAAAAATTTTGTTCTCAAACACTACCGACAACAACCAAATTTCGGGACGAAATTTCTTTCAACAAGGGGATGATGTGACACCCGGCAATTTCATGAAAATTGCAACACTTACTATTTCTTATTTCACATTCATACTTCTCGCATTTCATTTAATTAGGATTAATTAAATGATCGTAAAACACAATTCATTGTGAAGTGATAGTTCAGGGAATTAACGAATCGTACATTGCACATTAATTTTGGAAATCAAGTGTAGCAAACACAAACACAGTTGCAAAACAATAATTCGGGGAATTATTGAATTGCGCATTACACACTGATTATGATTAATCATGAGTGCAAACATTCGTTAAGACGAACACAAACAGTTATCGGTGATTCGAGGAATTACCGAAACATACACGAGTCTCATTACACGAACACTGGTGAACAAACGAAACGATAATCAAACGAATGTGTCGTTATGTGCTAAATACGAACTAAACGTTTATAGTAGACGTTACGAATCAAACATGAACGAAATCGATGAATAAAATCAAAGAATCTGAAAAATGGATCCTTCGCGGTACGAGAAGCCCCTCGGCAAAACTCCTCGCGATACGCGAAGAGTGGGCGGGATTTTGAATTTAGCCGAAATTCTTGGCGGTATGCGGCATTTTTCGGGAGTGAACCCGACTATTTTATTCATGGTAGTACGCTAAGACCATGCAGCCATGGACTTGGCGGTACGCGACGAGTCTTGGTACTCAAAAAAATTATAAAAACAACCCCATTGTTTTACACTCGGTTCCTTTACACTTTCACCGAGTTACTACACTCACTCTCGACCAAAACCCACTAAAATCAACTCTCAAACCCCCTGGTAACATTCTTGAAGCTATTCCTTACCTTTGGTGAAGCTTGAGGACCATTGGAGCTTAAAGAAGAGTTGCTAGAAACCATCTACAAACAGGGGAGCTACCAACAACCATTTCCAAACCTCGTAGCACCTGTTCAGCTCGAATCCTAGCTTCTAAGGTAGTTCTTATGGTCCATCTATGCTTAGATCGTACATGCAAGGACTGAAAACCCACATGCAAGTGTGTTTGATCACATGCAACTCCGATCCACTCACATGCACAAATTTTCAGTTGCTCTTGGATGCTTATTTGTGTATCTTGACTGATTTTAGAGTATAGGAATGTTGGTATTGAGTTTTGATAGATTATTGTGAAGTTTTGTAGGACTTGCCATAAAAGTAAACTTTTATGAGGCATGTTGTTGATTAACCATCATCTAGACATGTTTGATGTGTTTAGATGATGTCATATGTTTATTAAAGTGTTTAGAAACACATTTGGATAGTTGGATTTGTGAAAAACATGATTATCTAGAAACTTACTATTTTTAGAAACTTTTGAAAAACAAAAGAGGGATTTCGATGATTTAACATGTTTTGATGATCTGGAATTGTAGAAATATGTTTAAAAATGATTTGTAAACATATTTGGAACTTTGATTTGTGAAAACGAGTTTTAAAACAAACACTTTCCAAATATGGAGACTTTATCTTGGGCAAAATGGCATAAATGGTAATTTATGCGCAAATGACTTGTTATACATGTCTAATATGTTTTTACAAACATACTAGAAGTATTGGTTTTGATGAAATGATATTTCATAACTAAACTTTCAAAAATTGAAACTTTCATATAATAGAAACTTCTAAAAAATGGTAACCTTCCAGAAATGGAAGCCTTTGCGATTTCATACGTGATTTATGTGAACATTGTTATGACTAGAGTCGTAGGATGCATGATAATGTCCTACTTGCAATATGACACATAAACGAACAAAACACGACAAACATGTCACCAACGATTCGTCAAGTCAACACACAAACACTCAGTTGAGCACACCGACACTTGGTGCTGTATGGGATACAACACACCAAAAAACTCATACTCACAACCTATATGGTTATAGGTGATCACTAGTAGGTGCTAGCATTCGCGGTTTGCGAACATACAAATAGGAACTGTACTACAGGTGAGTTCACGGCCCATTTTTCTATTTTCTACCTTTGGGGGAGAAAACATTGCATACAAATTGTTTTTGAACAACAAACTCGTTTTTGGATACATATGGACATGCTTTATCACTATATGTATATGTATGGCACAAATCACAACTAAGTCCTCATAAACACATCTCGGACCGTTAGTAGCGTGGGGCGCCTAGCTTGGTAATATTGGATAGCAATATTGGGCCTGACAAGCCCCACCCATCGTTCCTGGGAGGCGAACCCGAATGGAGGTCGGAATGGGTGCAAAATTGACCAAACACATTTGTCATTGTCTTGTGTGATGGACATGGCGGGCGGCATGCAGTCAGCTTCGGTTTCGAACCCACATATAATATAATTGTATTGACTAGCTATCAATCGATATTGCATTGTAATGATATGTAGTCTAGCAACATTTACTTTAAACATTTGATGTTTACTGCTTACGTAAAACGTCTGCTCTCACCAACCATTATGTTGACATTTTTCTCGCTTGTTTTCTCAGGTAACTAAGGCACACACACAAGGACTAGGATGCTAGGAAGGATTCTCATGCATCTGCTTTAGTGTCTTAGGCATTTGAAAATATTTACTATTTGTTCTGTTATGTAATGTTAAGAAACGTAAACCGCTTCCGCAACTTTGATTTTGGAATGTTTTGAAAACTTTTTAACTTCGCTTCAGCAACTCTGATTTACAAAACTGATTTATCCAAGTTATTGGATGTATGTATCAACCAGACATTTAGATATCGCAAGTGTGACCGTAGCCTACGACCTGTAGAACATGACTGTGACCAGTCGCGTCACACCCTCAGAAGGCCGGGAAGGCCGGGGTGCAACATCAACAGCACTTATCAAACATTTTACCTTTGAAGCTCAGATATTGGGTTGAACAAATGAAAGGAACAACTTTTATGAAACAAAAAAATAGGCTCAACATTGGCTCACTATGGAAATAAACATCTTATAAACAGGTTTAATGGGAAAATGCGGTAATGCTAATGCCTTATCATTTCAGTGAAATTATTTACTTAAGGTTTTACATGTATCAAAATACACAACTTCTATCACATTCATCATATACCGGTCATTCTCAACAAATGAAATTCATCTAACATATATAATAACTATATTGATCAAAATCTCACATGTATATGGAGGAATCAGGTTACTGATATGCAACATATACGATTACCCTAAAGCATGTTATCCTTACTTAGGCATCTCTTTCAATTTTTCTCTAAAAGCAATTGTCAGCAACACTCTCATGAAACTTAAAGGGATAACCATGACTAAGACCATATATCTCTTCCTTGGTAAGTATTCATTAGTGCATTGAAAATTAAGTTTTCATGTCAAATCAAGTTCACTTAAGAACAACACTATTGAAAAATTTTGAAAATTTTGAAGTTTTCCCTTAATTCTCTCATCCTCGCACTTGAGATACATTTACCTTAATGTGTGGCATTTAGACTTTAAAGTCATTGTAAGAATAAGGTTCCCAAATATCATAACAAGAAATCCATACCCGACCATAACCGAATCAAATTTCACATAAGTAGAAACAACTCGATACACAACTAAAACTACTACATAAAATTAAAATGAAGATAATAAACAAGATTATGTCTTGTTAGAAATGTCCTTGTTTGTGTAGAGCAACCTAAAATCATTTTTGTAGGAATCACGGTTGCATTTAGCATATGCAACAAGCCTTTTAAACCCCTTAGTAACCGAAGTGGACGAGTTAATTCTCGTGAGGGTTTCTAGTTAACACACCCACAAAGTTCATCGGTTTGCTTCCCAGATGATGCTAGGTTTTAAGTCTTCAGCTAGACCGTACCTAAACGAGGGTCATACCTGATTGAGGGTTGTACCTGATTGAGGGTTTATGGTGGTTGAAAGGTAAATTCCCTTCTGATCATCACCTTACATACTCGGTTATTATCAACCCAACACCACTTTAACTCTCTTATGTTCTCGATATCAACTAGCTCATCTTTCACTCTCATCTTCACAAATTCCCCATTTTCAGAAGCATACTTGATATGCTTGGGTGGCTTCTTTAATCCACCCGCTAATTCTAACGATCTTGCCTCTAGTTTGATGTGATTTTTTTTGAATTTTTCACTTGTTGCCTCCATGGTGGCTGATCTTTTTGTACCACCGATTCCCTAACTTTATCCTTTTTGTTCACTACCTCCTTAGCATCCTTCACCTAGAACCTGTCTAACACAAAACATTTCTCTTTGGTACCACTCTCACAAACATTGTCTAGAGGATGACACATGTTAGTAATACCTGCTACAAAATAAGTATTTTCAATAACTTAAATGAATGAATTTGACAATATATTAAATTACAACTTGCGTTTTCCAAAGGTCATGCTAACTTTGTTGTCCTCACAATTGACTTGGGCATTAGATGTTGCTAAAAATGGTCTTCCAAGCATGACTATGGGTTGTTCCTTCTTGGAGGTCGATGCATAGTCTAGTACTAAGAAATCCTCAAGGTAATAGAATTCCCCAATCTTAACTGCCACTCCAACCAACATCCCTCAAGGTCGTTTACATGTTAAATATGTGAATTCCACAGTGTTGTTGATTAGCTCAACTGTTCATATAAGCTCCCTGGTAAAATATTGACACTAGCTCCATAATCCAGAAGTGCATTATTAATCTTAAAATCGACAATCTGGATTGGAATAAGAGGTGCTCCTGAATCACTTTTTCACTTGAATCAAAATTTGTGTTACTTTGGTGGGTACTCACACTGATGTTCACAATTCTGGTATTCTTTGAACTAGAAGACTGGTGTTGAGAATTTAATATTGTGTCACTTTGAAGCATTCCAGGATTTCTTCTTGACAAGTCTTTGGCCATCTTACCCACTTTCATATTCAAGGCACTGAACGCCTTGTCACGTATCTCATTCTCTTTCTTCATCTCTTTCAACATCTCAAATATCTCATTAATCTTTGAAGCTTCGTAATTAGAAGTTGCTCCTCCTTGTTGATCACTTGACTGTGGAGGTTGCTATCTATAGTTGTTTTGAAACCCTTGATTTTGTCTCCCCTGATATTGCCTCTGGTAACCTCCTTGATTATA
Source organism: Mikania micrantha (assembly GCA_009363875.1). Classification (NCBI taxonomy): domain Eukaryota; kingdom Viridiplantae; phylum Streptophyta; class Magnoliopsida; order Asterales; family Asteraceae; genus Mikania; species Mikania micrantha. The sequence continues at coordinate 58,032,893 of CM018693.1, forward strand.
CCCTTGTTGGAGGTTGAATGGTTGTTGGTTACCTTTATTGTTGGGAGCCTGAAAGTTCGAGTTCATTTTTTTTCACTGTTACCATACCCGAAGTTAGAATAGTTGTGCAACCTTAGATGATAAGTCTTGGAGTTTATATCTCCATAAAATTGATTAACCTCCTTTGTTGAACCAAATTGCGCTCATCCACCACATATACTAAACACCTTCTCTATTTGATTAGTATCCTTCCCTAACCCAACTAACCTTGCCATCTTTTGTGCCATCACCTCTAATTGTTCCTCACTTAACTTTGAAGATGCACCATTTACAGTCGTTTGCTTTGATCTCTTGTTAGATTGCTCTATAATATTTGATAAGGTTCTCTTAAGCTCAAGCATATCCCAATGTACCTACACATGGTTATATTAAAATATACAATTGCTTGGGGATTTGATATCCCAAATATTTTCACATGTCATTTCATCATAAAAGGCAACTAATAACTCCCACATGTTGATACCATGGTGTGAGCATTTCCTCAACATATCGTTAAGTTGAGTGAAGGCTTCATGATATAATTTTATTCCCTTTTGCTTAAACTTCCTAATGACAGCCCAAGCTTCAGTGGTCTTCTTCATGGTATAAAACTCACTAAGAAATTGTTGTTGCATTTCATCCCAAGTGTAGATACTAGCTTCTAGTAAGGTAGAAAACCATTCCTTAGCTCTATCCTTCAAACTGAAAGGAAACAAGAAGTGTTTGACCTCATCTGGTGAGAATTCTTGCCCTCTTTTAACTTGAAAAAATTGTTCAAAGTCTTGTAAATGCTGGTAAGGTTCTTCACTGGCTCGTCATGGAATGTAGGCAAGGACAAAAACACTGCTGGTCTAACCTCAAAGGATCTAACATGTCTGACTAGTGTGACTACAGGTGAAGAAATTTATAGTCAAAGCTTGTCAGAGGTGGATAGTTGCACCTTGTCCATGTGCCATGCCATGATTATCATTCATTGATACTCCCATGTTTGGAGGAGCTGGTGGCATAGGAACTCCAGGCCCACAATTCTAATTCTAAGATCTAGGTGGCATGTTGAATCCCTATGGTGGTTAATATCCATAATGTGGTGGTTGAGGGAAACAATATCCACCTTGATTATGGGATCATTGAATACGACTTATTCATAGGTGGTTGTGGTGGCGGATTTCCATATGGATTCCCATAAGCAGCACTGACATTCTGAATATCATAATCATCCTCATTCCATCCATTATCCTAGTTGCTCACCATGTCAGCATCCCTTCCTACCATCTCATGATGGCTACCTCCATCATATGTATTTCTCTCCTCATTAGTGTTTGTATTGGTGTCATCATTTGGAGTTTTTTTACGTATGCATGTGTAGATCCAAGGCCGGTCCTGAGAATTTAAGTTCCCAGGACGAGAAGGAAAAAAAGGTCCCTATGTTCAAATGAATTATCAAGTATATAAACTCTATTTTTTTAAATGACAATTAATGTTATAGTAATAAACATAGCAAAACCATAGCATTAAAATGATATACTGATATAGCTAACCATGATACGTGAAGCTCGCCTAGCATTCTTGGTAGCAAATTCATTGATTACCTCTTCACAATTTATAGTCTCTATGATTTCGTTCTTGATGGATATCATCACAATCCATTAAGTCTTTCTTGGACATTGTGGATCGCAAATAAGATTTCAATAAATTCAAAATCATTAACAAATAAATCACTAATGACTAATTAATATGTGTTTTCAGATGCTTCCTAATTGGTACCACAAGAAGAATATGTTTATATGAAACAAATAAAAAAAAATATTCAAAAGTTCTAAAATAAAAAATGATTATATGAATACATAATACGTATGAAAAAAAACATTCAACTTATAATCTTATATAAATCAAATATGAAACTCTTTATGACCGAAAGAACTTGTAAAATCGAAAGAACAAATTGTATAGGATGTGAAGACTTGTGTTTACACCAAAACACATTATAGTTGATGATGAGGTTCAAGTCAGTTGTCTGCAACACTCCAAAGACCCTTCGAAAGAATATAATTTTCACAATCTCACAATATTTGAAAAGAAGCTTAAATGCTTCTGAAAGTCTTAAAGCTTCCTTCTAAAGAATAATGCCTGAAGATAACAAAGCTTCTGAAGCTTTCGATAACAGATCAAGCTCCTGAATATCATCTCCTTCCGACCATGACAAATATAAAGCTTCAAAAGGAAAGATTCTTCCGATTACGATTGACTTTCATTCTTCCACACAATAAATTGTTAACAGCTAAGTAACTGGAATAATGCTTCCAACTGCTAGACAAGAACATATCTTAGTATGACACAAACAAAAATATTTAGAAGATATTCCGACTGGTGATTGTGTTTTTGATCAACTATGCACCTTGCAATGTTTATTGTCTGACAAATATTTCAGTATTTTGTTAATAATATTAAATATCTGCTGGATAATGGAAGTACACTAATTAATCTCTTTTGTTGGTATTATGCCTAGAAAAATAGACGGGTCGGGTCGGGTCGGGTCGGGTTGGGTAACGGGTAAGAACGGGTTCGGGTCAGGATGAGTGCGGGTCAAGATGGGTTTTAAGCAAAATCGGTTCGGGTCTAAATGGATTGTTTATAAGTAAACAAATAATCCATTTGGATAATTTTTAGTGATTTTCTCATCAAATATGTTATTAATCATTCTTTAATGTTTGAATCCATTGCATCTACATAGTTTTTTGGTTACCCATCTTGACCCGCATTGTGTTTAGTGCTACCCATCTCAACCCATTTAATATTATGATGTTACCCATTTCAACCCATTATACTACAATTGTTTATCCAAAGCAACCCATTCCTTTGATATGGGTAAAAATTGCCAGTTGGTATTGCTTTTCACACTGTTGTGCTTATACAATGCCTACTTTTTGTATAGCCACACTTATTGCAATGGTTTACAAAGAGCTGACTTGTATTGTAATTCTCCATAAGTTATTTTCCAAGTGTTTTATATTGTAAAGTATTATATAAGTGAAATATACAAAGAATTTGAAATTACAATCATATTGTGCTTTTCATCTTATCGACTCACACACACGTCACTACACTTGCTAATCACTGATCTTAAGTATCATGGACAAACTTTTTCGTTTAGCATAACTCAACTGACCAGTGGTGAAGCTTGGTCGACTTGAGAGGGGGGCGGAAATTTTTGAAACCCAGAATACATGTTTATTTTTTTGAAGCGAGGGGGCGAAACCCCTACTTTTAACTAAAAATAACATTTCGGCCGAAAAATTAACGCTACGGACGGGCTTTTATTATCACTTCATTGATATATGCTTTCTTTATGTTAAAAAAGAAATAAGAATTTTACGATTACAAAAGTTAAAATTACTACTTTAGTGTGTTGTGTTCCTGTCTATATCATAAAGGGGGAGCGTTATTTGGACACCCCCTAAGGATCAGTTGACACCACCTAGCCCTATACGGGCCGTATAGGTGTCAGAGTGTGTCAGAATATGTGAGTCAGATGTCTGGCGGCTGAAAACAACATACGAGTAGTATTGGCCTATACGATTCGTATTCAAACCTGAAAATTTATAACTTTTGTTTTTCGCCCAATATACGTGCCTGTTTAACTTATTTGTAACATTGTAATTGTCTAAGTGTTTTAAATGGTTAAAAGATATCTTTTAACGTAATTATGTTTAATCGGTAAGTTGTAAGGGCCATAACGTAATTATGTTATAAAATCGTATTTTGTTTGAATTCCGGTATACGTACGTGTTTAACGTTAATTTTTATATCATATCGTCTAGTTGTTTAATTTTTAAGTTATAAATAATATCTATTTATAATAGCGTCTAATCGTACTTTGTTTTGAAATCCGGTATTCGTAAACGCGACACGTATATAAATTTGAACGGTTATAAGAAAAATTGTTAACTATCTATTTTTCATTTTATCAAAGAAACATACATGTGATATCGTTTAAATGTTTTGTTTGAAAATTATTTTTAACGTAATCGTGTTTAAACATTTATTTTAAAACAATAGTTATCAGAACGTAAATAAATTTGAACGGTTTTAAGAAAAATTGTTAACTATCTATTTTTCATTTCACAAACACGCACATTTTTTAATTATATAATAAAAGACAAAATAAACAATCACGGCATATACAACATACATACGACATACATCGGAATAGTAAGTAATGTCCATACATCAAAATACAAAAAAAAAAGAAAAGAGAAAAAACAACAAAAATAACTAAGTATGACCACTAGGATCCGCATCTGATCATGTCCCGGTCCTGGATAGACAGGAACATCCATGCCAGCAGATGCAGTCATACGCTCCATCATTCACCGCATCATCCATTCCAAGCGATCAACGCGTCCAGAAAGATCATGTATGCTTCCAGAAAGGTCGCGTAAGATCGTCGCGTCAGCCGGATGCATTCGTGGCTGACGAACAACGACATGATGAGGTGGTGGTGGTGGCGGTGCCGGTGGCTGGTCTGGTGGTGGCTGGTCTGCTGGGGGCTCCTGTACGTGCAGCTGTGCCCCAGGCTGTGGCTGCTGTTGTGGAGCAGGAACTGGCGGCACCCACTATGTGCGCCGATCCAGTGACCATCGCAGACCCACGCCGGGGATGTCGGCCGCTATACCCATGAGCATGACCATGCTATGCCCCAGCAGTGTCGAGGCGTAATTCACGGTCATGCTATCTCTAAAACTTTACGAATCATATAGTTCTTCGGGTAAAAAGAGGCTGAACAGACTGTTCATCTTCCCCGCATGAACAATACGAGTCGTAAAGGCCTTAACGACTAGTATAGTTCTTGATATTTGCAAAAAAAATAAATCTGAAGCAGCAAAACCCAATCCTACATCTAAATCACACTACATTACTACAAAAAACCTAAAAATTGCCGTTCCTACGAACGATTTCTGTGAAAAAAACTTAAAAAAGTTAAAAACTTACGGTTTCGAGTTGTGGTAGGGTCCAAATCCGTCCTTTGAGCGTGTATCCGAGTGTGGAAAGCGTAGAGAGCGCGCCGATCGTCAAGAGGTGTGGGGACCGAGAGATACGAGTTGTGTGTGTGAGATACGAGTTGTGAGGGTTTTGTCTGTATATATAGAAAACCCCTATACGACTCGTAAAGCCCAACAATGTTCTCTAACGTATTGTTGGTTGCATGGAGACTTTTCTTTAATAGAGAATGTTGACTTTCAACTATGTTGGTGGTTCGTTGACCAAAATTCTTGTTTTTATCTATCCACGCAGACACAAACATTTCCTTGTACCTTTGCAACCATGTTAGTTGCAAATATCCGATAACCCCTAAAAAACAAACACATATTATTACGTTTCATACAACTGAAAAACAATTAAAAACAAGAATAGAACACTACTCTGATGAGAGGTCCATAACCATTCATGTAGTCCGCTGTAATTATACTCATAGATATCGGGAGTTGCAGAGTCTATCACAACTGACCACATATTTTGCCAGTCTGATTGCGAAAACTAGGCTTGCAGTGTTTGGATATGTTTTCAAAAATGTGCCACCTGCATAGTAATTGGGCAGCACTGGAAAATATTCTTCTGCATGCGTTTACAAGAGCCAATTCTCTGTCGGTTACAATAACGCGTGGGTCCATACACTGTTGAAGTGTATCTTTTAGGTTTTGTAACAGCTAGACAAAATTCTCTTCACGTTCCTTACTTATAAACGCATGTGCAACACTAAACATCTTGTGTGTGGACGTGACACCAACTATTTGAACAAATGGCATGTTGTATTTTTTCGTTTTATAAGTTGTGTCAATTAACAAGACATGAAGAAATGCGCGCCAAATATTATAAGATGTCTGGTGGATAAAAAAAAATATGTTCCACGACATCTGTCGATGCATCGTCTTGAGTTTGGTAAATAAAATTATTTCTTTGCAGTGTGCTAAAAAGAACCTGAATTGGAGTTTCCCCCATGTTGTGTCCATCACGTAACTTCCGTCGTGCATTGTAAATAGATCTAAGGTTGGAAACATTATCGGGGTTTTGGTTCTTTACAGCGGAAAGTATATCACGGGGCAACATGTTTTGGTTTGACAGTTGCTCAACTAGACGGGTTTCACCTTCATTTAATCTCATCGCATATGGATGACCGCCTAGTTGTTCAGCCCCTTGGTGGTTGTGTTCACTATTAACCACACGCAACTTCCAACCACCACAACTTCTCTCATATTTACCAATTAGCTCAAATTCACACCCAGTCTTCTTCGAACCAGTACCTCTAGCTATTGGTTCACCCTGATACACGCCACCGCGATCGCATTTAAGCCACACCTTTATGACTACTCCAGTTGCATTAGTTTTGCTTCGTCGTTTAACTAGCACATAACCATTTTCACGCCCTCTAGCAATTGCCCAATTAACCAGTTCATCAACTCCGGCAAACACCTGAAAACAACAAATGTATAAGATTTTGTAAACTAACAACCATTAAACGAATAAGTTTATTACCTGATCAGTTTCATAGACACATATATTCTTCACCGAAGTTGTTGCCTCCCATCGATTAAACTATCAGATTAATCGCATTAATTTAATCAGTTTCAATTAATCGCATTAATTGACAAGATCATTTTTCACAAAACCGGATTAAACTATCAGATCAGATCTGACACAGCGGAAGCATTTAAATTTTATAACCTTTCGATTCGTAATCGAAACAATTCCCAAATCAGGATCCAGTTACAAATCGTTCAAACAACAATTAAATTAAATAACACAACCATATGGGGTTTAGAAATCGACCTTTACGAAGCGGTTCCAAAAACACACGATGGATCGGCAACGGTCTCGCTAGTTGACACAATACGATCACCCGATTCCTGATTTCGTCCTACGAATCTCCAGAAACAACCAAAACTGGTTTTGGCTAGGTTTGGCTCGAATAGCACCATTCACGGCTTGATGGTTAAACCCACGGCTCGGTTCGGCTCGAGGGTGCAACCCACGGCTCACCACGACTTGATCCGGCTAGTGGCTAGTTGACCAAAACACCACCAATTATGGTGGGGATGTGCAACGGCAATGGGGCAGCCCCAAAGGGGTGTGCGACGGCCAAAAGGGTGGGAGGAGAAGGAGAATTAGGGTTTTTCAAGTGTGTGTGTAATTGTGGTGATTTGAACTATAAATAGTCAAATGTGATCCACAATTTTAGGATCTAGGATTACCAATTCAAAATTGGTTTCCCACCCTTTTATTTCACATTTAATTCAAATTAAAACCCTTTTAATTTGATTAAACACGTTTTAGTAATTAAACCATTTAATCTCTACAATCTCCATTTAACTCATTAACAATTAATCAGTTAATATCCAATAAATAGTTAATGTTTGATTGATTTAAACATTACTTATTTAATCAATTCTCCTTTTATTAATTAACAATTAATTAATAAATAACCCTTTGATAAAGTTCAAAACTTTATTCGTCTAATGAATTAATTATCTCAATAATTAATTCCCAACGATTATTATTTCATAAATAATAAAATTATCAAATCCTTAAAACCGATAGTTCGTGATCGTATAAGATGTTTAACAATTAAACATTTAATTCGTTGCCTTCCAAAGTGTAACTCTTTGGATCATACCTATTATAGTAACGTTGAACTGATCGTTAATCGGACATCCAATATCCAACAGACTCCCACTTGGACGATTCATCGACTAAGTGATTCAACGTAGACAGTGTTGGACGCCTAGCTGCATCACGCTGCCCCTAGTAAGGTATGACTTCTTACGTCGACTAAAACTCCTTTAGTTTAAGTAACTCTTTACTTTAACTAACATTTATAGTCTCATATAACCTTTATCTGTATATCCTTTCTATTTCGATATTCCTTGAACATGAAACATGGATTTCTCTTCAATCTCATATATTGTTCAAGTATTCTCATTCTCGTTCTCAAATTAAAATGATCCAACAAACTACTTTTAGTTTGAGCGTGGCCACGCGTTTACATCAGTTTAAATCAACGAGGGCGCCAGAATATCTTCTCTTATCTATATAAGAGTATAGAATCCCTTTGGCAGCATATAACTCCTACTTAATCTTAGAACCATTCCCAATCGTTACCCTTATTACTGCCTATTTTTCAAGACAACATTAGGTAAGATCAAAGAGTGACCTTTGATTAATGTTAATTCAATATACTCCTTAGGTCTAAGGATATTTGTGTATATCGAATATCCTATAATATCAAAACATCTTATGACAACGATCCATGAAGAATGTTTTGAAGCGAGTTACGTCCGACATCATTCTTTAATGAATGCCTATGAATCTTGGTTCTCAACACTTGATCTTTTATCACTATAAAATAACCAAGCATTCAAGTAGTCTTAGTTCAGATTGATTCCCATGAATCTGATCGACTACGGACATTTAGAATACTATATTCAAGGATACTAAAATGTACAAAATTTCAAATTCAGAAACATAATTCATTTTGCCTTTAACCATTAAATCAAAATGAACATTCAATGTTTCGTGTTTCGATTGTAGAGCACCCAATACTAAAGTTAAATCAGATTCCCCATCTAGCATATCTAATATCTATTTATCAGCATTATCCTCATATTCAGCTCTTTAAATAGATTTAGTGAACTGAATTGCTAGATTCTGATTTATGAATTTTATTTATTATTATGTCTTTCTTTCAGTCCTTTCTCATAATGCTTCTACTATAATATGACTATAATTTTCATAGTCTCAACTATGCTACATTGTTGTCATATGTTTTCTCAATCTATTCCTAGTCATTAGAGATCTAATTGAGATTAGTAATGAACTCTTTCATTCTAAGCATTCTGATGCGTTTATTTGCGTTCTCTAACCTTTAGTGAACACTTCATGCTTTGACATAGAAAATTTGCATGTGACTCTTCATCTTATGCAAGATTTATCTAAGTTTTTTTTTATTTTCAATCTCTATTGAAAATGTCATTGGATAAATTATATATTAACCATTAATATATATTCAATTTTATCAAATAAAATTGTTACTTATTTCGTTTAACATCATATGTTAAAGTTTATGTCTTTATTATAGAAACACCTTTCTATAATTAGTATGTCATCTACATACTTACATAATGTTATCATTAGAATTTTACTGCGCTCCCACTAGCCTTGACATATATATGTTGAATGTCTTTGTCCTTTAGGCAAAACTAACACCTTAGTTTCTTACCATGACAAAGATTCTCACTTGAGATCCTTTTATCAACCATGGACTTGTCGCAACAAGTTTTGTCATATTAGGATTTCAAAACTTTCTAATTACTTATAAGAATACTCAATTAAGGTGTTCTTATGGTAATTCGGTTTGACATTTAACTGCTTATCTGTCAAACAACTCTTGCTTACAAAATTTGTAGTATCCTAATACATCCATGTTGATCTTGTCATTGAAATTCTCTAATTTCAACTACGCAACATCTATATGTTATTTAAACAAGTCTCTTACTTTGTTTTATCGCATCTTAATGTTTATGGTTCCAAACCATAAATTATATTTATCAATCAACAGTTACACTTCTGCAAGTTTTGGGTTCACAATGATCCCGTGAGCTTTTGCAGATTTCATGTGTAACAACTGGTTCTTAAACTCATTTAAGATTCATTCAAACATTTTGTGTTGATTGAATCATGTATATCATGTCATTGCAGAATTAAACTCTTTCATTATGCCCTATCTAATTTTCAACCATTCAGTTCCTTGCACTAGGAAGCAATTGATGAAAATTCTATCTATTCCATTTTAGGGATTTATGATAACCATGTTTATCATTTATGAGGATCCAATTTTAAATAAATTGTCAACAACTCTTTGTTAAATCCTCAAACCCCTAAATAGGAATTTATACAGGTTTATTTTACAACTCTTTATAATATACCTGCAATTAAAGCTAGTGTAGTAATTCATATGATAAGTTCATTGGGATATTCTTTCATTGGATCATATTCAAGAGAAGGACACATTATGTATTGGTATTTATCAAATTACCTACATCATTGTGTACTTGGTTGTGAAACAATTTCATATTATATGCATTAATTTGGTAACCTTTGGTTATATCTCATATATAACTATTGTTGCTTTTAGATCTTCATTTTATGTAAATCTTCTTTGAACTCTTTCAAAGATTTCATTAGGTTCACAACCTTATGAAATATTCATATTTAATCTTTAGACAATTTATGCAACAAAATTTCATTTTAAAGATCACAATCTTTATAACCTTCCTTAAGCATGTTGAGTAATCATCAAACTCTTGTAACAATGAATTCCATTTTCAATTGTTTAGAGATTCATGTATTACACCTTGCTTTAAAGGTTAATCTTGTCTAATTATAATTATTTAAACACTTTAAATTATTCTATTAATATGAATCGTATGTATTGCCTTTATCTGTAATTCTATCATATAGAATTCACTTTGCATTATCAATAATTATTATCAATTATGCTATCAAAACATTTTATCAAGCATAAATATAATTAATCAATAAATGCATAATTAATACCAGAAGCATTATTCTTAGTCAAACTAAGAATGTTAAAAGTATTCGTAATTGTTTTAAACCATTTAAACAATCAATAAAAATGAATAAAAAGACATTTATTCTATTTGTCTTGTCTTCCATCCCATGGAATTCAAGACTCAAGCTTCCAGCTTATCAACCACCTCGAATACTTGCAAATAATTGAAACAATTGTGACACTCACATTATCATAAAAGATTTGCTAATTCAAGAATTATGTTCAATGAACAAGGCATACCAGAAGATCCCGGCATATCTGAACTCTTCAGACGTCGAGCAACAATGTACTGGACCTCATCGACCTTGGTCAATGGCCTCTTCCTCCCACTGCTCACTACTATCCTCATCTTGGTTTCCTAAACCAAGAGCATCCCCTTAAGTTCATCAATTATCCCTCCAAAGATATTACTTTTGTAACTTGTTACAAAAGATTCATATTCCTCTGGTAGGGATATAAGGATGAAATCAATAGCAATCTCAAGGTTCATGGGATAGCCTAGCTTGCCAAGCCTATCAAAATGGCCTTGCAACCTATCAATGTAAGCTCCTACGTCTCCACCCGGTCTCAAACCCTTTTGGACCTCCTTAAGAATTTCAAATCGCCAAAACCTGTTTGGCAGGAAACTCTTTTTGATCTCCTCAATCATCTCATTACTGGAGAGATACATAAGCTTTTCCACAAATTCAGGAGACACTGAAGTTAATATGAGATATTTTATCTCACATTCGTGTCCAATGTGTTTCATCCTTTCAGATGTGGTGCAGCCTATAGGTTGTTCGGGAGTAATAGGGTTATCCAATGCATACAATATTCCTTTTTTTTTAAGGACATCTCTAAGGTGATGCATCCAAGTAGAAAAGTTATTCCCATTGAACTGATTTTGAAATAGATTTATCCTATGTGGTTTAGTGGCATCAATGAAAGACATCTATAAAATTCAAAAGAAAAGTTTTATTATTTCATGCTTTATATAATCCCAAATTAATTATGACTCATTAACAAAATTAATTTAGAATTGTGAGATCATGTTTATTTAATTAACAGTGAATTGGCTAAGCTCTCTATTTACTGTTCACAATAATACAGGAGGGTTACGATAACCAATTATGACAATCATAATCCTCAAGGTTTGGGGTTTGTTAGAACACTCATTTCTAACTTTGTACATTTACCCCAACTATGCCAACTTGACTCTTCAAGTATACGCCTTACGATTTTTGACTGAATGACCGGCCTAAGTGTATTAGGAATCGCGATCATTCCTTTTTCAATAAAACCATAGACCTAGTGTAGGGTAAGCACTAACACTAGATGTTAGGTCAAATTGACAAAGTGTCTCAAATCTAAGGTGGCATTTTAAATCAAAATGTTTATCCTTTTCTAACATATATAAACCTATAGCAGGGTAAGCACTAACTCTAGGTTTACATATTTAGAATACAAACATCTTGACCAATGAGTCATTTAATTACTTTAATTAATCGCTTTTATGTTTGAAAAACATTATGGACAACTAATTTCAAATGAGGATAGTTGTGCATTTTATAAAATCTCTATTTTATTTATTCGCTATCTAATTGAAATCCTATTTCAATTTTGACCTAATTTGTTTTAATACCTTATTAAAACCAAATTGATCATAATCGCGAATTTGTTAGTCTAATCAATCGTATTGATCTTATTGTTTTAGTTTAAAACTATTGAACGATTTGAAGCATGACACAATCGTACAATTTCATATTAACAAAATCATATTTTGTTCTTGATTTGCGATAGTTTGAAACTCCTTTCAACTCTCGACTCGATTAGTTTTAAATATCTTATTTAAACTAAGTCGGTAATTATCACGAATCATTTTAAAGTAACAAGTTCTAATTCTATAAAATAAACCTTTTATTTTATAAACTTGATTTATTAAAATAAAACACTTTTATTTTAAAACCCCTTTTAAAGTAGCTACAAAACTCCTTTAGTATTACTTATCGTTTTGCAATGATTGTGAAAAATTTTGTTTTTACTAGTTTTATATTTCCTAAATATTAAACAACCACAAAACAAAATGTGATTATGAAACGAGCCAAAGTCTCATTTGTTCGGTTTAGTTCGAGTCATCAAACACAAACCGAACAATTCTAGGGTTTACAATTCAACGCCTTGAATCTTGTTTCCCACTTGATCCAAGATCTCCATCTTCGATCTCCCCGATTGTCTCTATCTTCCGTCTTGTATCCATTGCTTGATTACATTTGTAAAATACAAATTACATTACAAAATTGAAACCTATTCTATTACATTGGGTCCAAATACTCGTGGAAATACATGATTTCAAATACACCAACCAATCAAACAAAACAAAAGATACAACCACATGGGTCAGATCCTAGGGCTCGATTCATAACCATAATCACAATCACAATCATCACATTCACAGTTTCGATCTTTTTGTCAAACAAAAGTTTTGACAAAACAAAAACAAATAAAGATCGATTTATTAATTGTGTTTAAACGTTTGTAAAAGCCTCTCTGATGCCACTGTTGGGAATTCTAGGTTACTTTTAATTTAATCAGTTTCAATTAATCGCATTAATTGACAAGATCAGTTTTCACAAAACCTGATTAAACTATCAGATCAGATCTGACACAGCGGAAGCATTTAAATTTTATAACCTTTCGATTCGTAATCGAAACAATTCCCAAATCAGGATCCAGTTACAAATCGTTCAAACAACAATTAAATTAAATAACACAACCATATGGGGTTTAGAAATCGACCTTTACGAAGCGGTTCCAAAAACACTCGATGGATCGGCAACGGTCTCGCTAGTTGACACAATACGATCACCCGATTCCTAATTTTGTCCTAAGAATCACCAGAAACAACCAAAACTGGTTTTGGCTAGGTTTGGCTCGAATAGCACCATTCACCGCTTGATGGTTCAACCCACGGCTCGGTTCGGCTCGACGGTGCAACCCACGGCTCACCACGACTTGATCCGGCTAGTGGCTATTTGACCAAAACACCACCAATTATGGTGGTGATGTGCGACGGCAATGGGCCAGCCCCAAAGGGGTGTGCGACGGCCAAAAGGATGGGGGAGAAGGAGAATTAGGGTTTTTCAAGTGTGTGTGTAATTGTGGTGATTTGAACTATAAATAGTCAAATGTGATCCACAATTTTAGGATCTAGGATTACCAATTCAAAATTGGTTTCCCACCCTTTTATTTCACATTTAATTCAAATTAAAACCCTTTTAATTTGATTAAACACCTTTTAGTAATTAAACCATTTAATTACTACAATCTCCATTTAACTAATTAACAATTAATCAGTTAATATCCATTAAATAGTTAATGTTTAATTGATTTAAACATTACTTATTTAATCAATTCTCGTTTTATTAATTAACAATTAATTAATAAATAACCCTTTGATAAAGTTCAAAATTTTATTCGTCTAATGAATTAATTATCTCAATAATTAATTCCCACCGATTATTATTTCATAAATAATAAAATCACCAAATTCTTAAAACCGATAGTTCGTGATCGTATAAGATGTTTAACAATTAAACATTTAATTCGTTGTCTTCCAAAGTGTAATTCTTTGGATCATACATATTTTAGTAACGCTGAACTTATCGTTAATCGAACATCCAATATCAAACAAGACACGTGTCAGCCCTATGATTTGGCGTGGCAGCTTTTGTCAGAATATTCTGTTCCATACGACCCGTATGTACCAATACGGGCCGTATTGATGGCGTCCAAGGAACCACCCTGGCGTCTCCCTAACATATCCCTCATAAAGTTATATTATTATTTGGACTTTTTATAACAGTGTTTGCCCCTTAATTATTACGCGAGTTTGAGTTTCTTATTTTTATAAGATTTCAACCGTCCAGTGTTTGATTATTCACGTTATACTTGAACTCGAGAAAACCATAGGAACAAATCCAACAAAAAACCCCTCATACCTTGCTATCACATAGATTCAAACTCAAGACCTAACACTTGTAAAGTAAAAGGAATGCCAACTGAATTATAAATCAATCACATTAAAAATACACCAACCTTAACCATTCAAATAAAGAAAGTTTCAAGTATCCAAGACTTTATTTTTTTATAACTATAGGTTTGTATATTTTTTCTTTTTTGTCACATCGCCGTTCCTTCCAACATTTAGGGATGAATTATACCCAAAAATTCCCACGAACATACCTAGACATTTCACACATGCAAAAAAAATTCATATTTGAATCCAAAATATCCAGAAGTTCGGATGTCTGGAAGTTCGATTTGATTACACCTATTTTGAAAATTTTCGGATAGTTCAGATATTCGATATCCAAAATAATATATTTTGGATAATGAATATTATGGATAATTTTTAGGATATTTCAGATATTCGAATAATTTTTTGGATATTTAGTATATTTTTTTATATTTCGGATAATCTTTCGGATATCTTGGACAATTTTCGGATATCCGAAATACATTTTTCCAGCTACTTTATCGCCTACTTTTATTTCATGTTTCTGTAAAATATATACACGAATACTTTCTGTTTTCTCGGTCTCATTTGTCTTAGAACTCTGGACACATCTCACATCATTAACCCGACCCCTACCGCCTATTGGTAGTTTAGACAAGTTTCTTTTGAAGTATATACCCGCATGTCAAGTATGGTTCGCAACAATCTATCCTCCGGGTCATACGATGATTCTTTCACCATTTGAGGCATTAATTTACCTACTAAAATATCACATGTTTCCACCTAATATCCCAACATTACAATTACATTTATGTCTAAATTTCGGTGTAAATAGACTTCTAAATGCGGTATTTCATTAGTCACCCTTTTGAGGCCTTGGTTAATCTAAATTTCATATTTACGTATTTAAAAATTATCAACTTTTTCTTTGAGTTCAGATATCTGATTCACCGGATATCTAAAAATAAACATTGAAGGCTAAACTCACATTCATTTATTTTTATTGTACACGTACTACTTGAAATTAAACGCACAGTTTTCGGTCTTATTCTTAATGACATTCTCCTCGCCCGAAGTTCACTCATTTGGTTTCATGGGAGTACATCCAATAGGAAGCCTACACACACATACCAGCGAAACAACTAAACACAACGTTTGTGGAATATATTAAGATCAAATGTGATTTGTTCCATGTGAACCACCATGCGTGGTGCCTCATCGATCATATTATTGATATTTTATTTGATGAGACAGCCAAACATATTCCGGCCGGCCCTCGTAGTGTGGATGGAGGATGCAGGAAGAACACCTTACTTCTTTCAAAAGATGGAAACAAAATCATTTTTCCCACTAGCCTAACTAATGATTAATTACACCAGAACATATTTTAAGCTCTAGTCACATATATACACGAAATATTGACATATAAAATAGGTATGTCAAACTAAATATGAATGACGATATACTATCACTTGTTGGAGAACTTCCTCATGAAATTAGGCTTAGAGACAAAAGGTTAACTTAGTTACACCATGAGCACAATTGCACCCCTCTCTTTCTGCCATTTCAACGACCACATTATCAATTATTAACAAAGACCAGTCGATTGTAGTGATGTTTGAGGCCAAACAAATTGTGTTACAGGAAGAGCAGCTGATCGAGAGATTTTCAACACAAGATAGACTAAGAAATGTGATGGTGAAGATTGTAGCTAATTTCAAGTGGCGTCTCAAACTAATAAGAGTTACAAAATATCCATATATTTATAACACAATCTTCACCATCAAATTTCTTAGTCTATCTTGTGTTGAAAATCCCTCGATCAGCTGCTCTTCTTGTAACACAATTTGTTTGGCCTCAAACATCACTACAATCGATTGGTCTTTGTTAATAATTAATAATGTGGGCGTTGAAATGGCAGAAAGAGAGGGGTGTCTTGTAGCAATTGTGCTCATGGTGTAATTAAGTTAGGGGCCGTTTGGTTGGGTCTGAATCATTAAGTGCTGAATGGTTAAGATGTCTGAATGATTAAGAGGATCTGAATCATTAAGTGCTGAACCAGTTAAGACTGTTTGGTTGAGCATCTGAATGAAAATACAAAATGACTATTTTACCCTTCTGAATCAAGTCTTGCGTTTTTACTTTGCGAATTCAGTTTAGGTTGGTTTAACTAAATATATTAGTTTATATATGTATACATATATATACATTATATCCTGTTAATATTTTTTATTTTATTAATAATTAAATATACATAATCTCAAATTCTTATCCCCACACCTAACCCCCAATTTCCCAATTTCAGACGTGAAGACCCAGACTCCTTTCCGAAATCCCGTCGTAGAGTCGCCGGCTCCTCCCATCACCTAACCCTAATTTCACAATGTCGCCACCATCCACCTCCATGTGCTCATAGCTAAGAGCATGTCACAAGCCGAGCGAATGCACAACGTACGGGAGCGGTCGAGTAACGGACGGGAGAGGCAACCACAGCGAGCGGCGACCAGTTACAGCTGTGACGGGAGCAGGCGAGCGGCGACCCGTGAGAGCTATGACGGGAGTAGACGAGATGACGAGGGGAATGAGGGTATAAATGTCCCCTTCTCCTTTCAGACCCATTCAGACATGGTTTCATGTCTGAACCATTCAGAGGTTCGTTCAGATGGTTCTTCCGATTCAGATGTGCTTTTTTTGGTTGAAACAAACGGTCTGAATCTGAACCATTCAGATTCAGACCTATTCAGATCCATTCAGATCTAAACAAACAGCCCCTTAACATTTTGTCTCTAAGCCTAATTTCATGAGGAAGTTCTCCAACAAGTGATAGTATATCGTCATTCATATTTAGTTTGACATACCTATTTTGTATGTCAATATTTCGTGTATATATGTGACTAGAGCTTGAAATATGTTCTCGTGAAATTAATTATATGAAAGGGAAAAATAACACTAAAAGAACGTATACGCCCGAGCACACCAAAAATGAATCTTACAACTGAGTAAACTTCATGTCTTGCCTCAAAAAATACCTTTTAGCCTGAATTCGAACCTAAGACCTCTCGTAAGAAAACAAGTGGGTAACCACTAGGCTAAAAAATCCTTTTGGTTCGTTGTATCTTCTTCTCTCTATCAAACCAAACACAAATATTAGATTTGATTATGATATATAAAACTTAAATCTAGAAGTCTTTCGTGATTAGATAAAGATGTAGAACTTACAGCAACATAGAAATTGTTTGCGAATACATGATTATCACCAATTGTCCCTATTTATACACATTATTTACTTCCTATTTTAGATAAATTTATAAAATTAAACTTAGTTTCCAATTAACTAATTATGGATTTAAGTTTTCTTAATGCTTAAGAATATATTACCGAAAAATTATTTAGATTCCCGCATCAAAAGAAAAAAAATTATGAATAAATTTAACGGTTGTTGGATATATATTTAATAAGAAACTACCTATTAATCAATTAGTTATTAAGTTGTTCGGTAGTCTCTTAACGACACCTTTGAATCAGTAATCAAGGATCTTAATGATTAAGCTGAAAACACATCCTGAAGTATTCAAATATATTACCTATTAAGAGCCTGTTTTGCCAAACAACTCTTTTAACAACCTTAAAAATTTATATTAAAAATAGGAGTAAATTACAGTTTTGATCCCTGTGGTTATTATTTTAACTCAAAATAAAATGTTTTATTAATGCAGCCCATGTGGCCGGTTTAAAAAACTAAAGGTTTTGGTCTCTAACCGTAGTTAGGTTTGGGGGTCAAAACCGTTAAAATAGTTAAGTTTGAGGGCCAAAACTGTTAATTGTTTAAGCCATAGGGCTGCATTGATAGAATATTTTATTTTAGGTTTAAATAGTTAAAACACTTAAACTATTTGACCGAAACCATAATTTACTCATAAATAATTTTAATTTAGCAGAATTATTTTTATGGAAACACTTCCATCTAATTTACAAAATCCTCAAAAATTAATAACATAACCTTTTTTTAACAACAAATTTTTCCAAAGTTGTACACTATAAGACTAAAACCCTCAATCTATTTTAAGAAGGATACATTAACACACCTTCAAAGGGAACGACCATAACATAATTTACTTTACTATTTAATTTCAAATAGTACGTGTACAATAAAAAATAAATGATTGTGAGTTTAGCCTTCAATGTTAATTTTTTAGATACCCGGTGAATTAGACATCCGAAAATTTAGGATAGTAAATTTCGATATCTGAAATTTCGAATACGCATTCGAGATATCCGAAATATCAAAAAGTATACGAAATGTCCTAAAAATTATCTGAATATCAGAAATATCTTAAAAATTATCCGAAATATCCAAATTATCCGAAAAAAGTTATTTTGCATATCGAATATCCGAACTGTCTGAAATTTTCAAAACAGGTGGAATCAAATCCAACATCCATATATCCGAATTTATGCATATTTCGGATTCGAATTTTCAAAAATATTGCAAATTCAAATTTTCGGATATTTCGGATTCAAATACGGATTTATTGAACAACTCTAGTGTAGTCTGTGTAAAATGTCTAGGTATGGCGTGGGAATTTTTGGGTATAATTCATCCCTAAGACCACCCACAGTGGGTGTCCCGCCCAGCCAGCGGTGTCCCACCCGCCGCGGTGCCCAGCGGGAACACCGCCCCCAGGCCAGCGGTGCCCCGCCCAACTAGGTCGAACGCCCCCGCTCCCCGTTTGGATTTCTTGAACCTCATTGGCTGGTTTCAAAATGGTGGGCCCTAATCCTTTTTAACGGCTAGAACTAAAAAAAATTAAATAATAATAAAATCAATCTTTATATAAACCTCTCATTTCAACCATTTTACACACTCATTTTCATTCAAAACTCTTTTAATTTTTATACATTCTTTTATAAAAATGTCATCATCCTCTTCGGTGTTCTCATCTTCTGATAGCGAGGGTATTGATCTTTTTATCTCGGCTTTGTCTACGATGGCTCAAGAAAACGCTTTTCAAATTCCTCAACCTATAATTAGAAGAATTCAAATTAATCGAGACAGGGAAGCGGGGCATGATCTGTTGATGCGTCATTATTTTGGGCCCGAACCTTTGTATAATGAGACGTTGTTCAAGAGGCGTTTCCAGATGCAACGACCTCTATTTGAACGTATCGTGCACGATCTGGAGGTTGCGGATACTTATTTTCAATTGAGATGGGATGCTCGCGGCAAGAGAGGATTTACACCTTTACAATTTATTGATTGTATGCACTGGGATTGGGAAAATTGTCCTATTGCATAGAGAGGACAATTTATGAGAGGCGATCACGGATGCCCCTCGATTATTCTTGAAGCAGTTGCTTCACAGGATTTATGGATTTGGCATGCATATTTTGGCATGCCCGGTGCGAATAACGATCTAAACGTTCTAAACTCATCGCCGTTACTCAATGATATGGAAAACGGTGTGTTTCCACAATCATCGTTTTTTTGTAACGATAACGAGTACGCTCACGGTTACTATCTTGCTGACGGGATTTACCCAGAATGGCCGGATTTTATGTAAACAATAACATGTCCAACAACCTTTAAACGAAAAAGGTTTCAAGTAGCACAAGAGGGTGCAAGGAAGGATATTGAGCGGGCTTTTGGTGTTCTTAAAAAAAAATTTCATATTATAAAAAATCCGGCTAGAGCATGGCATCCTAAAAAATTAGATCCGTTATGTATGCATGTATATGATGTGGAATAGTGGGGAAGGGTTTTCAGTGGGGTGACCGCTGTGGATAGTCTAAGTGTTGAAAGGAAAGGTCGATGTGACAAAAATAAAAATAGACTAACCGAAAATTAAAAAAAAATAAAGTTTTGCATATTTGAAACTTTGTTTCTTTGAACGGTAAGTGAGGTTGATGTATTTTTTATGTGATTGATTTATAATTTAATCGGCATTCCTTTTACTTTACATTTGTTAGGTCTTGAGGCATTCCTTTAACTTTACATTTGTTTGGGCAAACACTGTTAAAGAAAGTCCACCAAATATATATTTTCTAAAGTAGTAATTTTAACTTTTGTAATCGTAAAATTCTTTTTTCTTTTTTAGCATAAAGAAAGCATATATCGATGAAGTGATAAGAAAAGCATGTGTCAGTTGAGTCATGCTAAACGAAAAAGTTTGTCCATGAGACTTAAGATCGGTTGGTATAAACTCCATGACCAACTAGCAAATTCTTTTTTGTTTTGAGTGATTAACAAAAGCAGAAATGCTCTAAACACTTAAAAGATCAGTTATTGGCAAGTGTATTGACGTGTGTGTGAGTTGATAAGATGAAAAGCACAATAAGAATCTAATTTCAAATTCTTTGTATATTTCACTTATATAATACTTTATAATATATACCACTTAGAAAATAACTTATGCAGAATTACAATATAAGTCTGCTCTTTGTAAACTATTACAATAAATGTGGCTATTGTCACCCAAATCATTTACGTGATTACACGTGTTCAAAATACGGTCTCAGAAAATTTCGACTTAAATTTTGCAAAACATTTCATTCGAAAGCATGAAAACTAATTACATATGTTAAACATACTTGTTTTGTTACTAGTCATTTCACAAAATCCTAAATACTTCGTTTGTATGTGACTACAAACTTTAGACATGCATAACGTTTGATTCTTTACAAATTCCTGTCTGATAATGATTTCCGAACCGTACCGATTTATGACCTGAAAACACCACAAATAACAAGTGTTAGTTCATAAGAACTAAGTGAGTTAACCCCATTGAACCCTAGAATCAAATCCATCACGAAAATCGAAATCCGGAAAAATTACACAGCCCGGCGTATGGTACTCCTGTCTCGGCGTACCATACGCCAGACCCCGGGCGTATGACAGAAGCATCCCGACATACTATATTGTGGTCAGCATACAGGACGCCCACTGCAGCGTACTCTACGCCCCATTCAACAATTTTTCGCATTTATCACGTTTTTTAACACCCAAAACCATTTCTAAACATTTCGGGGTTTCAAAATACATTTAAAACTAAATATATCACATTTTCTAATCATATCTATGATCTTCATTTCAATATTTCAAAACTCTATCAATCTCAATTAAATTCAACAAATATTGCTAACGGGTCATAATCACCCATTTAATTAACTTAACCATTTTAACCATCCACTTCCGTTCCATGACGCTACATGGAAGCAAACTAAGTCCCAAACCATTCGTGATGACTCATCATCCTTTTATCAACCAAACTACATTATAAATCAAATGGTTATCAAAGTTTTAAATAAACATTAGGCTATGGGTTATTTCACCCAAGCCTCATTTATCAATTCAAGTCTAATACAATTTATCACTCAATGAATACTGACAACAATTTTTTCTAGCCAATATTCATATCAAACAATAGTGTAATCATACTTCCAAATTATTTTTTTCACTAACTGGTCAAAAACCAATTTTTAATTAACTTATTATTTAAACTCACTCATGCATGGATTACCCCCAACACCACATTAATGTGGACTTACATGACAAACCCAATGACATTTAACTATAGACATACATGAAAAACACCAATGACATTTCATTATGGACTTACATGACAAACACCAATGTCATTTCACTATGGCCTTACATGACAAATCACTAATGTCATTTCACTATAGACTTACATGACAAATTATTAATGCCATTTCACTATGGACTTACATGATAATCTCATTGCCACATACCAATGATCTTACATCATAATTTTAGTGCCATTTCATTATGGACTTACATGACAAACACCAATGTCATTTCACTATGAACTTACATAACAAACACCAATGCCTTTTCACTATGAACTTACATGAGAAACACCAATGCCATTTCACTATGGACTTACATGACAAATCACCAATGCCATTTCACTATGGACTACATGATAATCTCGTTGCCACATACCAGTGGTCTTACATGATAATTTCAGTTCCATTTCAATATGGACTTACATGAAAAACACCAATGTCATTTTATTATAGACTTACATGACAAACACTAATGTCTTTTCACTATGGACTTACATGACAAACACCAATGCCATTTCACTATGAACTTACATGACAAACCCAAGGCCACTAACCAGTGGTCTTACATTTTCCTCCACACGAATGTAGATCGTCAACAAAATGCCATATATCATGGTCTTACATTATTTTCACACGAATGTGAGTCGTCTCCAATTATCTGTGTCAATTATTCTAAACATAGAATGACACTTTTACTAGTTATGCAATTACATCATAACATTAACCAATTTCAACAAAAACTCAAATTACTACATCCAATATTTGATTCAAACAATCCAAATACCACTAAACTCATATGAATGCATTATGACAACAATGTCTGAATAGTAGGTTTGAACAGTAAGATTGTATAGTAGATGATTGTACGGAACATGCTTGTAAACTATTTTGTGATAATACAAAGTTATGGAATGAATTGTGACAACAATGTCTGAATAGTAGGTTTGAACAGTAAGACTGTATTGTAGATGATTGTACGGAACTTGCTTGTAAACTATTTTGTGATAATACAAAGCTATGGAATGACAACACACATGAATGTTATTTAGGATATTATTATGT
Source organism: Mikania micrantha (assembly GCA_009363875.1). Classification (NCBI taxonomy): domain Eukaryota; kingdom Viridiplantae; phylum Streptophyta; class Magnoliopsida; order Asterales; family Asteraceae; genus Mikania; species Mikania micrantha. The sequence goes on from CM018693.1 coordinate 58,056,178, forward strand.
ATAAACGTATGTGAGGATATCAAATCCAAAACAGTAACGGATGTCGTTATGTGAATATTAAATGGACAGTGTATTCGTGTGTGTGATGATTCACATGAATATAACGTTTTGAATGATATCTTATAACTAGAAAACCAAATCGGAAAGTAAAGTTGTCGTCGTGTTCGTACGGGTGACGACTTGTACGAATACGAGCAAAAATGATACCATGTGACGAAACATTTAAAATAAACGTTTTTGAAACTTTAAAAATAATAAAAAGATATTTAGAATATCTATTAGGAATTACCACTTAAAAAGATTTAAAAACATTCATTTTTATAAACATACGAAAGTTTACGAAACGTAACGAAAACAACACGTTAAAACGAAACCGATCACACCCGGGCTATAAAAGCCCTGAACCACCTCATTTATGAGGCCAACTACCAGCCTCATCTCCCTCTCTCTCCTCAAATTCGGAGTTCCACTCTCTACTCTCTCTCCCTCTCTACAAAAACCCACACTCTACCTAGTTAAAACTCAATAAATTGGACGTTCTTGGTGTCAAAAAAATCCTTTCAACGAGATCATTTCAGCTCTTGGAGCTTGTAAATCGGTATTCACACTTTATATCACTTAGGTTTTGCATGAAAACGGTTTAGGACTCATGGAACATGTTAGTTTAAAGATTAGAGTGGTTGAAGATGGTTGGGTAAGGTTCCAAGCAATAGTATCGATGGTCTTGTTTCAGGTACAGCTCAAACTCCATCGAACCTATTAGGTTCGACAAACCTAATATCGATGGAACCTGGTCAAGATTGTTAATGTCTAAGGTCTCCAAGTGTGTGGGCCCAAGAGGCCATCGATACTGGTAGTATCGATGGCTTAGGAGCTGAACAAGTTGAACTTGTCGATACTACAGTCTCGATGGGGTGGAATTGTGTTTCAAGCCTTATCCATCGATATTAAACCATCGATACTATCTTGGCCTTTTTTGATATTAATATTTTTTATTTCATCCAAGTAAGTTGAACCTTAAATGAACAAATATTGGCCATTAATAAGGACACATGAGCTAAAATAAGAAGGTTAGGTTCGACGGTTACAAGAATAGACTTGGAAATCGACATGTTGATATTGTTAATATCGAAACTCCTTTTTGAGCTGATCTTAACCATCGAAAATATGTTGAACATTCAAGTTAATGGTCTCAAGTGTCAACCAAACTAAGGATAAACACAAAACAATAGTATGAATATTGACACAAGACTTGTACACGTGATACAAATGGTTATGAAACAAGTCACCTTTTTACACTTATAAAACTTAAGATTCCTAAACTAAGCATATGTTTTGTTGAAGTAACATAACTAATATCAAATGGTTAAGGTGACTATAAGACAACATTAGCTATTTTCGAAAAGTACTATAAATAAAATAAAAGAGTTTTATAATATACCTGTAACTTTTTCACAACCAAATATAGTTTTGTAACAAATTAAAACATTTCTTTTAAACTCAAACCCTATTCAAATAATTTTAAGTTCTAGTTATGGGTAAAGTTTCAAGAAGGGTAATCTAATAAGACAACCTAGACCAAACACCTAGTAACTCCCTAGAAATGTCATTAGAACACTTAGTCTAAACACTTAGTCCTAAACACAACACTTAAAGGAATGTAATACTTACAAGATAAAACTATAACCAATGAAATAAGGTGTTGAAGCCACTCAATACACAACAAACGAGCGTGCGCATTCTTAGATCAATCAATTACCCAACAACACAGGTGAATTCATTGTCCCTTTTCAACTGTTTTGTTTTATAATTTGTGGGACTGAGATGTATGTTAAATGTTTTATAAATGTTTTACATGTTTCTTAAATCATTTATTATCATGTTGATATGATTGTTTTTAATGACCTTATACTTGGCTTGCAAATACTTGTGTTTATTTATGAAAACTCATGCTTTATGATTTTACATACTCATACATAGACATTATCATACAATACTTGAAATACTTATTCAATACTTGAAAATACATATTCAATACTTACAATACTTATTCAATACTAAATCGATAATTACCATACTTACAATACTTTCTCCATACTTACAATACTTACACAATACTTACGATACTCACACAATATTTACAATACTCAAACAAATACAAGAGGATGGTATGCCCAGGATGGGGCATACGCGGATGGGATCCGGTTTGGTAAGCAGGTACATGTGAACATGGTACGGGAATACTCAATACTCACAAGGACTTCGTATGGCAGACTGATTGGCCGCCGCACGTTGAAATGGCGTCAACCCCCTCTAGTCATTCAGTGACCTTCGTAGTCAACGTTTTGTAACGAGTGGCCTAGGATGATTATGAATCCTTTCAGATGTGACTATGAGTCCTCTGACTGGTATTCTCTAACTACGCACCAAAGCTGAAGGTTACACCTGAGTTACTTCTGTGGGTTGGTACTGTAAATCATCGCGTGTGACTCTAGGAGCCACCCCTTCAGATTTTCAGTCGCCTACAGTTGTGAACTCAAACTTGGTTTCGAACTATAATGAATTAGAATTTTATAACCTATATACTTTTCAAAACTATAAATATACTTGAGATTTGAAATATAAATTCTACACAAGTAAGACTTTGGTTTATACAACAATACTGTTTTGTTTTATAATCTGTGGGACTGAGATGTATGTTAAATGTTTTATAAATGTTTTACATGTTTCTTAAATCATTTATTATCATGTTGATATGATTGTTTTTAATGACCTTATACTTGGCATGCAAATACTTGTGTTTATTTATGAAAACTCATGCTTTATGATTTTACATACTCATACATAGACATTATCATACAATACTTGAAATACTTATTCAATACTTGAAAATACATATTCAATACTTACAATACTTATTCAATACTAAATCGATAATTACAATACTTACAATACTTTCTCCATACTTACAATACTTACACAATACTTACGATACTCACACAATACTTACAATACTCAAACAAATACAAAAGGATGGTATGCCCAGGATGGGGCATACGCGGATGGAATCCGGTTTGGTAAGCAGGTACATGTGAACATGGTACGGGAATACTTGATACTCACAAGGACTTCGTATGGCGGACTGATTGGCCGCCGCACGTTGAAATGGTGTCAACCCCCTCTAGTCATTCAGTGACCTTCGTTGTCAACGTTTTGTAACGAGTGGCCTAGGATGATTATGAATCCTTTCAGATGTGACTATGTGTCCTCTGACTGGTATTCTCTAACTACACACCAAAGCTGAAAGTTACACCTGAGTTACTTCTATGGGTTGGTACTGTAAATCATCGTGTGTGACTCTAGGAGCCACCCCTTCAGATTTTCAGTCGCCTACAGTTGTGAACTCAAACTTGCTTTAGAACTATAATGAATTAGAATTTTATAACCTATATACTTTTCAAAACTATAAATATACTTGAGATTTGAAATATAAATTCTACACAAGTAAGACTTTGGTTTATACAACAATACTGTTTTGTTTTATAATCTGTGGGACTGAGATGTATGTTAAATGTTTTATAAATGTTTTACATGTTTCTTAAATCATTTATTATCATGTTGATATGATTGTTTTTAATGACCTTATACTTGGCTTGCAAATACTTGTGTTTATTTATGAAAACTCATGCTTTATGATTTTACATACTCATACATAGACATTATCATACAATACTTGAAATACTAATTCAATACTTGAAAATACATATTCAATACTTACAATACTTATTCAATACTAAATCGATAATTACAATACTTACAATACTTTCTCCATACTTACAATACTTACACAATACTTACGATACTCACACAATACTTACAATACTCAAACAAATACAAGAGGATGGTATGCCCAGGATGGGGCATACGCGGATGGGATCCGGTTTGGTAAGCAGGTACATGTGAACATGGTACGGGAATACTCGATACTCACAAGGACTTCGTATGGCAGACTGATTGGCCGCCGCACGTTGAAATGGTGTCAACCCCCTCTAGTCATTCAGTGACCTTCGTTGTCAACGTTTTGTAACGAGTGGCCTAGGATGATTATGAATCCTTTCAGATGTGACTATGTGTCCTCTGACTGGTATTCTCTAACTACGCACCAAAGCTGAAAGTTACACCTGAGTTACTTCTATGGGTTGGTACTGTAAATCATCGCGTGTGACTCTAGGAGCCACCCCTTCAGATTTTTAGTCGCCTACAGTTGTGAACTCAAACTTGGTTTAGAACTATAATGAATTAGAATTTTATAACCTATATACTTTTCAAAACTATAAATATACTTGAGATTTGAAATATAAATTCTACACAAGTAAGACTTTGGTTTATACAACAATACTGTTTTGTTTTATAATCTGTGGGACTGAGATGTATGTTAAATGTTTTATAAATGTTTTACATGTTTCTTAAATCATTTATTATCATGTTGATATGATTGTTTTTAATGACCTTATACTTGGCTTGCAAATACTTGTGTTTATTTATGAAAACTCATGCTTTATGATTTTACATACTCATACATAGACATTATCATACAATACTTGAAATACTTATTCAATACTTGAAAATACATATTCAATACTTACAATACTTACAATACTTATTCAATACTAAATCGATAATTACAATACTTACAATACTTTCTCCATACTTACAATACTTACACAATACTTACGATACTCACACAATACTTACAATACTCAAACAAATACAAGAGGATGGTATGCCCAGGATGGGGCATACGCGGATGGGATCCGGTTTGGTAAGCAGGTACATGTGAACATGGTACGGGAAAACTCAATACTCACAAGGACTTCGTATGGCAGACTGATTGTCCGCCACACGTTGAAATGGGGTCAACCCCCTCTAGTCATTCAGTGACCTTCGTTGTCAACGTTTTGTAACGAGTGGCCTAGGATGATTATTAATCCTTTCAGATGTGACTATGTGTCCTCTGACTGGTATTCTCTAACTACGGACCAAAGCTAAAAGTTACACTTGAGTTACTTCTGTGGGTTGGTACTGTAAATCATCGCGTGTGAATCTAGGAGCCACCCCTTCAGATTTTCAGTCGCCTACAGTTGTGTACTCAAACTTGGTTTAGAACTATAATGAATTAGAATTTTATAACCTATATACCTTTCAAAACTATAAATATACTTGAGATTTGAAATATAAATTCTACACAAGTAAGACTTTGGTTTATACAACAATACTGTTTTGTTTTATAATCTGTGGGACTGAGATGTATGTTAAATTTTTTATAAATGTTTTACATGTTTCTTAAATCATTTATTATCATGTTGATATGATTGTTTTTAATGACCTTATACTTGGCTTGCAAATACTTGTGTTTATTTATGAAAACTCATGCTTTATGATTTTACATACTCATACATAGACATTACCATACAATACTTGAAATACTTATTCAATACTTGAAAATACATATTCAATACTTACAATACTTACAATACTCATTCAATACTAAATCGATAATTACAATACTTACAATACTTTCTCCATACTTGCAATACTTACACAATACTTACGATACTCACACAAAACTTACAATACTCAAACAAATACAAGAGGATGGTATGCCCAGGATGGGGCATACGCGGATGGGATCCGGTTTGGTAAGCAGGTACATGTGAACATGGTACGGGAATACTCAATACTCACAAGGACTTCGAATGGCAGACTGATTGGCCGCCGCACGTTGAAATGGGGTCAACCCCCTCTTGTCATTCAGTGACCTTCGTCGTCAATGTTTTGTAACGAGTGGCCTAGGATGATTATGAATCCTTTCAGATGTGACTATGTGTCCTCTGACTGGTATTCTCTAACTACGCACCAAAGCTGAAAGTTACACCTGAGTTACTTCTGTGGGTTGCTACTGTAAATCATCGCGTGTGAATCTAGGAGCCACCCCTTCAGATTTTCAGTCGCCTACAGTTGTGTACTCAAACTTGGTTTAGAACTATAATGAATTAGAATTTTATAACCTATATACCTTTCAAAACTATAAATATACTTGAGATTTGAAATATAAATTCTACACAAGTAAGACTTTGGTTTATACAACAATACTGTTTTGTTTTATAATCTGTGGGACTGAGATGTATGTTAAATGTTTTATAAATGTTTTACATGTTTCTTAAATCATTTATTATCATGTTGATATGATTGTTTTTAATGACCTTATACTTGGCTTACAAATACTTGTGTTTATTTATGAAAACTCATGCTTTATGATTTTACATACTCATACATAGACATTATCATACAATACTTGAAATACTTATTCAATACTTGAAAATACATATTCAATACTTACAATACTTACAATACTTATTCAATACTAAATCGATAGTTACAATACTTACAATACTTTATCCATACTTACAATACTTACACAATACTTACGATACTCACACAATACTTACAATACTCAAACAAATACAAGAGGATGGTATGCCCAGGATGGGGCATACGCGGATGGGATCGGGTTTGGTAAGCAGGTACATGTGAACATGGTACGGGAATACTCAATACTGTAACATTTGTGCATATAGTCATGTAGTTGTAAACAGTGTTAGACACAGTGTCTGTTCAGTTTCAGTTCATCAATGTGATTCGTATGTTCAAAATGTGTGCTTGTGTGTTACAGGATCTTAGTAATCAGAAAACATGTATGTATTATCTATTTACAGTCGATTTCACTAAGCAAGAACAGTAACTTGTTATATCGAAACAGTGGTGGGCAGCGAGAGTGAGCCCTATACATATACTGCGTTCGGTGTAACAGGTTAGTGTTAGTGCGTAGTGTCGAGACGAATACTATGACATTTAATTAATTCAACAAAGATCGTAATCTGTAAGCGAGACTGAGTATAGTTGTGGGTGACGATCCATAATAATACGAATGTTGAACTTATAATTTCGATTAAACGACTTTAAATATTTTTAATACGATCGGAAAACGTACGCGATTGCGGGTATACACGTAAATTGTGAATGTTTAACGATCCGACAACACACGAAGAGTAAAAATAATTATATTAATTATTTTATATTTTTACAATTTTGAAACTCATTATTTAAATGAGTTTAACAACTATTTTATTTTAAAACCGCGTAAAATACGCGTTACGTTTCGGAAACGCGAACCGAGCAACCGGAACGAACCCGGATACTACCCGGACTATAAAAGCTCTAAAGATAGTCATTTTCTCATTTAATTCCCCAACCACCACTTCTCTCTCTAGAAATCCCGTATACCCTCTCTCTCTCTAGAAAACCGACCTTCAAACGCGCGTATCTCACTCATTTCTCGACGGATTTCGGTGTTCTTGGTGTCCACGCGAAGCTCTCAACATTGTCTACACGAAAGTACAAGAATATCGCAGTTTCATCCAACCAATCTCGAGGTAATGATGCTTGAAAAATCCGGATATTAGGGTTTTCTATGAAAATTGGGTGAAAACTTAAGATGAAACCGGATCTAGCACTCCATTGTCCATCTCGCACCCTTAGCAACCTTATTTGATGCTGTACTAACCTAGATCGTGGCCTAGAAGGAGGATTCGATGAAGGTGATGATGCAGATGTACAGGTTCGTGAGGGTCATGGGGGCCGAACCCAATAGGGTTTCCTGGCCGAACCCAGGTGAACACAACGAACCCCAGCGAACCTTTGCATGGTTCGTTGGGTTACTAGCCGAACTCAGAAAGATCCCATGGACCTGTGCCGAACCATCTAGCCTATCACGAGCCTTCCCGAGCCATCCACGAACCCTAAGGAGCCACGAGCCTTCATGCAGATGCTAACCTAGACGAACCCTACATGGTTCGCTGCTCCATTGCCGAACTAGTTACATCACGAACCTTCTAGAGTCATGGCGAACCATTTAGGACAGCCGAACCCTGCATGGTTCGGGGATCCATCAGCCGAACCCTAGAGATTCCCATAAGCCATCACGAACCCTAGTCGAAGTATTTCATGCCGCGAACCCATACAGACATTCTCACGGACCCAGGCAGTCGAACCTTGCTAGCACCTCATGGTTCACGAACCTTCATTTCAGCATGTTAGCCGAACCCTTTCTGTATTGTTGGCCGAACCCTCACCTAGTAACATGGAAGGTTCGCTGCCAAAGGTTTGGGCCGAGACCCAACATGCAATTCTCTTTACATTTCTTGGCCCATTTGACTTGTTTACCTTGGCCCACATTAGAATGAGTTAAATTCCATTCCTTTCGGCCCAAAACGAGTTTCAACCGGCCCAATTCCATTTACAACTTGGCCCGTAGACTTAGACCATGTACACTTGAGATAGCTCGATCCATTAGGGGCTTTAGGTTGGCCCAATATGATCTTGGGTATTCTACATGGTCCATAAACAAGTTGGTTGGCCCAATAGCACATTCAATTGGGCCATGGCCTTGTTAAGCCCCATGGTTTATGGGTTTAAGGCCCAATTGTGTTGGCATTGCTTATGATATTGTGAATTGATCACGAAGAGGTTAAGTGACAACTTAACATAATCAAGAGATCAATTCATAATCACAATGACTTGAAATCAATTGAACATCTTTTCACAACAAATGTTAATCATACGGTTATCAAATTCTCAAACACATGTGATGTGTACAAACAAGTTTGAGCACAAAAGATCATTTCACAAGTTTCTTGAACCCATGATCAATCAAGTAATCAAGTTAAACAAGTTCAAGAGAACACAAGTCAATCAATGAATCAAAGTCTATACAATTATAAATCCTATATCTTATGTATGATCACAATGTTATAGGAAACAATTAGAAGTCCTGTTTGCTACTTGCTATCTGTTTTAGTTCAGAGTCTACTGCAGACAGGTGAGAACTTTAGCCCCTCTTTTACTGTTTTACAACTGTTTTGGGGTGGAACACGTGATCAAAAACCGCTATTTCAATCTTGTTTCATTGCACAGTTTATGTGCATTCATAAATATTACAGGTTTATCTTATGAATCCAAGTGATTCTTCAACTGTTTAAGGAAATTGTCAACTGTTTCAAAGGAATTATTTACTATTGAACCCTTATTACTAAAAGGATTTTATAATGTTTTCTTGAAATGTCTTATAACAGTTTTACTCAAATGTTCTTTTAAAGGATTTTACAAACTCTTTTGTTATAAACCTTGTTATTACACAAGGTCATCACATCATGGTATTCAAAACAAGTGGTTCACAACATGGTATCCAAATCAAGTGGTTCAAAACATGGTATTCAAACTCATTGGTTCAAAACATGGTATTCAAACTCATTGGTTCAAAACATGGTATTCAAGTCAAGTTGTTCACATCATGGTATTCAAATCAAGAGATTCATTTCACGTTACATAAACAAAGGATTCAACTCGTGGAGTTAAATCCAGGTTTTCAATAAGACATTAACACATCCGGTTAAAGTATGATTCAGAAAACATGGTGTCATTTGTTGTAAACAAACTTATAAACCCATCAAGTATCATATTCATTAGCGTTAGTACTGGGTGATCACAACAAGGGAAAGCGGACACATACATTGGGGCAGGCCGATTGCTGCAGTTAGTTTTTAAATCTGTTTTATAAACTAACTGCAGATTTCGGTTACATATGGTTATTTCAAAACTGTTGACATATTATCTAACTCCAAACGTGGTTTGGGACTTGATGTTATATGTTGACTCATGTGCAAACAGTGATTGGACTGTTTACACTCATTTTCTTACTTGATGTTAGTTTGGGTTGCAGCTCATCCGTGTGAATCTTATGATGCTTTAACTTACCTATGTCTTATATCATATACTCATGTTTACAAATGTTTAAACCTATTGTTCTCACCAACTACGTCTGTAGTTGACAGTTACTTTTCACGTGTTTCAGGTAATCAGGTTTAAGACAATCTCAGGGACAACTAAGGAGACCATTCTAAGATAGAACAAGATGAAGAAACATGCTAGGATGGAATAGAAACTCACAAAATCCTAAATGTTTAATTGTCTTGTTTGGAGTCTTATTTTGTAAACTATATTTTGGGTCTGTAGTTGTCTTACTTTTGGTAGATAGATTGTCTGTAACTAATCAACTGTCTAAACATTATGAAATGTAGTAATCCATTGTGGTTGTTCTTAATCAATACTTGTGCATGATTCAACTGATCATACGTCACCGCGCCGTGGATTCCGCACGCGGCGCAGGGGTGTGACAGGTTGGTATCAGAGCCAAGGTTGTAGAGAACTAGGAAAAACCCAATGTTTAATGACCTAGACTATAACCTAAGCTACCCAATAGGACTAAGTGCTATAGGCTTGAGGATACTTAGGATCTAAGTAACTTAAGTGAGCATTAAGTCTACAATAAGCTTGAAAGATCTTAGGGACATTTTTCTAAGATTAGACATCGAGTCAAAGAATTTGAATCGGACTTCTATAATTTTAGAAACCGAATTAAATTCTCACACATATGCATTTAAGGATTTCAGAGGCAAGGATCTGTATTCTTAGTATCCTTGATCTGAAATTCTCACACAGAGATCATTATAGAAATTCAGAGGCAAAGATCTGTAGTTTCAGTATCTTTGATATGAATTTCTTGTCATATTCATTATGGGATTTAGAGGCAAAGATCTATTAATTTAGTATCTTTGATCTAAGATCCTTGTCATATTCATTATGGGATTTAGAGGCAAAGATGGTTATCTTTGATCTAAAGTCCTTGTCATATTCATTATAGGATTCAAAGGTCAAGATCTATTAATTTAGAACTTGGATTTGAGATCCTTGTCATATTCATTATAGGATTCAAAGATCAAGATCTATTAACTTAGAACTTGGATTTGAGATCCTTGTCATATCACTATAGGAATTCAAAGGTTGAGGTCTATTAATTTAGAACTTAGATTTGAAATCCTTGTCATTGTTATCATTGTTATCATTATCAGGTGTTCATTATCATAGGAACTTTATAACTTAGAATCTGTGTAACAGTATTCTTTAGTTGAAGTTCTCACAGGAAATCATTATGCTCAGTACTGTAAGTATTGGGAAACTAGGTTGATTAACCTAGGACACATATACATAAACCTAAGGTCTTAGTTTCTAGTAAATTAAGGACCATGGTTTACACACTCATAAACAGAATCAAGGAACAAGAGAAATCATGGGATAATCATAATCAATCAAGGGTTGGAATCTTAGCTTCAAATGCAAATGGCGGATTAACGCTGATGGGCTGAGGTAAGTGGTGGGTCGGTGAGAGCTTACCCTATATATAAGCTTATCTTGGTTTGTCAGGGAAAATTCGACGATTGAATTTGAAGTGAGGATTTGGGAACAACCGGAATCATTGAACATTGGTCAAACACATGGAACATTAGTCAAACACATGGGGTACAAACACATGGGATACAATCATTGGTGAATCAAATCATAATGAAATTCAAACTTGGATGAACCAGACATTATGGTGAATCAACCAAGTGGTGAACATATCATAAATGTAAACCTTAAGTGAAATTCTTAAGTGATTACATCATTAGTACTTACTGACATAGGTTAACAGGAAAGTGTAGAACACACGTATGACTTAGTTCTACATGTTAACAACTGTTAGTAGGTGCACGCATAACATAATCATAGTTCAATCATGGGATCAATCATAGTTCAAGTTGCTCAAAGATCATGGGATTCTTAATCAATGGAAAACACATGGAAATCAGTACAAACGTGTTGCCAAATGCTAGCAAGGGCATGATCGTGGTATACCGAAACGGTGGTGGGCAGCGAGAGTGAGCCCTATATATAAGCTATTTTCGGTATATCGGGAAAGTGTCAGTGTGTAGGTTTGGTGGAGAGATCATGAGACATCGTACATATTCACATGATAAGTATACAAATAAGTTGATAACTTATACGTGTACTGGATCATATTACAATTGAATGATAATACTAGTAGTATGGATATATTACTGACCTTATCATGAAAATTCAATTGTATCCATTCTCATTACTGACCCGCTTGTGGCTTCTATTCGTAGAATGCCTCCTCGACGAGACCCAAATGCTGGTGGTTCGACAAGCGGTAATGATGATGAAATTAACAAGATTGCTCGAGCTATCGCTGTCCACATGAGGGATGTGATCCCGGGTATGGTCACTGATATTACCCAGAATCTTCGGGGAAGTACCGGTGATTCTGCACACAACTCCAATGCCACTAACGTTGGAACTGCTAACTTTACTTTTAAGCAGTTCAACGATGCTAAACCTCCCAAGTACTCTGGTACTGAGGGAGCAACCGGTCTACTACAGTGGCTGGAAAGCATCGAAGACATTCTCGACTTCACTGGATGTCCTGAAAATCTGAAGGTCAAGATGGCCTCAAGTGCTTTTCATAAGGGAGCGCTCACCTGGTGGAACTCTGAGAAGAACACCAGGGGACGTGAGGTCGCTCTAGCCTTACCATGGAATGGATTCAAGAACTTACTGGTGGAAAAGTTTTGTCCACGTCACGAGCTAAAGAAACTGGAGGTGGAGATGTGGAATCTGGTGCAGGATAGTGGCGAAAATGCCAAGTACACAACTCGTTTTCATGAGTTGTGCATTTTGGTACCACATCTGGTTACTCCTCTATCCCGCAGGATAGAGAAATACATCGAAGGCTTGCCTCTAGTGGTTAGAGGAACTGTTATGGGGAACAACCCCACTACTTTGGAAGCCGCGATACAATTGGGTGCAACTCTTACTAAAGAGTATGTAAAATCTGGGGTGCTCACCCGAAAGGGATTCAAAAGGGCACAGATTGAGGAAGGCAAGAAGCCTGAACAGCATCACCACAAGAAGAAGAAACAGAAAACAATCAAGAACTTTGCAGCGTTGACTGCGGCTGCACCTACTCATGCCACACCTATCAATGCTATGCCACAACCTGCTAACGCCAGAAAGTCTTATACTGGCACATTTCCACTTTGCACCAGATGTCAGTATCATCATCTACCCAACATTCCATGCAGAAAGTGTCTCAAATGTGGGCGTATGGGACACCTGGCGGCTACATGCCGATCTGCTCATCTTGCTGTTACAACAACTGCTACCACTGCTGCTACAGGTGGAAGAGCCTGTTATAATTGTGGAGCAGAGGGACACTTCAGAAACCAGTGTCCAAAGCTCAACAACAATACTGCTGCTGCTCGTGCTTTTGTAATTGGAACTGCTGAAGCACGTGAGGATCCAGCAGTCATCACGGGTACATTTCTTATCAATGATCACTATGTTTCTATCATATTCGATACTGGTGCTGATAAAAGTTTTATCTCTGCTCATACTGCTTCTGTTCTTAATATGCAACTATCCACACTTACTGCTCCCTATACTGTAGAAGTAGCGAATGGTAAAACCATAGTTGTAGATTCCATCATTAATGCTTGTGAGCTAAGATTAAATGACCATCTTTTCCCTATCGATCTCATTCCTATGACTCTCGGAAGCTTCGAAGTTGTAGTAGGAATGGATTGGCTATCTAAGAATAATGCTGAAATCGTATGCTCGGAGAAACTTATTCGAATTCCCCTACCGTCCGGCGAAACGATGATAGTCTACGGTGAGAAACCCTGCCGCAGATTGAAGATAGTATCGTGCATCAAGGCGAGGAAGTATCTAAAGAAGAAATATTATGCGTTCTTAGCTCACGTAGTGGAAAAGAAACCTGACAAGAAAGCAGTTGGAGATGTACCGGTTATCAAAGACTATCCAGACGTATTTCCAGAAGACTTGCCTGGACTACCACCAGTCCGACAAGTGGAGTTTAGAATTGATCTCGTCCCTGGAGCAAACCCAGTGGCGAAGTCACCGTATCGGTTAGCACCGTCTGAGATGCAAGAACTGTCTAGTCAGCTTCAAGAACTTTTAGACAAAGGTTTCATAAGACCGAGTTTCTCTCCATGGGGAGCTCCGGTTCTATTTGTCAAGAAGAAAGACGGTTCATTTCGCATGTGCATAGATTATCGTGAGCTGAACAAGTTAACAATCAAGAACAGATATCCTCTACCTAGGATCGATGATCTATTTGATCAATTACAGGGAGCAACTTGCTTCTCTAAGATTGACTTACGATCCGGGTATCATCAGTTAAGAGTAAATGATGAGGATATACCAAAGACTGCATTTAGGACTCGATATGGACACTATGAGTTTGTGGTTATGCCATTTGGGCTGACCAATGCACCCGCAGTGTTCATGGACTTGATGAATCGAGTCTGCAGGCCTTACTTGGATCAGTTTGTTATCGTCTTTATTGATGATATACTGATTTATTCCAAGTCAGAACGAGAACATGAGGATCATTTGAAGAAAGTCTTGGAACTACTAAGAAAGGAACAACTTTATGCTAAATTCTCAAAGTGTGAATTTTGGCTGAAGGAGGTTCACTTCTTAGGACATGTCATAAACAAAGATGGAATTCATGTAGATCCAGTCAAGATTGAGGCGATTAAGAACTGGACTACTCCATCTACTCCAACAGAGATTCGTTCATTTTTGGGTTTGGCAGGTTATTACAGAAGATTCATTGCAAACTTCTCTAAAATAGCCTTGCCACTTACCACATTAACTCAGAAAAGTCAAGCGTTTATATGGGGACAGAAACAGGAAGATGCATTCCAACTTCTTAAACAGAAGTTATGCAATTCTCCTATCCTTAGTCTTCCAGAAGGCAGTGATGATTTCATTGTCTACTGTGATGCTTCAAACCTTGGTCTCGGTTGTGTACTTATGCAACGGGACAAGGTCATTGCTTATGCTTCAAGACAACTTAAGGTTCACGAGAAGAATTACACTACTCATGACCTTGAGTTAGGGGCTGTGGTCTTTGCACTGAAGATTTGGAGACACTACCTGTACGGTACTAAATGTGTCATCTATACAGACCACAAGAGCCTTCAACACATTCTCAATCAGAAAGAACTCAACATGAGACAACGACGTTGGGTTGAGCTTCTAACTGATTACGACTGTGAGATTCGTTACCATCCGGGTAAAGCCAATGTGGTGGCGGATGCTCTTAGTCGCAAGGAACCAGTCAAACCGATTCGTGTAAGAGCCATGGAGATAAACACACAGCCAAACTTGAAAGACTTGATTCGTATTGCACAACAACAAGTAGTATCAGATAATCAACTCAAAACAGACTTGGATTGCGGAATTGAGAAGAAACTAGAACCTCGATCAGATGGGTTGTTATATCTCAATGGCCGCATGTGGATTCCAAAGTCTGAAGAATTGCGCACACTCATCTGTGATGAGGCACATAAGTCGCGATACTCAGTTCATCCTGGAGCCGACAAGATGTATCAGGACTTGAGGACATCTTACTGGTGGCCGGGAATGAAGAAAGACATAGCATTGTACGTGGGAAAATGTCTTACTTGTTCAAAGGTCAAAGCAGAACATCAAAAGCCTTCAGGACTTCTGCAGCAACCTGAAATTCCTCAATGGAAATGGGAGCAAATTTCCATGGATTTCATAACAAAGTTGCCGAGAACTCCGAGAGGTTTCGATTCGATTTGGGTGATCGTTGATCGACTCACCAAATCTGCTCATTTCCTCCCAATCCGAGAGGATTACAAGATGGAGAAGCTATCCACATTGTACATCAACGAAATCATTGCACGTCATGGTACACCAACATCAATCATATCTGATCGTGATAGTCGCTTCACTTCTCGCTTTTGGCAATCATTGCAAAAGGCTTTGGGAACGCGTGTTAATCTTAGCACGGCGTATCATCCCCAAACCGACGGCCAAAGTGAGAGGACTATCCAAACACTTGAGGACATGCTCCGTTCTTGTGTCATTGACTTCGGTGGAAGTTGGGACACTCATCTCCCACTCATTGAGTTTTCATATAACAATAGCTATCATACGAGCATTCAATGTGCACCATTCGAAGCTCTATATGGTAGAAAGTGCCGATCACCGGTCTGTTGGACCGAGATTGGTGACTCACAGGTCGTAGGACCAGAACTCATTCAGGAAACATCAGACAAGATCACAATCATTCAGTCACGGCTTAAGGCCGCACGAGATCGGCAGAAGAGTTATGCTGATCGACGTCGGAAACCACTTGAGTTTCAAGTCGGTGACCGAGTCTTACTCAAAGTTTCTCCCTGGAAAGGCGTTGTCCGATTCGGGAAGAAAGGGAAACTTGCACCAAGGTACGTTGGACCTTTTGAGATCCTGGAACGGATTGGTCCCGTAGCCTACAAACTCAAACTTCCAGTGGAGCTAAGCAATGTTCATGATACCTTTCATGTATCAAATCTTAAGAAATGCTTGGCGGATCATGATGTTCAGATTCCACTGGAAGACATACAGATTCAGAACGACATGCAATTCATTGAACGTCCAGTTGAGATCATGGATCATGGGGTCAAGAAACTTAAACGCAGCCGTATCCCGATCGTGAAAGTGCGATGGGAGGGCAAACGCGGTGCTGAGTTCACCTGGGAACGTGAAGACCAGATGAAGCTTAAGTACCCTCATCTTTTTACAGTATCTTCGGCTAGTTAATTTCGGGACGAAATTCCCTTAACTAGGGGAGACTGTAACATTTGTGCATATAGTCATGTAGTTGTAAACAGTGTTAGACACAGTGTCTGTTCAGTTTCAGTTCATCAATGTGATTCGTATGTTCAAAATGTGTGCTTGTGTGTTACAGGATCTTAGTAATCAGAAAACATGTATGTATTATCTATTTACAGTCGATTTCACTAAGCAAGAACAGTAACTTGTTATATCGAAACAGTGGTGGGCAGCGAGAGTGAGCCCTATACATATACTGCGTTCGGTGTAACAGGTTAGTGTTAGTGCGTAGTGTCGAGACGAATACTATGACATTTAATTAATTCAACAAAGATCGTAATCTGTAAGCGAGACTGAGTATAGTTGTGGGTGACGATCCATAATAATACGAATGTTGAACTTATAATTTCGATTAAACGACTTTAAATATTTTTAATACGATCGGAAAACGTACGCGATTGCGGGTATACACGTAAATTGTGAATGTTTAACGATCCGACAACACACGAAGAGTAAAAATAATTATATTAATTATTTTATATTTTTACAATTTTGAAACTCATTATTTAAATGAGTTTAACAACTATTTTATTTTAAAACCGCGTAAAATACGCGTTACGTTTCGGAAACGCGAACCGAGCAACCGGAACGAACCCGGATACTACCCGGACTATAAAAGCTCTAAAGATAGTCATTTTCTCATTTAATTCCCCAACCACCACTTCTCTCTCTAGAAATCCCGTATACCCTCTCTCTCTCTAGAAAACCGACCTTCAAACGCGCGTATCTCACTCATTTCTCGACGGATTTCGGTGTTCTTGGTGTCCACGCGAAGCTCTCAACATTGTCTACACGAAAGTACAAGAATATCGCAGTTTCATCCAACCAATCTCGAGGTAATGATGCTTGAAAAATCCGGATATTAGGGTTTTCTATGAAAATTGGGTGAAAACTTAAGATGAAACCGGATCTAGCACTCCATTGTCCATCTCGCACCCTTAGCAACCTTATTTGATGCTGTACTAACCTAGATCGTGGCCTAGAAGGAGGATTCGATGAAGGTGATGATGCAGATGTACAGGTTCGTGAGGGTCATGGGGGCCGAACCCAATAGGGTTTCCTGGCCGAACCCAGGTGAACACAACGAACCCCAGCGAACCTTTGCATGGTTCGTTGGGTTACTAGCCGAACTCAGAAAGATCCCATGGACCTGTGCCGAACCATCTAGCCTATCACGAGCCTTCCCGAGCCATCCACGAACCCTAAGGAGCCACGAGCCTTCATGCAGATGCTAACCTAGACGAACCCTACATGGTTCGCTGCTCCATTGCCGAACTAGTTACATCACGAACCTTCTAGAGTCATGGCGAACCATTTAGGACAGCCGAACCCTGCATGGTTCGGGGATCCATCAGCCGAACCCTAGAGATTCCCATAAGCCATCACGAACCCTAGTCGAAGTATTTCATGCCGCGAACCCATACAGACATTCTCACGGACCCAGGCAGTCGAACCTTGCTAGCACCTCATGGTTCACGAACCTTCATTTCAGCATGTTAGCCGAACCCTTTCTGTATTGTTGGCCGAACCCTCACCTAGTAACATGGAAGGTTCGCTGCCAAAGGTTTGGGCCGAGACCCAACATGCAATTCTCTTTACATTTCTTGGCCCATTTGACTTGTTTACCTTGGCCCACATTAGAATGAGTTAAATTCCATTCCTTTCGGCCCAAAACGAGTTTCAACCGGCCCAATTCCATTTACAACTTGGCCCGTAGACTTAGACCATGTACACTTGAGATAGCTCGATCCATTAGGGGCTTTAGGTTGGCCCAATATGATCTTGGGTATTCTACATGGTCCATAAACAAGTTGGTTGGCCCAATAGCACATTCAATTGGGCCATGGCCTTGTTAAGCCCCATGGTTTATGGGTTTAAGGCCCAATTGTGTTGGCATTGCTTATGATATTGTGAATTGATCACGAAGAGGTTAAGTGACAACTTAACATAATCAAGAGATCAATTCATAATCACAATGACTTGAAATCAATTGAACATCTTTTCACAACAAATGTTAATCATACGGTTATCAAATTCTCAAACACATGTGATGTGTACAAACAAGTTTGAGCACAAAAGATCATTTCACAAGTTTCTTGAACCCATGATCAATCAAGTAATCAAGTTAAACAAGTTCAAGAGAACACAAGTCAATCAATGAATCAAAGTCTATACAATTATAAATCCTATATCTTATGTATGATCACAATGTTATAGGAAACAATTAGAAGTCCTGTTTGCTACTTGCTATCTGTTTTAGTTCAGAGTCTACTGCAGACAGGTGAGAACTTTAGCCCCTCTTTTACTGTTTTACAACTGTTTTGGGGTGGAACACGTGATCAAAAACCGCTATTTCAATCTTGTTTCATTGCACAGTTTATGTGCATTCATAAATATTACAGGTTTATCTTATGAATCCAAGTGATTCTTCAACTGTTTAAGGAAATTGTCAACTGTTTCAAAGGAATTATTTACTATTGAACCCTTATTACTAAAAGGATTTTATAATGTTTTCTTGAAATGTCTTATAACAGTTTTACTCAAATGTTCTTTTAAAGGATTTTACAAACTCTTTTGTTATAAACCTTGTTATTACACAAGGTCATCACATCATGGTATTCAAAACAAGTGGTTCACAACATGGTATCCAAATCAAGTGGTTCAAAACATGGTATTCAAACTCATTGGTTCAAAACATGGTATTCAAACTCATTGGTTCAAAACATGGTATTCAAGTCAAGTTGTTCACATCATGGTATTCAAATCAAGAGATTCATTTCACGTTACATAAACAAAGGATTCAACTCGTGGAGTTAAATCCAGGTTTTCAATAAGACATTAACACATCCGGTTAAAGTATGATTCAGAAAACATGGTGTCATTTGTTGTAAACAAACTTATAAACCCATCAAGTATCATATTCATTAGCGTTAGTACTGGGTGATCACAACAAGGGAAAGCGGACACATACATTGGGGCAGGCCGATTGCTGCAGTTAGTTTTTAAATCTGTTTTATAAACTAACTGCAGATTTCGGTTACATATGGTTATTTCAAAACTGTTGACATATTATCTAACTCCAAACGTGGTTTGGGACTTGATGTTATATGTTGACTCATGTGCAAACAGTGATTGGACTGTTTACACTCATTTTCTTACTTGATGTTAGTTTGGGTTGCAGCTCATCCGTGTGAATCTTATGATGCTTTAACTTACCTATGTCTTATATCATATACTCATGTTTACAAATGTTTAAACCTATTGTTCTCACCAACTACGTCTGTAGTTGACAGTTACTTTTCACGTGTTTCAGGTAATCAGGTTTAAGACAATCTCAGGGACAACTAAGGAGACCATTCTAAGATAGAACAAGATGAAGAAACATGCTAGGATGGAATAGAAACTCACAAAATCCTAAATGTTTAATTGTCTTGTTTGGAGTCTTATTTTGTAAACTATATTTTGGGTCTGTAGTTGTCTTACTTTTGGTAGATAGATTGTCTGTAACTAATCAACTGTCTAAACATTATGAAATGTAGTAATCCATTGTGGTTGTTCTTAATCAATACTTGTGCATGATTCAACTGATCATACGTCACCGCGCCGTGGATTCCGCACGCGGCGCAGGGGTGTGACAAATACTCACAAGGACTTCGTATAGCAGACTGATTGGCCGCCACACGTTGAAATGGTGTCAACCCCCTCTAGTCATTCAGTGACCTCGTCGTCAACATTTTGTAACGAGTGGCCTAGGATGATTATGAATCCTTTCAGATGTGACTATGTGTCCTCTGACTGGTATTCTCTAACTACGCACCAAAGCTGAAAGTTACACCTGAGTTACTTCTGTGGGTTGGTACTGTAAATCATCGCGTGTGAATCTAGGAGCCACCCCTTCAGATTTTCAGTCGCCTACAGTTGTGTACTCAAACTTGGTTTAGAACTATAATGAATTAGAATTTTATAACCTATATACCTTTCAAAACTATAAATATACTTGAGATTTGAAATATAAATTCTACACAAGTAAGACTTTGGTTTATACAACAATACTGTTTTGTTTTATAATCTGTGGGACTGAGATGTATGTTAAATGTTTTACATGTTTCTTAAATCATTTATTATCATGTTGATATGATTGTTTTTAATGACCTTATACTTGGCTTGCAAATACTTGTGTTTATTTATGAAAACTCATGCTTTATGATTTTACATACTCATACATAGACATTATCATACAATACTTGAAATACTAATTCAATACTTGAAAATACATATTCAATACTTACAATACTTATTCAATACTTAATCGATAATTACAATACTTACAATACTTTCTCCATACTTACAATACTTACACAATACTTACGATACTCACACAATACTTACAATACTCAAACAAATACAAGAGGATGGTATGCCCAGGATGGGGCATACGCGGATGGGATCCGGTTTGGTAAGCAGGTACATGTGAACATGGTACGGGAATACTCAATACTCACAAGGACTTCGAATGGCAGACTGATTGGCCGCCGCACGTTGAAATGGGGTCATCCCCCTCTTGTCATTCAGTGACCTTCGTCGTCAACGTTTTGTAACGAGTGGCCTAGGATGATTATGAATCCTTTCAGATGTGACTATGTGTCCTCTGACTGGTATTCTCTAACTACGCACCAAAGCTGAAAGTTACACCTGAGTTACTTCTGTGGGTTGGTACTGTAAATCATCGCGTGTGAATCTTGGAGCCACCCCTTCAGATTTTCAGTCGCCTACAGTTGTGTACTCAAACTTGGTTTAGAACTATAATGAATTAGAATTTTATAACCTATATACCTTTCAAAACTATAAATATACTTGAGATTTGAAATATAAATTCTACACAGTAAGACTTTGGTTTATACAACAATACTGTTTTGTTTTATAATCTGTGGGACTGAGATGTATGTTAAATGTTTTATAAATGTTTTACATGTTTCTTAAATCATTTATTATCATGTTGATATGATTGTTTTTAATGACCTTATACTTGGCTTGCAAATACTTGTGTTTATTTATGAAAACTCATGCTTTATGATTTTACATACTCATACATAGACATTATCATACAATACTTGAAATACTTATTCAATACTTGAAAATACATATTCAATACTTACAATACTTACAATACTTATTCAATACTAAATCGATAATTACAATACTTACAATACTTTCTCCATACTTACAATACTTACACAATACTTACGATACTCACACAATACTTACAATACTCAAACAAATACAAGAGGATGGTATGCCCAGGATGGGGCATACGCGGATGGGTTCCGGTTTGGTAAGCAGGTACATGTGAACATGGTACGGGAATACTCAATACTCACAAGGACTTCGAATGGCAGACTGATTGGCCGCCGCACGTTGAAATGGGGTCAACCCCCTCTTGTCATTCAGTGACCTTCGTCGTCAATGTTTTGTAACGAGTGGCCTAGGATGATTATGAATCCTTTCAGATGTGACTATGTGTCCTCTGACTGGTATTCTCTAACTACGCACCAAAGCTGAAAGTTACACCTGAGTTACTTCTGTGGGTTGGTACTGTAAATCATCGCGTGTGAATCTAGGAGCCACCCCTTCAGATTTTCAGTCGCCTACAGTTGTGTACTCAAACTTGGTTTAGAACTATAATGAATTAGAATTTTATAACCTATATACCTTTCAAAACTATAAATATACTTGAGATTTGAAATATAAATTCTACACAAGTAAGACTTTGGTTTATACAACAATATTGTTTTGTTTTATAATCTGTGGGACTGAGATGTATGTTAAATGTTTTATAAATGTTTTACATGTTTCTTAAATCATTTATTATCATGTTGATATGATTGTTTTTAATGACCTTATACTTGGCTTGCAAATACTTGTGTTTATTTATGAAAACTCATGCTTTATGATTTTACATACTCATACATAGACATTATCATACAATACTTGAAATACTTATTCAATACTTGAAAATACATATTCAATACTTACAATACTTACAATACTTATTCAGTACTAAATCGATAATTACAATACTTACAATACTTTCTCCATACTTGCAATACTTACACAATACTTACGATACTCACACAAAACTTACAATACTCAAACAAATACAAGAGGATGGTATGCCCAGGATGGGGCATACGCGGATGGGATCCGGTTTGGTAAGCAGGTACATGTGAACATGGTACAGGAATACTCAATACTCACAAGGACTTCGAATGGCAGACTGATTGGCCGCCGCACGTTGAAATGGGGTCAACCCCCTCTTGTCATTCAGTGACCTTCGTCGTCAACGTTTTGTAACGAGTGGCCTAGGATGATTATGAATCCTTTCAGATGTGACTATGTGTCCTCTGACTGGTATTCTCTAACTACGCACCAAAGCTGAAAGTTACACCTGAGTTACTTCTGTGGGTTGGTACTGTAAATCATCGCGTGTGAATCTAGGAGCCACCCCTTCAGATTTTCAGTCGCCTACAGTTGTGTACTCAAACTTGGTTTAGAACGATAATGAATTAGAATTTTATAACCTATATACCTTTCAAAACTATAAATATACTTGAGATTTGAAATATAAATTCTACACAAGTAAGACTTTGGTTTATACAACAATATTGTTTGTTTTATAATCTGTGGGACTGAGATGTATGTTAAATGTTTTATAAATGTTTTACTTGTTTCTTAAATCATTTATTATCATGTTGATATGATTGTTTTTAATGACCTTATACTTGGCTTGCAAATACTTGTGTTTATTTATGAAAACTCATGCGTTATGATTTTACATACTCATACATAGACATTATCATACAATACTTGAAATACTTATTCAATACTTGAAAATACATATTCAATACTTACAATACTTACAATACTTATTCAATACTAAATCGATAATTACAATACTTACAATACTTTCTCCATACTTGCAATACTTACACAATACTTACGATACTCACACAAAACTTACAATACTCAAACAAATACAAGAGGATGGTATGCCCAGGATGAGGCATACGCGGATGGGATCCGGTTTGGTAAGCAGGTACATGTGAACATGGTACGGGAATACTCAATACTCACAAGGACTTCGAATGGCAGACTGATTGGCCGCCGCACGTTGAAATGGGGACAACCCCCTCTTGTCATTCAGTGACCTTCGTCGTCAACGTTTTGTAACGAGTGGCCTAGGATGATTATGAATCCTTTCAGATGTGACTATGTGTCCTCTGACTGGTATTCTCTAACTACGCACCAAAGCTGAAAGTTACACCTGAGTTACTTCTGTGGGTTGGTACTGTAAATCATCGCGTGTGAATCTAGGAGCCACCCCTTCAGATTTTCAGTCGCCTACAGTTGTGTACTCAAACTTGGTTTAGAACTATAATGAATTAGAATTTTATAACCTATATACCTTTCAAAACTATAAATATACTTGAGATTTGAAATATAAATTCTACACAAGTAAGACTTTGGTTTATACAACAATACTGTTTTGTTTTATAATCTGTGGGACTGAGATGTATGTTAAATGTTTTATAAATGTTTTACATGTTTCTTAAATCATTTATTATCATGTTGATATGATTGTTTTTAATGACCTTATACTTGGCTTGCAAATACTTGAGTTTATTTATGAAAACTCATGCTTTATGATTTTACATACTCATACATAGACATTATCATACAATACTTGAAATACTTATTCAATACTTGAAAATACATATTCAATACTTACAATACTTACAATACTTATTCAATACTAAATCGATAATTACAATACTTACAATACTTTCTCCATACTTACAATACTTACACAATACTTACGATACTCACACAATACTTACAATACTCAAACAAATACAAGAGGATGGTATGCCCAGGATGGGGCATACGCGGATGGGTTCCGGTTTGGTAAGCAGGTACATGTGAACATGGTACGGGAATACTCAATACTCACAAGGACTTCGTATAGCAGACTGATTGGCCGCCACACGTTGAAATGGTGTCAACCCCCTCTAGTCATTCAGTGACCTTCGTTGTCAACGTTTTGTAACGAGTGGCCTAGGATGATTATGTATCCTTTCAGATGTGACTATGTGTCCTCTGACTGGTATTCTCTAACTACGCACCAAAGCTGAAAGTTACACCTGACTTACTTCTGTGGGTTGGTACTGTAAATCATCGCGTGTAACTCTTGGAGCCACCCCTTCAGATTTTCAGTCGCCTACAAAATTAGAATTTTATAACCTATATACATTTCAAACCTATAAATATACTTGAGATTTGAAATATAAATTCTACACAAGTAAGACTTTGGTTTATACAACAATACTGTTTTGTTTTATAATCTGTGGGACTGAGATGTATGTTAAATGTTTTATAAATGTTTTACATGTTTTCTTAAATCATTTATTATCATGTTGATATGATTGTTTTTAATGACCTTATACTTGGCTTTCAAATACTTGTGTTTATTTATGAAAACTCATGCTTTATGATTTTACATACTCATACATAGACATTATCATACAATACTTGAAATACTTATTCAATACTTGAAAATACATATTCAATACTTACAATACTTACAATACTTATTCAATACTAAATCGATAATTACAATACTTACAATACTTTCTCCATACTTACAATACTTACACAATACTTACGATACTCACACAATGCTTACAATACTCAAACAAATACAAGAGGATGGTATGCCCGGCCAGGATGGGGCATACGCGGATGGGTTCCGGTTTGGTAAGCAGGTACATGTGAACATGGTACGGGAATACTCAATACTCACAAGGACTTCGTATCGCAGACTGATTGGCCGCCACACGTTGAAATGGTGTCAACCCCCTCTAGTCATTCAGTGACCTTCGTTGTCAACGTTTTGTAACGAGTGGCCTAGGATGATTATGTATCCTTTCAGATGTGACTATGTGTCCTCTGACTGGTATTCTCTAACTACGCACCAAAGCTGAAAGTTACACCTGAGTTACTTCTGTGGGTTGGTACTGTAAATCATCGCGTGTAACTCTAGGAGCCACCCCTTCAGATTTTCAGTCGCCTACAGTTGTGAAATCAAACTTGGTTTCGAACTATAATGAATTAGAATTTTATAACCTATATACTTTTCAAACCTATAAATATACTTGAGATTTGAAATATAAATTCTACACAAGTAAGACTTTGGTTTATACAACAATACTGTTTTGTTTTATAATCTGTGGGACTGAGATGTATGTTAAGTGTTTTATAAATGTTTTACATGTTTCTTAAATCATTTATTATCATGTTGATATGGTTGTTTTTAATGACCTTATACTTGGCTTTCAAATACTTGTGTTTATTTATGAAAACTCATGCTTTATGATTTTACATACTCATACATAGACATTATCATACAATACTTGAAATACTTATTCAATACATGAAAATACATATTCAATACTTACAATACATACAACACTTATTCAATACTAAATCGATAATTACAATACTTACAATACTTTCTCCATACTTACAATACTTACACAATACTTACGATACTCACACATTACTTACAATACTCAAACAAATACAAGAGGATGGTATGCACAGGATGGGGCATACGCGGATGGGATCCGGTTTGGTAAGCAGGTACATGTGAACATGGTACGGGAATACTCAATACTCACAAGGACTTCGTATGGCAGACTGATTGTCCGCCGCACGTTGAAATGGGGTCACCCCCTCTAGTCCATTCAGTGACCTTCGTTGTCAACTTTTGTAACGAGTGCCTAGGATGATTATGAATCCTTTCAGATGTGACTATGTGTCCTCTGACTGTATTCTCTAACTACGCACCAAAGCTGAAAGTTACACCTGAGTTACTTCTGTGGGTGGTACTGTAAATCATCGCGTGTGACTCTAGGAGCCACCCCTTCAGATTTTCACTCGCCTACAGTTGTGAACTCAAACTTGGTTTCGAACTATAATGAATTAGAATTTATAACCTATATACTTTTCAAAACTATAAATATACTTGAGATTTGAAATATAAATTGTACACAAGTAAGACTTTGGTTTATACAACAATACTGTTTTGTTTTATAATCTGTGGGACTGAGATGTATGTTAAATGTTTTATAAATGTTTTACATGTTTCTTAAATCATTTATTATCATGTTGATATGATTGTTTTTAATGACCTTATACTTGTATTGCAAATACTTGTGTTTATTTATGAAAACTCATGCTTTATGATTTTACATACTCATACATAATACTTGAAATACTTATTCAATACTTGAAAATACATATTCAATACTTACAATACTTTCTACATACTTACAATACTTACACAATACTTACGATACTCACACAATGCTTACAATACTCAAACAAATACAAGAGGATGGTATGCCCAGGATGGGGCATACGCGGATGGGATCCGGTTTGGTAAGCAGGTACATGTGAACATGGTACGGGTGTCACACCCGAGCCGGCGGGCTGGATCGACTTTCCCGTCGGGCGGAAGGTTCCCGGGGCGCGATATCGAATGATAATCATAGTGATCAGATTGTTTACATGGCACATGATATATAATGAGAAACGCTAACATGACATTCAATACATAGAATTACAAAGTTAAATTACACAGTACGTGTTCGTAATTTAACTAGGTAAATCTACTCAAAAGAATCAGATAGTTTCTATCTTGTAGCTGCACAAGATATACAAAAGAGATTCAAAATGTCATCAAAATATATGCATCCAAAAAGCAAGCTAGGTCTTCTAAAAAGTCCTCTAGCTTAATCGCTGATGCTTGGTAACTAGACCTGTTCGTCACCTGAGAAAACATGCATTTCAACAAAGTCAACACTAGGTTGGTGAGTTCATAAGTTTAGTTATTTAAAAACTTTCAGAGTTATTTACACAACATCTTGTATTACCAAAGTCTTAGTTATTCTCATTTGGCATTAAGTTATCCCCATGTCCTCTCTATAGACACCTACAGATAGGATATTGTCCAATCAAGCATGCTTATATATAGGGCTTACGTAGGGGACAAGCCCCAGCCGACATCCCACCACACACTTGACAGAACTCAATACCACCTATATTGTATCTATAGATATCCATTTCATCACCCCATAAATTTAATCACAATCAAAATCTCCAAAATGATATACCATTACATTATCATGATATTAACATAACACAATAGGTTTCTGAGTAGTACAATTCTCCACAGTTATAAATGGTGGATTTCCACAGTCATTAATGGTGGTATATACTTTTCTGTTTAAAGCGCACTAATACCCACAGTTATGAATGGTGGTATGCTCTTTGACTTACTATTACTCACATCTAATTAGGAAGTGAGAGTAAGTCTGACACGTAGTCATATCCCAATAGGTGATCAGAATTGAATTGACCACATTGCAGCCACCACAAAGGCAAACCACAATGTCCTCAATTAAATTCGGATTCATTAGTTTTCACAAGACCTCACAACTATCTGTCACCAGCTTATGACCTGAGTGAAGTCAATCTCTCAGTCTGCCAGTCCACAGAATAGAAGTGGTGAGATAATTAGCAGACACTATCATACTCTCATCACCCGTGTCAGAAATGATAGAGTTGGAATAGGCTGACTAAAAAACAAAAGTGTTCTCATAGTTATCAACCCATAGTCATCAACTCATAGCAATCCAATAGACATAACACACATGTTCTCATAGGTATATCAGATCAATTAGCTCAGAATTAATTTGCAATTATTCCCAAAGACTTGGCAATTATAATTTTCCTAAGAATTAATAATATAATTCAATAGGAATAGCATGTATTCCTCATGATAATTACAGAGTAATCACAAAGGAATAATAGTTTTATCGCTTATTAATCGTAGATATTGTTTAACAGAAATAACAGTTATAAACTCACAGTTAACAACTTTTACATAATAAGGCATACAATTGTAATAAAACAAAGTAACAAACCTTATTATCGTACAATGTACTAAAACATTTAATAAAAGTTTTAGCATGTTCTCAGCCCCGCAGTTAAAATCAAAAGATTAATAAAGGGGCATATGAACTCACCTGGATGTAGTAGTTGTTGACTAAATAATCACAGAATGCACGCGCTCTTTGTTGTTCTTGATATTGTATTCACGATCCTGTATTGTATTCAAGGTTGTTTATAACTTATAAGTTATGTATTTAAAAGTTAACCTAAAGTTGGTTAACGCTTATAAACCTTTATTATCGCTCGGTCTTAGTTTCCCTTGTAGTGTCACATATTAATACTAAACCCTTTTTTTTGGCTAAATATTAATATAATAACGTATTTATTGTTCCATGTTTAGAACTTAGCTTATAACCTTAACATATTCTAGGAGTTTTGAAACCACTAAAATCTCCTAAGTATGAACTTAGGTTTTATAGGTTAAGGTTTAATGTTTTTATCTTTAAGTTAGCTTAAAATGATACTTTAACATCAGTACTTTTGTTATAACTTAGTTATACTATACATGAGATACATGATTAGCATGTGTTTTATTAACTAAGTTTGAGTTAGGTTAACACTTTTTAGTGAAAACCTTACCCCTTTTTAGTTATAAACGTAGTTTACTTAACCTTTTCTTATAAATGATAACAATTATTTTATTGATACATCATAAGAATTACAAGTTATGGATGTCTTAAAATAATTGCCCATAGCATTGATGGCCACTCAACAATATCAGTAGACATCGTTGGTCATCACAATACCACCATAGTAAGGAATTTTTTTTCATTGACACTTCATAGTTCACATCAATATTATGGCTTAGTTCTTAATCGATTTGAGTGGATTCTAATTATACAGCTCTTGGAACTCGTGGAGGGATTAATTTCAGCAATGTGTTAAGCTGCCCAAGGGGATCATCGACCTTACAACATCCAAGAATTCACATTCATTTCCCTGCCGATAAACGTAAATTCGACAGGAACCTTGGTCGATACCCAGCCATTCTCGCCCCTATTATCGATGAAGGTTGGTCCCAGCTTCTTTGACCTTGTCGATAGGATCAACATCGACTATAGGCTGATTGGGTTTGAAGCTGTGGAACATGAAAGCCTTGATGGAAATCCATCTTGTGCAGCAGGTCATCAACCTTAGTATGGCAACCATTCCTTCACCGATATTGTTTGCTTCTATGTCTATTTTATCCCTTAAACATTTCAGATCTTTTCCCAGCACTATACACGAGTCCTAAGGTCTATTAGAGGTAAGTTTGAAGTGTTTTAACAAGAAAGAACAGAGTTTCATGGCTGCCATAGCTGAGTCGTGAAAACCCTGAAAAAAAACCCTCATTAAAAGACAATTTTACCTTCCCACGGTTAATCCAAGATGTGTTAAATGTTGCTAAGGTGTTACAAGGTTTTATAGTTTTTTTATTACAGATCCTCATTGGTTTATAGCTCAAAAATCAGATTCAAAACAAAGAAGATGATGAATAGTGAACACACCTTCAGCCCGTAACTTCTCTCTAAGATTCCGGCCAAAATACTTCGAGATAGCTCCGATCCCTTGTACTTCCAGCTTCCTCTCGTCGAGACGGTCGTTTCGATATATTATTTGCGCGATTTGGTTAAGAAACGAAGAAGTTATGATGATTTTCGTGTGGATTTCTAGCCAAAATCGCAAAACCGGGAATGGAAGTTTGAGGAGGGTGTATGGCTGTCAATTCTGGACAAGATGAAGATATTTAATGGGTTTTTATACCCCGAATGGTTCCCCGCGTGTTCGGTCTCGCTCGGTGTCGGTTTCGCGTATTTTTACGCACGTTTTATTACCGTTGCGTAATTAAACTTTTTAGATTGAAATTTCGATTTCTTTGATTATTTTTGATAAGTTTCAAAATTGTAAAACGTAAAATATTATATTTTACTTATTTTTACTGTTTCGTTCGGGATCAGACTGTTAAACCTCGTTATTTCGTTATTTAACGTTGATTTCGCGTAGTTTAACAGAAATAGTTTAACTTAAATCTTTTTAAGTGGGATTTAATGATAAATATTTTTTTATTTTATTTTCATAATTTTAACGTTCATAATCGTTTATTTTCGTCGTTTCATCAGAAAACGTAACTTACGCGCGTTTTCGTACAGAGCGCTAACTGTACGAATACGATCGTACGTTTCACTTTCTGATTTGGTTTTCTACTTTTCAGTTGTCGTTCAGAACGCTAAACTCACAGATATGTTTTGTGAATCGTCACCACGCAAACACACTATCAGTTCATCGTTCGTAAACGATACTGAACTGTTGTTTGAATTGTACATTCTCACAGACGGACTCAACTAAACCTAACTGTTTTCACATTGTTATGAATAGTTTCACATTGTTTTCTCACTGATTTTGTCGGTTATCTGATTTCAGTTATTTGTGGAACTCAGATCACAACCGATTTATATTTGTCATTTGTTTTCACCCGTGTTATTTCTTGTGATTTGTTGTATTTCTGTACTTAAATTTTCATTCAAATACATACAACTGATATATTGTTCTTTAGCCCTGTGTTCACCCGACTGTTTATCAATTAGTTATTCACGTATAGTTATAACACATAGTTATCTACACATAGTTATTTCACAT